>JAVXUP010000346.1:0-526695 GCA_033070095.1 Escallonia herrerae | reverse complement strand
AAATCTGTTGCCTGCAAAGCTTTTTGCACTCCAAGAATTTAAAGTTTACCCCCAGAAGAAGTTAGTAGCATATCTTGACTTCACCATCTGTAAAAGGTCAAGGTTGTGCCTAACTAACAATGGAGCAGGTTGTAATCTTCAAAAATGTTGAGATTGTATCGCTGAGCACCCAATGAACTCCAACAGTGATTACCTTTCCCCCCAAAATCATATGCAGGTTGAAGCATACATACCAGAAAAGCATGGTCACCTTGCTCTCCATTCAATTTAAGTTTCCAGTCGCAGCATATGGTGGTAATCTAAGCTCACTCTACCCATCACATTACTCATGTGATGGATGAATAGAGGTTGAAGTTTGTTGAGCTTCCATGGCCACAAATCCTGCTCTTCTGTTCTTGACGGCACGAATCTGATCTGCAAGTGAAACTTCTCTTTGCATTTGTTCTCTCTTCATAAATTCAGGATAAAAAATCTCCCATGCTCGGTGATCTTGACTGGTGACTTGACCATATATTGATTTTTTCCTGTGAATCTATAAACAAGCAAGAGATAGCATCATAAAAACTAGAACAGTAAAATAATCATAAATAGAAATTAAAAGCCAGACTATAAATGTGATGCCTATTGACATGCAATATGCTGTTCATTCCTTCGAAAATGACATGAGAAGGGAAAGCAAAAGGATCTAAGCAAAAGATCTTTTCTTGAAAGAGCCTCCAACAGTATAATAGTTTCTGATCAAATGTTCAACATTGTATAGTTTGTTTGAGTTTTGAGGATAACTGAGCAAGAAATCAGCCTGCTTCACGTGGAAATTTGATAATTGCATACTTCATTCTCCCATGATTAAGAAAATAAACAAGATATTTGGTTATGATGTTTGAAAAGTTAAAATGATACGCATATAAGATAAAGCTGGGGCCTTTGTAATTTCTTCAGGAATTATGTATCAGTTCTACCATGAGGTCCATGACCAATGACCATGCATACAAATTATATTTCCATGGGCTTTTACCTGTGTTAATCTTTCCTTGAGTTTTAACTCTTGAGCAATAGCTAGCTCTTCTTTCTCTTCCTTTGACTTCTTATGTGTCTTCCTCTTTACTTCTCTTCCTACGTTTGCCTTCTGTACCCTCGCTTTTTCTCTTCTGAGCCAGCCTAGCTACTTTTTCTGCTTTTACCTGTGCTGCTCTCTCTGCTCGTATCCGTGCCATTTCCTTTGCCTTTGCCTTGTTTGCAGCCCACTGAAGCTGTTCGGGGGCTATCTCTTTTTTCATACCATCATAGCTATCCCAATTCAGTTCTTCTTGGCCAGTCCCACCTTGTTTAGCAGCTTTTGCAATACTTTCTTTCCACGATAAGAAAAATTTCTCCCTTGACCTTTTCCACTTCAAACGCTCATCCCACAGCCATCTGAGCGACGAGCGTATTCTTGCCTTGGTCCGCTTGCTGCAAGAGAGAATCATGCTTTAGCAGTCATGTAAGCTTGTTAGTATCTAGTGTTCAATGTGGCTAGACAAGTTTTGTGCTCAAATGCACTTGAATGATTCAAATAGTGACCACTGCTCCAAGCATGGATGTCATCATTACCGACTTTAAAAAGAAAAATAAAGAAGAGAACATGCACATACACCCACCCTGTAGGCGGTGGGGTGGGCACAGAATTGCCAAGTATGAAGCTTGACTCGTTTACCAGAGTGATGCAGAATGTCTTTCTAGCTGGAGAAATTATAAGTTGTATTTCACAAGAGTGATGCAGATTTTCTGTAATTGTATCTACATCTATGTTATATGGACTCATAGTGTCCGATACGTCTATTTTTCAATACCCAAGACAGGGGGACACGGAAAAATATTCCTATATATTCTTGTTTGTTTAGATATTCCTTAGCTTACATGGTGTTTTATGTTATGCATCATTTTTTTTTAACTGAGATCATCTAAAAGCAATAAAGAACTAAATGAAACACTATAATATGTTTCTTAGTGGCATATCTTGGACACATATCCCATACCCATGTCCAAGTTTCGCGTGTCCGACACGGGTACTTCACGCATTTCGAAGAGTCCATGTGACAAAGTTCTATATAAAACGAAATGTTATGCAATGTTGTGCTACTATGCATGCCTGTCACAGAAACCATTTGAGCGACCAGTTCAAGTCAGACTTACAAGAAGTAGTATCTGATCACGTGCTTAAATTGAATTTAGTAAGCCAGCTGCACTTGAGAAATGGCTACAGAAACATCGGCTGGAATTACCTTGACTAGTTGACCAGTGTTTATATGGTCTCGAATACAATTTTTTTTCAAAATCGTTCAAGCCCTATGTTACATGGACTCGGTGTCAGTGTCCGGATCGGACGTGTCCGAGTGTCGGACTCGCCTATTTTCAAAATTCTAGGATACGTGGACACCGTCCAAAAGTTGGACATGGGTACGGGGACACGGTTAAAAATTTTAAGATACATAAAATACTTTAAATGAGATGGAGTGTTAAATATTTTTTTTACAAGCATATATAAATTTCACAGAAATTATATATAATTACTGTCCAAAATAAATAGATTCTTTTATTTTTGGTTGAACAATATACATTTTGTTTTGATTTAGATATTTGTTGAACCTTTTTTATAGGTCAATGCCAAAAAGTTGGGGAAAAAAAAAGAAAAGAAAGAAAAAACAAAAGAAAGGCTGTAAACTCAAAAAGCAAAAAGCAGACAGCAAGCAAAAGCAGACATAAGACCAACCACGTGACTCCTGGCAGAAGGTACTCTCTCTCTCTCTCTCTCTCTCTCTCTCTCTCTCTCCCTTTCTTCTTCTTCTTCTTCTTCTTCTTCTTTTCTTCCTCTTCTTCTCTTCTTTCTCGGAGGTCGATGGCTATTTTCTTCTCTTTTCTCAGAGATATTCTTTTCTCTCTCTCAAAAACCTTCACAGCTTCTTCTTTCTTCGATCCTTACCGTCGCTCTCTGGCCGGAATGTCGACGTGGTGTATCCGTCCGGCAGATGACGGATCCAACATGGATCCCGTACCCGTGTCGGCGTCGAGTCATGTCGACACCGCCCCTTCACCCCAAAGTGAAGGGTCCATGTAACATAAGCCTGAACCCAGGGGCTGGAATAAGGCTGCTTGACTCTTTGATCAGAGTCTATATGGGCTCGAATGCTTCCATTTTCAATCTCCTTCTAGTTGGAGACGTAATACTATTTCAGAAGTGATGAAGATTTTCTTAATTGTATATACTATGCATGGCTGTTGATAGAAATTATTTGAGGGACAAGTTCAACTCAAACATAAAAGAAGTTGTATCACAACATGCGCTTAAATTGAATTTAGTGAATCAACTTCACTTGAGAAATGGCTACAGCGACATGTTATTCCTTAGCCCAAAGTTTCTATATTCATCAATTTATACTTATAATCTGACAAAACTTGAACAAACTTATATAGCTACATTTCAATGGATTCTAGCATGAATACACAGTGAAGAAAGGTTGATGTCACCCAACAAGTTTCTGACAGCGGCCAGTGCTCGCACTTTGCAGAACAAGAGTTTTTGCAATGCCTTCTAAAGCAATATAAATTATACCTCTATTCACATTTCTTTGTTCTCCAAATAAATGATGAAAACAAGAGTACCTATGAGCGCGGGGACATTCAGACATCTTCTTTCTAACCTGAAAAAATTTAGTACGAAAACAAAATACCAATTATTAAACACAGAGTGATAATGCTCATACATTGTTAAGTAACTGAATCCAATATGCAAAAATAAAGAAAATTGTAAAGAGGAGAAAAGTTTCGATTTATCTAATGGTACGCAAACATAAGCGGCTCAGATGAACGAACAATACGTGTATAAAAAAACGACGTAAAGTTATTCCAGAAAAATGCAACCATGGAAAACCATGAACAGAAAAAACAAATGAAATAAAATCGACAGATTCTTACATGACTTCACCTTGGGGTCTCTCAAGGCTTCTTTTGTTCTTTGTCTGATCCGCTCACGAGTCTCTGTGAGATATAGTGAATTCAGATTACTCAACTCTATTCAGGATCAACTCACAGTACTGGATACTGTAAAAAGAGTTACCTGCACTATGTTTTATGCCCTTGTTCCATGGTACTTTCCCTTTGTTTGCTAGTCCAATCTTCCTTCTTCTTTGGTTTTCCTTATGATCCTCACAGCTAAAGCTTACCATGTAATTGGAAAAACTACCTAAATCAACCTCTTTGGTTGAAGTTTTCTCCTCCGATGAATCTGCACCAGGAACATGTTCAAAACAATCTGCAACATTATAGACCTCCCCTGTAGCAACATTGGCATGCAGTTCTCCACAAGAGTGCAGTCTCTTTAAGGAATTGACAAAGCTTAACAAGGGCATCATGTTCTTCACAAGATATGCGCGGTCATTTGGATGCATCTTGTTACATTGAAAATTTGCACAGTCAACCGCATAACCAAAAGGTGGCGCCCAAAAATTGTTAGGCACTGGATTGACAGGCATGCAACGAGCAGACAATTTCCTGATAGAAGTTCAAATGTCCAAATTAGAACACTATTTTGCTTTTGATATAAAAAAAAATGAACCAATTTTGATGCTGAATGTGATAAAATAAATTACCATTGCCCATGTCTTACCTTCACATGTGTACAAACACACTCTAAAGGAAGCCATCCAATCTTAGAGGTGAAAGTTAATTGATGGAAACAACATCGGGTCTAAGTTGAGAAATGAAAAGAAAAGATCAGAACTGAGGAGGAAAATGTGGGAAGATTTAAGAGGAAATGTTCCTTGATCAGAGACGGGGGAAAATGTCCTATAAAACCAAAAGAAAACAATCCTAAAGAACTTAATATGGTGACTTGTGAAAGAGATGTATGTTGAGCAAGGAGCAAACATGTGGGAGGTGTTGGATGCTGATTCTTTATGCTTCTAATGTCTCATAAACTTTGAGCTTAACCAAAAGAGGAGTTTTCTCTGGCGTTGATGTTTTTCTATGCCCATGGGGTTGCCAGGCTTCATTATGCTTAAATCTTAACAGTCAACTCATTATCAGAAGTTAACGGATTTTAGTGTTGGTTATAGCCTACATCTCGGCATGGAGGAATTTCGTTCTTTATGGCTGCAAAGAGCCCATTTTCTCATGGTCACACTGCCAATTTAGTCCTCATCTGACTAAATTTCTCTTCAATCGAAACAAGTAGCGATATATAGATTGAAGAAAGCTGCATAATGAATTATGCGGAAGCATCGACAAAGTTCCATCAAGTCCAATTATAAACCAAAACCCTATGCAATGCAAAGCTATGTGAAAGCTTAGTTTCACAAACCGGGGGCGGAAGCGGGAATGGATGCGGGGGAGCGTAAGCACCAAGAAGAATCTGAGGTTGGAAGCGGCTTGAATAAATAAATGCGTAAAGAGTATTATCATTTGTTTAGTATAGTTTACATAGTCAGCAACAGCTGACAAGGAAGTTTTAAGGACTTGAAAGAAGAGAGAAACAAATAATTGAGTTGAAAAGGGCTTGATTTTCAGGTATTCTCTCACTTGTTCCATGCATCTCTATCCAGCTAACGGATCGAGTTCCCGTATTAGCTTGAGATGAGATCCCATAGAGCTCCTAACTTGGGATCGCAAAAGCGAGTTTCCGAGAGAGAAACGCCACCTAGGAGTTTCTTGCAACCAAGTGTGAAAGAAGTCGCTCGCTCTACTATGAACACAAACTAAACGTAGCACTACTCTTGAGCATCCAGAATAATCCTCACTAGTGTAAGCCTCAAAATGCTAAACAGAAGGTTCTCTCTTCTAAATAAAATCTTCAACTCAAAATGCACAAGAAGCAGTCACCCAACATACAAAATATAGCTCACTACTCAAAATGCCTCATAACAGGACATGGATTCACTAGCAATTTAGTGACTTAAACTATGCAATAGAATCCAAAATGTGCTTAAATATACACCCACCCATAAGAGGGCTAATACTTACAGGTGAAAGAATTGCATTTTCCGGCGTTCAGTCAAGCATGGACGTGAAGGAAGTAGATGTTTGAAACCCACTTTCTAATGGGTGACTGTCTGGGGTTTCTGTTGGAGAGAGGGATAGAGAAAGGAACTTGATATGAACCAAACGTTGGTGATGGCAATTCAGAGAGAGTTTCACTTGCAATAGATGACAGTGGAGTGTGGACGGGGAGTCAATGGACTGAACTGGCCAGAAGGCCCAACGTTCGAATCCTCGAACCTAACTAAACTAAGGGCCCTTAGTGTTTGACAAAGAATACTAAAAGAACAAGTGACAGTTTGGTGTCGTTGGTTGCTAAAAAGTTTTTAGCGGCACTAAGGTGCAAAATATGTGTACATGCGCTTAACTGCTGGTCAAGCCACAAATAGGTGAGAGGTCACGAGCAATATCCGAATTGTAATCACAGACCGCGAGGGTAGCTAAAAATTCTTCACTGGCTTTGAATCCTAACTTGAAATTGCCACGAAAACTTTAGCATCGTGATTCGCGTGTGTTGTTGGAAGGTCGTCATACAAAGCGGCGTCCAAAAATAAGAAATCTTAATCCATTCACTAGCTTTATGCGCTCTTGGTAAACTCGTAGGCCTCAATACAATCTTCCTTAGACAAGTCATCGTATATTGATAGTACCACATAGAATATAAAATCATTGAATCGTTCTAAGGGCGGATCGACAGGTTCAAAAATTAGATCACTTTACCAACTAAGAAACTATCACAATTGGTCAAATAATGCAAAGTACCAATGCTAATGCATACAATGTCCACTGGCATAGTTGTCCTATTTTTTATAAACATTTTTCGTATGAAGATTATAAACTCAAATGTAATACACAAGTCGATAAACAAAACTCTTTCTCTCTCTAAAAATAACTCTCTGCCTTCTCTCTAAAACCTAACTCCACTGAAAGTCACCATGGCCGCAACACCGTGCTTCCCGCGAGTAGGGCGGCAGCTACTCCGGCCATTATTGTGTAGGTTCCATTTTCCGTCTCGTATGGTGGTTTACTTTACAGCGTGAATAGTTGGTGGCAAGTGGCATAAGTGGCGGAAGGTCGGTGGCGAGGCGTGTCTCACCGGATCTTGATTGGAGACGGTGATCTTAGGGTAATTCTCCGATCTCGGTAGATCTGCTCGATCAGCTTATTTTCCACTGTTCGCAGAAGCTGCCCAGAATTTCACCAGCAATGACCAAAATCTCACTGCCGGCGACTGGATCTTCACTGTCATTTTAAAATGATCCTTTTACTTTTTAAAATTCCTCTCTTATTTGTTTCCTAATATACATTGGTGGAGGTTTGAGTTTTGTGGTCGGTTGTGCTGTCAATAGTAGTAATAGGAAGGCTTGGGGTATAGGCGTTTAGCATTGGTTATGGGGTTGTTCTTGGAATCTCCGCGGGTTTTTTTTTTGGGGAGGGGGAGAGTGATAGGGTCTCGGTGGGAGGGTAGGGTGAGTTTCTTGGGAATAAGTGGGGGGGGGGGGGCGGATTTGGGACCCAGAGGAGGGGGAGAAAAGATCTGTCTTGGGGTATTGTGGACCATTTAGGGCATGGGCTAGGTGGTGGGTAGGGTGGGAGTATCGGGTTTTAGGCCTCTTTTCAGGCTTTGAGCATCTTGTGTTCTACCACTTTGATTTGTTGTGGATGGGTAATGGTTCCTCCATCCTGTATGGCAATAATTTTATTCGTATTTGATAAGTGTTAGTAGAAAGGATGAATATTGCGGTGTTGATGATCCTCGAAATTATGACGTGCCTTCTTAAACAGTGTGCTCACATTTGGGTCATACAGTTCCCGATTGTTTTGTTGTATTGTTACCATCTTATGCATTGTAGTTAATAGTTTGTTCTTATTCCTGTTTCCATTCCTTTGGAGTCTTAAACTTGTAAACTTTGTATGTTACTTTAAATTGAGTTAAAGTATAAGATATGTACTCCTCTAATTCAACTGCAGTGGGTATAAGTTTATTAGTTTTGGTTACGGTCGACCTTTTGTGGCCATGTATACTAAGTCACGAGAATGTCGTGACTTATAATGCATGTAATCTCTACAATAGAGCGATTGTGTGACTTTAAAATTAAGAATTTATCCAAAAAAAAAATGTAATAACAAGATGTTTTGCTTAAATAATATAAATTCAAATGCAATGCATAAGATGCCTATATGTGTTATTCTAAACCACAGACACCAACTTAAACGTCAAAGAAACCAACGCCAATAAGATAAGAGAATTACACTAAGAAATAACTTATGCATTGAGTTGTGACTCTTTTAAATTTGAATTAGTGAAACTTTCTTAACATGTCAAGCTTCTTCGAGTCCATTTCATGAAGTGAATTTTTGAAATGTACAAGGTTGTATGTATGTACTTATTATTAAGTAATCAGTTTATGGTGCACATTAGAACACAATTAATGATATTACTATTCAAATAATACATAAGCTTAATTTGAGTGGGAGTGGTGACAAGGCAATGAAACTCTCCGACCGATTGATGTTAAGACTTAGGCCCCGTTTGACACTATTTTTTCTTTTGCTCTTTTGGCCCATTTTTAAAATTTTTCAAAAGCCCAAAAAAAAATGGGGTGTTTGGTTGGACTTCAGTTTTTTTTGGGCCTAACACTTTAAAAAGAAGGCCCATTTGTAAAAAGAGAAAATTGCTCTTTTCTTGTTGGTTTTGGAAACCCATTTCACGTGGAGCTGAGGAAGGGATTAATGAGGTCTTGGCTTCGAACCTCACTAGCAACAGAATTGCATTTTTTCTTTGCTGGGTATAAAACCCACCTAAATTAGATTTCTTTCGTCATCTTTCACCTGGTTTACTCAATCGGTGGCACCTCTTCCCAACTGACTCCACAGCCCACCTCGTCCATCGCCTCCACCGGCCACCGCGTCCATTGCCTCCACCGGACATCGGCGGCTCCACCACTCCACCTCTTCCCACTACGACTTGCAATGCTTTTCAGCCCCTCTTTCTCTCTCCCCCCATCTTGATATACGATTCTCCATTAACAATTATGTGATTATAGAAAACTTAATTGGGCGATTGGCAGCGGTTGAGCGATTGACAGTGGATGGAAGTCTACACTCGCGGGTCATGGGTGGCCGGCGATGCTGGGTTATCGAAGAGCGGCTCCAAGACGCGGATGTATGCCTGGGTGCGATTCTCGAGTGATGGCGGTCTTGCGTGGCCCGATTGTTAGAGGCCAGAGACGGGTGGTCAATTAGTGGCCCTTGGCATGCAACAGGTGATTGGTGGTCGTGTGTGGGCGGTAGGTGATTAGCTCAGGCAGGAGTTTTGACATTTTCAAGGCAGTGGATGTGTTTAAGGCTTTAAGAGCAGAACACGGGGCAACGGTGACGTTGGGTTTGTGATGGGCGAGAGATGGTGCTCGCCGATAAAGTGGGGGAGCTGTAAAGATACTGAGCTAATAATGTTGGTTATTTGACCAAAAAAAATTGAAGCCAAGGAAAGTGGGTTCGCAGTCGACGTGGAGGTGCCACAAAGAATGTAGTCCGAGTCAGATGCCAAATATGTTTATATGGGACACAACAAGGGTGGAATAAGGGCAGAGACCAAGGGCTTCCCAAACAGAGCTTAAGGGTGGCAGTGCTGTGAGGGTGATGTCGCAGGATGAATACACGACGACAGTCACAGTCCAATGCTTAGGTCCGGAGTCAGGGTCCTGTATGTTCTCTCTAGAATTCTAGAGCGAGAAAGTGAAAATGTTATGAGAATGTCCCAACCATCCCAAATAAATTCTCAAGACCTCTATTTATAGAGATTGAGATTATGATGTCACTAAACGACACGTGGTGCTCCTCGGGAGTGACACGTCACCAGGGGGTCCACAGGTGCCGGTGCTCCATGGATTGTCGGATCGCATATTCACCTGGCCTACTCCTCATAGCGTCGCTCTGTCTGTCTGGAAAGACTGGCTCCCACAGCATCGGTGTGGCCAGAGAACCCCCTTGATCTAGCCACCAATCCAAGCCCTTGTAGAGTCCGACAGGCCTGGCAGTGGTGGGGAAGACCCGACACCCAAGTGCTAGCGGACTAGGCGTGATGCCCTCTGGAAACTTGCTCTGATCTTGGATTGACCTAAGGGTCATAGTCCCTAGGAGTGCCGACGCAATCCCCCAGTGTTAGAGCACGTAGGCCAGTCACGCAGGCACCCTGGCAGAGATAGTGTCCCGAAGGAGTCGCCTATTCTGCGGGTGAGTCTTTGTGCCGGAGCACTCGGAGCCCATCAAGGTAGCATCCCGGAGGAGCCGTTTACCCGACGGGCCAAGGTAGGATCCCAGAGGAGCCGTCTACCTGGCGGAAGGGGAGTTAAAAAGCTCCCTAACGGAGATAGTGTCTTACAGAGCAAGCCTATCCCGCGGGTGAGTCCTTGTGCTGGAGCACTCGGAGCGTGTCGAGGTAGCATCCCGGAAGAGCCATCTACCTGATGGGCCGAGTTAACATCCCAGAGGAGCAGTCTACCTGGCGGAAGGGAGTTAAAAAGCTCCCTGGCAAAGATAATGTCCCCGAGGAGTCGTCTATCCCCGTTGGTGAGTCCTTGTGCCGGAGCACTTGGAGAGACTCAAGGTAACATCCCGGAGGAGCCGTCTACCTGGCAGAAGGGAAGTTGAAAAGCTTCCTGGCGAAGATAGTGTCCCGGTGGAGTCGCCTATCCCTGCGGGTTAGTTCTTGTGCCGGAGCACTCAGAGCGCGTCGAGGTAGCAACCCGGAGGAGCCGTCTACCTGACAGGCCCAGATAGCATCCCAGAGGAGCCGTCTACTTGGCAGAAGAGGAGTTGAAAAGCTTTTTGGAGGAGACAGTGTCCCGGAGGAGTCACCTATTCGCGTGGGTGAGTCTTTGTGCTGGAGCACTCAGAGCCCGTCGAGGTAGCATCCCAGAGGAGCCGTTTACCTCGCAGAAGAGGAGTTGAAAAGCCCTCTGGCGGAAATAGTGTCCTGGAGGAGTCGTCTATCCCTGTGGGATGCTGCACACTCTGGAGAGTGGGTCGAAGCATCTTTCGCGTCCATGGCGGGGGGCACATGGTGTGGTGCCCGAGCGCATGTAACATGATTGTGGCGCATGGGGGCGGCAACGACCATTGTGGGACAATAGCTGATGTCAGGGCATATGTTATGGAGATGGCGCACGGGCACGGTGAAGTGTGTATGGTGCCCGGGGGCACGACATTGTGACAGAGAGCCCGGGGGCACGACTGTATCGACTGTGCGGCGCATGGGCGCACCGGAGTGTGTATGGTGTCGGGGGCACGGTAGTGTGACAGAGAGCTAGGGGCGCGACTGTATTAGCGGCATGCGACATAGTGAGTGAGGTGCCGGGGGCACGATAGTGTGACAGAGAGCCTGGGGGCACGGCTGTATCAGCAGCGCGGCGCATCGGCAGGGCAAAGTGTTGGAGTGCGGTGCCCGGAAGCTGGCAACGGGGGTCGTGAAGACGACATCGGGTGACGAGCGATGAGGTCGCTGAGTGACGTCCAGGCGACAGGGTCGAGGAGTGACTTCTGGGCGACGGGGGTTACAGGGTTGGCGCAGGGACGCCGGCGACGGGGGTCGCGGAGATGGCGCTTGGGCACAGGCGACGTCCGGACGACGGGGGTCGTGGAGATGATGTCCGAACGATGGGAGACGGGGTCGCGGAGTGACGTTTGGGGGATGGATGACGAGGGTCGCGGACGATGTATGGTGCCTTGAAGGGAAATGAAGGTGTTAAGTATGGAGGCCAAAGATCAACTCTTGGGGGAAGGGCAAGGCCAACCCTTAGGGGCGAGGCCAACCCCAAGGGAAGGCCGAGGCCGACCTTCAAGGGGAGGCCGAGCCCAACCCTTTGGGGAAGGCCAAGGCCGAGGCCTACCCCAAGGGGAAGGCCAAGGCCAACTTCCTTGGGCAAGTGCCATGGTGCGTCGATGGGCGATGTGCGAAGTGCGAAGTGCGATGGTCTAAGCGTGATGAGGCGTCGCGCAAGAATGACTTTCTTAGTGACGAAGTCACGTAGGAAAGGTGAGAAGAATGCACATGACTTGAGCGTGCATATTTTGACCGATTGGAAGCGTTGAATATTGACTGTTGCTTGTGCGGACGTGTCGTGTAAAATGGGACCCCAGTGGGCCTTTTGGTGAGACCAAATAGGTTGGAAACAAAAATGTATATTAAAAAAAAATAAACCCAAAGAGCTGTCCTGCCAAATACTTGCTCTTTTATGCTTTTCGAAAAAAATAAACTCTGTTAAACGTCTACCAGTTTTTTTTAAGCTAGTAAAAAAAAAAAAACCAAAACTCTTTCCAGTTTCTTTTTTCTTAAAAAAAACTGAAACTAAAAGTGTTACCAAATAGGGGCTTAAGGCTCAAGGGATTTGGCTACTCCTTGCTCAGAGCTCATACTGGAATTCAACTTCTTGATTTAAATTCTACAAAAAAATCCACAGTCAATAGTCCGTACTCGGCCTTAAGTTAGTTAGTTTTGGGTATGACTTCTATCCCAAGAGAAAAGCCGGTCAAGGACTTCTCAAGCGCGTCATGTCTTGAACGAAGATTGTCGACTAAATACTTTTCAATGACGAACAATATTTCTGTTTTTATATCATAACGTTACAGGGTTTGAATCCGATCAATGCAGATGCTAATATTACACTAGGGCCGGTCAAAGTATTGTTTGATAAGTCAGGCTAAAGTACAAACGATAAAATCAAGTGAATATTCGTGTATACCAGATTTGAAAATTTGCCAAGTCTAAACAAAAGAACTCAATAATCAGGAGTGTATAATATGAGTTCAAAAAGTCATTTTTGAACTCATTAGGCAACAAAAAGTTGCCGAGTAAATAGGCCGAGTTTATGGGCCCGTCACACACTTAACAGGCCCAGTGCATATGAGGACCGTGCATGCACACTCTCGTCTGTTTGCTTTGCTACTTCACGTTTTTATCCACTTACCACAGTCCACTCTCGTCATCGTCTCCATTCCTCTCTCTCTCTCTCTCTTTCCCAGGGTTAGGGTTTTTACCAATTGGAACACTCCATGGATCCCACGAAGAAGCGAAAGCTGGAGGATAACGGCATCGTTCCGGAATCCGACGCGGGCCTTATCAAAATCCCGATCGAGGACGCCCGCAAGATCGTCGAGCCCTTCACCCACGAGCAGCTCCTCGAGATCGTGACGAACGCCATGGTACGCCACCTCGATGTCCTCGCCGCAGTCCGCTCCGTCGCTGACCGCGACCCCGCCCAGCGCAAGCTCTTTGTCCGCGGCCTCGGCTGGGACACCTCCACCGACAACCTCCGCTCCCTCTTCTCCACCTACGGCGAATTAGAAGAGGCCATCGTCATCCTCGACAAAGCCACCGGCAAGAGCAAGGGATTCGGCTTCGTAACCTTCAAACACGTGGACGGCGCATTACTAGCCCTAAAAGAGCCGAGCAAGAAAATCGACGGCCGGATGACCGTAACTCAATTAGCCGCGGCCGGATTATCCGGAGGGGGGCCGAATTTGCAGACGGCCGACGTGGCGGCCAGGAAGATTTATGTCGCGACGGTGCCGCAGGACATGCCAGCGGAGCGATTGCTGGCGCATTTCTCGTCGTACGGGGAGATTGAGGAGGGGCCCTTGGGGTTCGACAAGGCGACGGGGAAGAGCAAGGGATTTGCGCTATTTGTTTACAAGACGGCGGAGGCGGCGAGGGCGTCTTTGGTGGACCCTGTCAAGAACATTGATGGGGTTCAATTGAATTGTAAGCTGGCTATCGATGGTAAGAGGGGTAAGGTGGGGATGCCCGTGGCGGCGATGCAGGGTGGTGCTGGAGGGGTTGTTCAGGGGTCAAATGCGGTTGGTTCTGTTGAACAGTCGCATGTGCAGCCGCCATCTTCGGTTCCGGGTTCTTTTGGGTCGCAGTATGGTGGGCCTGCTGGTATTACGAGTTATAGTGGCTATCCGGGTGGGTTACCGGGACCAGTGGGTCATCATCCTCTGAGCACGGCATTGGGAAGCGGCGGGCCTGGTTTGTCATCTGTCGGTGGTGGGCCTGGTGGATTGTCATCACTTGGTAGTCAGGCACCATCAGCTTTTGGTGCTGGTGGCAATGGGTATGGTGCTGGGCTTGGCGGGCCTTATGGTGGATCGCATTTTGGTGGGCCTGGTTCAGCTGCCTATGGAGGTTTAGGTGGGGGATTAGGTGGTGGAAGTGGGGGGCTGATTGGTACTGGAGGAGGATTGGGTGGAGCGGGGTTGAGTGGTGCCGGTGCTGGTTTATTGGGTGGGGCTGGGGCTAGTGCTGGGTTGGGTGGTCCTGGCCGAGGGTCTTCACTTTATGGGTTGCCTCCAAGCTCTGTTGGAATGCAAGCCGATAGTGCGCATTATAGCTTGTCTTCTTCAGGGTATCAAAGCCAACACCAGACGACAGGGGCATCGCAGGCACCTAGAGTTCCACATGGGGGAAGTTACCCTCCTTACTTCTAAGGTAGCTCCTTGTCTTTTTTTGTTTATGGCGTGATTTAAGTAGTTTAGTCACCTTCCTCGTTCATTATCTTTTGGGCTGCCTCTTCTGGTTCTTGCAATCTCTTCTGACATGCTCTGTTAGCAGTAGACTTTGTGGTTCGTGTGTGTGAATGGCTTGCTCGTTTCTGTTAGTTATTGGGCTGAATCTTCCTGGTTCATGTATCTTAGTTCTGGTTGCTATATTCTCTACTGCATTACATAGTTGAACAAGTGCTTAGACTTTTATAATAGTTGATCAGCATTGCACTTGTTGGGGGAACAAAATATATCGCATCTTAAGAATTTTGTTGGTTTTGTTTCCTTGGGATGATGTGTACACTAATTACTTCATATACACACTTCTGGCTGTAACTAGCACTGCATGACCATTATATCACATGTCATCATTTCAAAGAATGCTTTTTCCTGTACTAATATCATGAAGTGATCTGTGAAGTGCTGCTGTATAGTATTTTGGAGATTGTTGGGTCATATAGTTATAATTTGGATGTTTATTCGACAGTTTTTGCGTTAGTTCTCATTTTTGCGTTCACGAACATGATGAAATTGATGTAATACACGTTCATGATTTTATTGTATTTGATTTGTTGTTCCAGAAGCATTCATTTCCCTTAGGCAGTTGTTATTCCAAGTTAGTGCTAGCATGATGATTTTTGTTGGAAAATGGATGGATACCGTTAAGGTTAGGAACGACATTGTAATATTGTTTGTCTGCTGTGTGCAACAGTAAATTATATTTGACTTACCTCCTTTAAGATTGGCTTATGACATATGTTAGAGGGAAAAAACGAAGCATACGTTGTTGCAATATATGTTAACTTGTTTTCGTTATTTCCAGGACCAGAAGAAGTAGGAAAAAGAAATAATGCTTATCCAAAGAAAAAGGAAAAAGAAACGAGTGATTATTTAACACAGATTAGAACAAATCAGAGATGCTTTACAAGTGCTATAAAGATTGTTCTTGACACTATTGAGGACTTCTTCGCCTTAAAGCTTTACGCTCTGTTATTGATCTTCTTTATTCGCTTGTTGGTTTCTATGAGTCCTCTCGGATTAAATTTTCCTTGTGACATGTCTTTAATGCAAATTAGTGTGTGTTCATCAACTGCATTTACCTATATTAAGAACTTGTGTAAGAACATTTACGACTATGAGTGTGAATCGATCTCTATCTTTATGGCAGAATTTTAAAGGTTCTGTATTTCTTGTTGGACAACATTTGCACCGCATGACTTCGTATAGTATACATGAATTTTTCCTGTTATGCCTAATCATTAATATTAGTTAAAGTTGGCATTCTTTGATGTTCATTTGTGAAACTTCTCAGATTATTTAGGCTCATTTTCTTATTATTTTTTTTTCTTGACTCTTCAACGCAAACTTCATTAGTTGTTGAATTCTTTTGGCAATCGATTGGTTTGTAATTCCTAACAATCAACCACATTCTCGGACAAGTGTCGGACACCTCACAATGGTGTTTGATTACTATAATTTTTTAATCCTTGGACATGTATGAGGATCGAGAAAATATTACAGTATACTTTCTTATCTCGATGGTCGTTCAAGAAAATTTTAGTTTGCTTTCCAATACTTATATCCCTCTTTTTCTTTCTTTTCCCCCGTACTGTTCTTTCTGCTACTTCTTTCTTTCCTCTTCTGATTTTTTTTGACAGTTCTTGGATGAGTGTTTGCTGCTTGTTCTCTTTCCTTAAAACTATATTTTAGCAATTATGACATTTTTTTGGGGTTGCTCTAGATTGATTGAACTGTTGTTATATATCAAATTATGCACTGATCAAACTAGATACATACCCACAGATTTATGTAATGTGTGATTAGTGTCCAAAATTTGAATTCTTTGAAATAGCCATGTTCAGTGTCCATGTCAGACATGTTGTCTGTGTTACATAGCCTACACCCTCTCCCTCCCCACAACCAACAAATCCCCCAGCATAGGTCACCTGTACCCTTAATAGGGGACAACACCCACCAAACTGCTATCCCACTTCCTGAAAGTCAAGAATCAAACAGAATTCCCAAGTTCAACTTGGTGTCTAGAATGGATTGGCGGGAACGATTTCAATATGTCATATACATTAGTAGAGCAATAGTAACAGTTGAGAGGGGATTTATCAGATGTTTGATTTCATAAAGGTGGTGGGAGGTGGGCCTTGACCTCCGGGGTAGTGCTCCTATGCAGTCGGGAGGAGCCACAGGTGGAGTTGAGACTGGAGAGTGGTGGATTGGTGGTGGCCAGTTATGGAGGGAGGGGTGGGGGGTGGGGGTGGGCGAGGAGATAGAAGATAACGTCTCATAAATTTGTCTATTTTACACAATGTAATGGCTTGTTCCTTTAACGTCTAAAGTTGGACAGATATTAGGCATTGGAGCACTTTGAAACTGTAACCGGTATTACAATGCTTTACGGGGCTATGTCAAAATTGCAAGGGCTTAGATGCAAAGGCGTGTTTAATCCAAGGAACAATCTTGTTATTAAACCTTGATTATTGCTCTACATGTTTCCATTTGTGTACGCATCCTAGATGGTTTATACAGATTACGATTCAGCATCGCAATTACAGTTTTTAATCTCTTTTTGATGATTTTGATCTTGTTGAAGATATTAGTTGGGTGGACCTGGGTGCCAGGGGATTAGGGGTGGGGGAAGATGGTTTGTCCATCTGGTTGTGCTGTTCAGCACTCTTATATTTTTCTCCTTGCCTACGTAATTCTAAGTACGAATGCACGTGTTCTTTCTCGTACTAGCTTATCTTGGGGTGAAGTCTTGCATAGTAGCTATTGTAGCTTATAATGCTTTGTTGATTGGCATGCAGGTAATTGCTCTAATTGAGACTTGCTTTCAATTCATTGTGTTCATGTTGGGTATGAGAACTCATGGATAATATGTTAGTCGCTTCATTTTGCATGTTGCTCCCAGCAGTGATCTATGTGCAAACATCTTTTTGTTGATTGTGGCCTCTAATTCACCATCATGACCCAAGCCTTTATCCCGAACATCATTGTTTTGATTGTGGCCTTTCATTGCCCTTTTAATTAGTTCTAGTATAAATGACTTTTTTTGTGATGTAATCTTAGTTTTCTGCATACCTTACGAGACTCACACTCATTATGCAAATCTTAGTTTTCCTTCTGTTTGAAAACCTTTTCATATTTTCTTTTTATGTTCCAAATTCGGATTTCAAGGTATGCTTTCTAATAATAATGAGTTTGCAACTTAGTGATATGATTCTTGTCTCGGTTAGTGTTGTTGAATTCTGGTTTATCCTTTATTTTTTCTCCTGTGATAAAGCTCACCAGAACTGCCCGTAATTATGAAGTGTTTTGGTTTTCTTTTCTAAGTTTCAGTTTCGACATCAGTTTTCTGTTCTCTGAAAATTTCAGTTTGCTTCTCTGGGAAGTGTTTTCCACTGTTTAAATTTGCTTCTTTGGTAAGTGTTATCTTTTTCTGTTTGCACTTTTTGACCAAGGCATATTTTTGAGTTTCTTAAGGAATTTGAAACCAAAAAACATAGGCACTGTTTGGTGAACTTCTTGTGATCTGTTTCATTTTCTGTTCTGAAATGTTTTCGTTATTTCTAAAGGTGTTTTGATTTTTGACACAAGTCCGAACTTTGAGAATTCTTAGAAGACCTTTAAGGTGTCTTCAGAGTTCTCGCTACTTTTGCCTTGAGTTAAAAATTGTTTCCAAAGACGAATCCCAAGAAAATTTTCTAAAAAAGGCATACTAACGCTTTTTTGTTCTCGCCAAAAGGAAAACTGAAATGGAAACACTAGTCTCCTCAGGACCTTAGCGATCCAGGCCTTTACATGTTTGTGTTAGTTCTTTGAATATTTTCTTCATTAGCATGTGCTTTTATTTGTCTGTTAGATGTCAGATGATGGATTTGCGTGGATGGATGTTTGATTCAGGTGTGTGAGAGCATGTTGGACGCAGTTGCTTTTAGTGGTTCTGGTGATTTCATGAATGGAGACATTATGAACTCTGGCATGATGATTTGGCTTCTTCACTTTCTGAATATTTGACTACTTAAACTTGTTTATGTACTCCTTTTGAGAGAACCAAGTGCTACCTGTTTTGTTCTTGATAACTTAAATATTGTCTGTCATATTAAAGTTTGCTTATGATCTGGCTGCTTATTCCTTTACATGATGGTTTTTCTATTACATTTGTTGATTCTGATCTTATGTCATGAGGTTTTGGACATTAGTTTGTGTAAAAGCACAGACAAATACAGAGACGTGTATACTTAATGTGTGCAATACAACATTTGTATTGGCTTTTCTTCTGCAGGGATGGGTGGGATGGGGCTAGGGTGTTAATGTCTTTGTAAGTGTACATGAGCTGTGTAGCCATTTTATAGTACGCTTTATCTATGGACATGCTTGTAACGCGGATCTTGAGGTGGTCTTGTGGGTTTTGTATTGCATACCTGGGTCCTAGTTTCAGACTGTTATTTGGAAGACAATTAAATGGCATTCTTAAGACACATCGGGAAGAACGCTTCACAAAAATTGGTTCAAGAATTTTAAAATAGTGGGCTTCCTGTTGCTTTCCTCTGCTAATGGTGATGTTCTACTGAGTTTGTGATGTGGGCTTCCCCATTCTTCAACTTCACGTTGCTTCGTTGGGCACTTTCTAGATGCCTTTTACTAATGGAAGCGTGAAGGGCTTGTCTTTTCTAGCACTCTTTACTCTGTTTTCCCCCTTCTCCCTTTTCTGCTAAATAGGTTAAGGAAAGACTACTGTCTAAATAAGTGACTTGGACAAAAAGAAAGGAAGTGGCTAGTATTCGGTATGATTAGTTTGCCAAGAAATTTGATGGGGGAGGTTGGTCTTCCGTATGATGTGGGGACTAGTCTTGCTGCTCATAGGATGTTGATTCTCCTACCTCCCTAGGATGCAGAAATTGTGGAGTATCTTATGTTGGATTGTGTGTTGTGCTTTGTCTAGTTTTAGTGGCTCTTGTTTGATCCTTTATGGGTTTGCTTTTGTTTATTGGTTTGTTTTCCTTTTCTTTTCATTGGGTGCACGCACACAAATGTCCGTATGCAATGTGTACGCATTTGGTTTTGGCCCGATACTGGGTGTTTGCGCATATTTGTGTTTGTTTCTGGCCATTGAGCCTCGTCCGGAGGGATGACTGAGTACCTCTTGGCATGGGTACATATCATGTTAAGATTGTTTTCTAATTGTTTAAGCCCAGTTGCCTGCTTGAGGCTTGGGAGTGTCGTGGTTAACGATAATGTCTTCTCTTACACGGTTTTGTTTGCATTTGGTTGGTTTGTGGGGGAAAGGATGGAATTGTTCCTTTATGTCATTGCAGATCCTTTTCCCCACCACCGACACATATTTTCCTTTAGAAAGACTGAGCAATGGACTAATAAGGTTCGAACAACTAGTTATCAGTACAGGTTTGATTTTGTATACTGTGTGGACTATGTTGCTGCCCTTTGCTAGGAACAAATTTTATTGTCACTCAGAGAATGTTGATCCTCCCCCATCCTAGTATTTATTATGTTGGTTTTGATGTGGCTTTGCCTGCTTAGTGGCCTTGTTTTCTTTCCCATTGTGCTTTTTTCCTCTTGTTTATATGTTTTTGTGTGTCATTTTGGCCTGATATTATGCACCTATTTGCGTCCGTTTGGTGCAAATTAATGTTGACATCCAAATCCCGGTTTTCAACTCAGGCAATTGAGCCTTGTCCGGATGGACTACTGCACATCCATGTCATGGTTTAGCCCACTTGTAACCCGGGTATCTGGCACAAATTTGAATGTTAATACAATTGTGTTTAGCATGGAACAGTTCTGTATCGTTTCTGTCTCTGGTTGGTTGTCGTGCAGTTTGGGGAAAGAGGGGGATGGCACATGAAATTTTTCATTGAACGTTCCCAGTTTGAAACAAAGACCTCAACTTTCTCAAAAGAGATAAAAAAGAAAGGTACTGATAGGCAGGTGAGTTGCCTTGCCATACATGCTTATTGGGCAAGCCTTGACAACTGTGGTTTATTTCTTTCAATCTCTCTCCATCCGTCCATGTAATGTTCGACTAATTGGCAACCAGCGGCATGGAGGGCAACGAATGGAATAATTGGTTTCTGTCGGCAAAGAAACTAGATTCCTTTGGATATTCTTTTCAATTTAATTTGGGAGGAGAGTTTTCCTATGGGGGATCTTTGCTTTGGTTCCTTGCCCTACTGTCCGAACAGGTAGTAGTGGGTTTAGGTGGGACTCCCCTGCATGCCAATAGACCAATTCTTGGGTTGGCGTTTGTCTTCAACAGTAGTCAACCTTCGAAGCTTGCACTAGATGTTCCTATTAGGCAATTGAAGCTTGCACCAGCGTTTTGGGCTGCTGGAGGAGGCTTGTGCTTTTACATTCTATCGAATGTGTTCCCCTCTCGTCTGTAATTACTGTTAATGTTTGGTGAGGTGGTGTTACATGATCGAGAGCTAGTAGTGTTGTGATTGTAATTATGGATGGAATTCCATCGTAGTTGATGTAAGCACAACAATAGTAATGCCAATTGCTTCTTCCTTGGCCACTATGATTTGCTTTGATGTATGTTTCCCTTTTGATGAACAAGACTCAAACCATCTTATATTTCCTTATTTGCCCTTTTCTTTAGATTTTTCTTCTTCAAATTTTATCCTAGAAGAACAAAATTTGTGTTTCACTTGAACAATTATTACCACCTTCAAGACGTGCTGCGTTGAATGTACGTGAAAGCCTTTCGAGATTAATGTGCTAATGTCATTTCATGTACTACTAGGTACACGTGTGAGATAATCATTTAAAGCAGTGTCATTATCGGCTGCCCCATTTTAACAATCCTACTTGGTTGCTAGTGTAAAAAGTTAAAACCAGCAATAAGGTGCCATGTCGCATCAAGTGTCAATGAAGCGAGTCCTTTGAGTAGCACTACCAAAGAAATTGTGGGACGGGATTTCCATTAATCCATTTGCTCTTGTGCGTGTAATTTTACCACTTACTGAAGCTATTATATATGATTCGCAGTTGGCTGGAAGCCTGAAAATGCAGACTGGTGCAGGGTAGTCAAGAGAGTTCAATTCTCAATGGTGAATACAGGTCATGATCACACACTACCTGGAGGTACACAATGACGTTGCTGCAGAATCCCCACTTTGCTCGACATAGTATGTACACCCTTACAAAGAATGCCGTTGAGAGGTCACAGCTTTATTACAGAGCTCCAATAATGTGAAAACCCTTCCATCACCATTCAAGACCCTATTTTACCTAGCACGTACCAAATACCACCGTCGGTCAAAACCTCATATGTTGAAATTTCAGCATGGTGGCCGTGGTTGATTTTTATTTTTTTTTCTTCTTCAGCTTTTTGAACAACTTTTAGTCAACCCGTCTTTGGGCTCAAGAATGCCTGAGAATCTTGCATTGCAGTCCTTTGTGGAACAAAACTTAAAACACCTGAACTTAATTCTCTTCTCAAATTCTTGAACTTCATCACCATAATGGAGCTCTTTTTGGGTGATCAAGGAGAGTGCAGCATCCTCCAACGCTTCACTCACGATCAGCTCGTCGAGATTGTCTGAACAGCCGCCCCCGATGATCCAGACGTCCTCATTTGTATACTTCCGTTGACAGCGACCTGGCCCTGCGGAAGCTCTATGTGGGTGGTTTGGGGCATCAAACCACCTCTGAGCGTCTGCAGAAAATGTTTTCGGTCAATGGTGAACTTGAAAATGCTTTTTTGGCACTGAAAGAGTGATGCCAAGGAAAGTGGGTTCGCAGTCGACGTGGAGGTGCCACAAGGAATGGAGTCCGACTCAGATGCCAAGTGTGATGATGTGAGACACAACAAGGGCGGAGCAAGGGCAGAGACCAAGGGCTTCCCAGACAGAGCTTGAGGGTGCCAGTGCTGCGAGGGCGATGACGCAGAGTGAATACACGACGACAGTCACAGTCTGATGCTTATGTCCGAAGTCAGGGTCCTGTATGTTTCTCTTTCTAGGATTCTAGAGTGAGAAAGTGAAAGTGTTCTGAAAATGTCCATCCTCCAAATGAATTCTCAAGACCTCTATTTATAGAGGTTGAGATGATGATGTCATCACGCGACACGTGGCGCTCCCCGAGAGTGACACATCACTGAGGGGTCCACAGCTGTCGGTGCTCCGCGGACTGTCGAATCGCATATTCACCTGGTCTGCCCTGTACAGCGTCGCTCTGTCTGTCTGGAAAGACTGGCTCCCACAGCGTCGGTGTGGCCAAAGAAACCCCTTGATCTAGCCTCCAATCCAAGCCCTTGCAGAGTCCCACAGGCCTGGCAGTGGTGGGGAAGACCGACGCCCAACTGCCAGGTAGACTAGGCGCGATGCCCTTCGAAGACTTGCTCCCGTCTCGGAGTGACCCGGGGGTCATAGTCCATAGGGGTGCCAACGCAAGCCCCCAGTGCTGGAGCACATGTCATGAGAGTGGTGCGGCGATGAACGTCGCGAAGCAATACTTGGTGCTGGGGGCGCGCATGATGAGAATGGCGTACGGGCGCGGCGACGAAGGTCGCAAAGCTATAGTTGGTGTCGGGGGCACGCATGATGAGAATGGCGCAACGGGCGCGGCGACGAACGTCGCGGAGCTATACTTGGTGCCGGGGGCACGTATCATGAAGATGGCGCACGGGCGCGGCGATGAACGTCGCGGAGCTATAGTTGGTGCCGGGGGCACGCATGATGAGAATGGCGCACGGGCGCGGCGACGAACGTCGCGAAGCATATACTTGGTGCCGAGGCACACGTCATAAGAATGGCGCATGGGCGCGGCGACGAAGGTCGCGAAGCATATACTTGGTGCCGAGGCACACGTCATAAGATTGGCACATGGGCGCGGCGACGAAGGTCGCGAAGCATATACTTGGTGCCGAGGCACACGTCATAAGAATGACGCATGGGCGCGGCGACGAATGTTGCAGAGACGGTGCACGGGCACGCGTCGGGTGTCCCGAAGATGGGATTTGAGCTGAGAGTACCCGTCATAACAAGATGATGAATGCAATATGTAGTAATGACAAAGTTGGAAATGATGGTATGCGGTCATCGTACGACGGAGGTCGCGAGGTTCATGCACGACGGACGTCGCGAGGATGGTGCGCGACGGACGTCGCGAGGTTGGTGCGCGACGGACGTTGCGAGGTTGGTGGACGACAGACGTTGCGAGGTCGACGCACGACGGACGTCGCGAGGTTGATGGACGATGGACGTCACGAGGTCGACGCACAACAGACGTCGTGAGGTTGATGTACGAACGTCCATAAACATCGCGGAGGTGCGAAGACTTGAGAAAACAAGTGCGCGCGGGAGGGGAGGCCATAGGCCAAACATGGGGGAAGGCCAAGGCCACCACCCTTGGGGAGGCCGAGGCTGACCCCTTGGTGAGGCCGAGGCCGACCCTAGGGGGTGGCCAAGGCCGATGGCCAACTCCTATGAAGGGAGGCCAAGGCCACTCCTCCTCCTAGGTGAACTTCGGGCGCGCCGACGATAGGTGTTTTGATGGGCAATGACGAATCCGGAAGTTGTGTTATGACAAGCGCGTCGACATGAATCGTACCCACGTGACAAACAAGGTGCCAAAGTCACATACGAAGTGTATAAGACGAACAAAGAGCGGAAGGGACTTTGCGCGAAAAGTGAAGAACCGGGGGGGGGGGGAAGGCCAAAGCCAACCTCCCATGGGAGGCCGAGGCCGACCCCATGGGGTTGGCCAAGGCCTTTGCCCCTTGACCCCATTGCCCCGGTTGCGCCGTCGGTCGATGTTTTTGGTAAAGAAGTTCTCGGGTGGTTTTGGTGTGACGAACGTGCTACCGTGAGTGACGTTGATGTAAAATAATTGGTGACCAAGTCCGTGAGGCGTGTGAAGCAAAGAATGCACGTGACTTGGGCTCCCACACTTTGACCGGTTCGCAGCGTTGAAGAATTGACTGTTGAATCCGTTGACGTGTTCGCGTGAAATGGACTTTTATTGGGCTCTTGGGTACGACCAGAATAGGTTGGGAACAAAGAGCCAACTAAACACTTGGATGGCAGAGACACACTGACGAAGCTTGCAAATTTGAGGAACTATGAGAATGAAGCTGCCAAGCGCAAGGTTTATGTTGAAGATGTGCCCTGTCAGATGTCTGCCCAGAGATTGTTGGCTCATTTCTCGTCTTATGGTGAGGTAAAGGGGCCAATTGGGTTCGACAGGAGAACTGGGAAGTCACAGGGTTTTGCGTTGTTCGAGTACAAGACAGCGGATGGGGCAAGAGCATCGCTAGTTGATCCCACCAAGATTGTGGATAGCCACCACTTGATATGTAGGTATGCTAATGATGAAAAGAAGGGAAAGCAACCCAGTTCGCCACCTCCGCCTTTGATGTTGCACTATGGTGGACTGGGTGAATCGGTGGGGAGTGGTGGTAGCGGGTGGTGGGTTCAGACACCAACTATTGATTTGGGAGCTGGTGGGCTTACCTCAATGGCGGCATTGGTGGTGGACCTGGCGGTGGACCTGGCGGTGGGTCTTCAGTTTGCAACGTATTACCACCGGGTTCGATTGACATGCTTTCTGTTGGATACCCAGCCGCGAAGAGCCTGGACTATGGCTTGTGGTCATGTGGGTGTCCGAAGCAGCACAATCGACCAATGGCGAGGACTTACCACGGCATGTTCCCTTATAATTAAGCTGGTAAGCAATTGTTTATCTGACCCAACCCTCGGTTTAAGCTGGAGTAGGAAATGCCACTTTAGGGTTCCTGCATGCATATTGTGTGTCATACCTAGTCAATTTAAGATACTGAAGCTGAAAATACATAACAGCAATGTAAAATATTACGCAGCGACTTTAGCGGAATCTTGTCATTCCTGTTTGAATCTTTAGACTCAAGGTTGTTGCTTCCCAGATGACGTGTCCTTTTAACTTGTCTACTTCGCCAGAATACCATGTCAAGATGTTTTGCGGAAACGGCATTGGCCAAGAGAACTTTTATCTTGCAGTGCTTAGCATGACATAAACATAGCCAATATACCGCACGCATAGAGTAGTACACGAAATCATCAGCATTTAATGAATATCCAAGCATAACATACAGTATTCAGTAGAAGGAAAACATCAGATGCTATAAGATCAGTAAGCTCACGAAATTTACCAAAAGCTTCTTCCTAGAGTGAAGAACCTTTCGAAGTAGAGATCGAATTGTGCATTATTGTAATCGTCAAACACGATACTAGCGTCTCCCACCCTCCTAAAGCTTTTGTTCTTGATGTTGTAGAGAACAGCACGTCGGCGGAACAACTTTATTAGTATTTCTCCATTTTCGTAATTAAGGGGAAGATAACCCAACCCCGATATCCTAATATCCTTGCCAAGCTCTTATAGAGGTATAGTGTACTTCTTAACCCAGATTTCACGCTCAAGATCCACGAGCATAGATATCGTCATCGCCGAGAACTGTTTCCAATGGTGTCCCAAACACAAAAACCCTTCCAACTCCGCTAATAGCATATTAATTTTGTTCCCTTCACGATGACGACGAGTATAACCATCTTGCGGATAACCTAAGCTCTTGAACTTTTCGTTCTCGAGTTCAAATGATAGTAGTATTCTTTCGTGGGAGAACATAATATACAATGATCCGTTCACCTGTGCAGAACTCGGGCACGTAACAGCATAAGGTTGCGGAAGATCTTCGACTTGTCTCCATGAGCCTGGAACATGCCCGCCATCTCTTAGAGTAAGGATTTCACACCCAAGCTTGTACCCTTTACTGGCGTAATCTGCATCCACATCCCGGTCGAAGAAAGAAACGATCTTATATTCGTTTGTTGCTAGGATATACCACACACCATGCCCCGTCGTGATCGAAAGGAACTACATGGCAAACAAGAAACTTTCTTTGTCGCTAGGTTGCATACGTACTCGCTACCACGGTTTCTGTAGCAGACCAAATTGGTGGAGGGGAACGTCTGAAAGCCGCCGTATCGACGGCCCTTAATACCCCTGGTGTAGACGGTACCACAGTCGTCCTTGTTAGAGACATCCATGGTATGCATGTGAAGAGATCGATGTAAAGGTCCCCAAAATGACAGTGTGTCTGTCCGGGTTCCTTCCTTCACTGTAAGTAGCTTTGGGCATTTGATCCACTGGTGACGGTGCAACTTCTTGAAATTTGGATCAGAAATGAGGGCGAGCCATGGTTTGGAAACGGACATGAGCTGCCCAAGGAGTCTCACCGGAAGTCTTGCGAGTATGTTCGACAATAGGTCGAGGGAGAGGCACTGGATACCTTCTTGTCCTTCCTCTACTCTCTCCATGGTCACCTCCATTGTTGATTACTTCAACAAAACAGATTTTCTGTGATTGGTTTTGGTTAGCGTAGTCTGACTATTATGGGGCATACTAATACGCAATAGTTGAGATTTAGCTGCTGCTGGGTTGATGAATCTTCCTCTTACTCCTCGTATAGGGACAATAAATAGTCGCTAAATGGTTCTAGTGACTTTTATTCAGTGACACTAAAAAAAATTGTTAAGAATTGTTACTGAAAGTACTAACAAAAAAATTATGTAAATATTTAGCGACTATTAATTGTCACTATATATGGAGTCGAAAGAGATTACGACTAGCAACTAAATTTGTTCAATTAAAAAAGGAAGGTAGTATATCTATATGCTAATTGCAACAATTATGTCCCTTTTTGCTTTTGCACATGGTTCTATACCGGTTAAAGTTGGTTCCATTTGCACTTATGTCCGAGCTAAATTCGATAAGATGTGCAATTTGCAACTAAAGAAGAAAAAGGCATGGATAAGATGTGCGATTTGCAATTAAAGAAGAAAAAGACACGAAGCTCTTACAACTTTTTTACAATTTGTTTGTCTACCTAACCGAAAAAAATAAAAGAAAAATAAAGAAGAAGCAAAAGAAAAGAGCAAAATAGTCTGAGCTACAAATCTTTTGGTTAGACAGAGGAGCCCATCAAGGGTAGTTAGGGTTTAATTGTTATAATTACATTATAACAAATTAAATGTATTATACGTTATTATAACAATTATAACAAATTAGGGTTCAATTGCATTATAAAAAATCATATAAATACATATCGGATGGGCAGTGGCCGTTGGCGGGCGCTGCGGTGGACAGTGGGCGACAACTAGGCCTACGGTGGATGGGCGGTGGGGCATCGAGGTAAGAGGCAGTGGGTGATAGAGGTGAGGGGGAGGGCGGCGACAGAGGAGAAGGGCGGCGGGGGAGGACGACAGAGGAGAACGACGTCAATGGAGTGAAGAGAGAGAAAAGGAGAACGATGGGGGATATTTTTGTTTTATTAGGGTTAACTTTTAGTGACAAACTTTGTCGTCGCTAAAAGTATATATTTTTAAAAAAATTTATACTTTTAGCGACGAAAATAACCGTCGCTACTTTTAGCAACGGTTATTTCTGTAGCTAAAAGAGCTACTTCTAAAATTATTTAATGACTTTATGACAGTTTTTAGTGACAACACATTCGATCGCCAAATGTCATTAAAAAATAAAAATATTACTTTTAGCGATGGATCTTTAATGAAGGTTATTTCCGTCACTAAAAGAGCTACTTTTAAAATTATTTAATGACTTTAGCGACAATTTTTTAGCAATAGACACATTATGTCGCCAAATGTCATTAACAAAATAGAAATAATTAAATTTTTTGACTGAAAATAGAAAATTTGGAAAATTCTTTTAACGGTAGATATTCTGTCACTAAAACCTCGTCTATTAAGATCTGTCGACAAAAGTTTTTACTGATGGATTTTAATCGACGTGTAGATCCGTTGTTAAATGTGACTTCTAGAGAGGGGTTTTGGTCCATCGATAAAAGTCCGTCGGTAAAGAGCTCTTTTCTTGTAATGTGACATCACATGAGCCATTTGATGCCAAGGAAAGTGGGTTCGCAGTCAACATGAAGGTGTCACAAGGAATGCAGTCCGAATCGGATGTCAAATATGTTGATTTGGGACACAACAAGGATGAAGTAAGGGCAGAGACCAAGGGCTTCATAGACAGAGTCTGAGGATGACAGTGCTACAAGGGCGATAGCGCGGGGTGAATACACGACGACAGTTACAGTCCGATACTTAGGTCTAGAGTTAAGGTCCTGTATGTTTCTTTCTCTAGAAGTCTAGAATGAGAAAGTGAAAATAAGTGCTGAAAATATAGAAGAGTCTTCAAATGAATTCCCAAGCCTCCTATTTATAGAGGTTGACATCAACCAACACGTGGCGCTTCCCGGGAGTGACATATCACTGAGGAGTCCACATATGCCGGTGCTCCACGGATTGTCGGATCATATATTCATTCGGCATGTCCCGTACAACATCGTTCTACCTGTCTGAAAAAACTGGCCCACACAGAGCTGGTGTGCCCAGAGAGCCCCCTTGACCTAGCCACCACTCAAAGCCCTCGTAGAGTCCCACAGGGCATCGAGAGAGGCCGAGGACCTAGCCAACGCTGGGGAAGACCCGATGCCCAACTGCAAGGCAAACTAGGTGCGATGCCCTCCGAAGACCTGCTCCTATCTCGAATTGACTGGGGGATCATAGTCCCTATGGGTGCGGATGAAAGTCCCTAATGCTGGAGCACATAGGCTAGTCACGTAAACACCTTGGCATAGATAGTGTCTTGGAGGAGTTGCCTATCCCGCGGGTGAGTCCTCATGCCGGAGCACTCGGAGTGCGCCAAGGTTGTGTCCTAGAGGAGTCGCCTATCCGACATACCGAGGTAGCATCTCGAAGGAGCCGTCTACTTGGCGGAAAGGGAGTCCTCAGGTCGGAGCACTTGGAGCTCCTTGGTAGAGATAGCGTCCTAGAGGAGTTGCCTATCCCCGCAGGGTACTGCACTCTCCAAGGAGTGGGTCAAAGCATTTTCCATGACCAAGGCGAGGTGCGCATAGTATGATGAAAGGATGGACCAATGCGGGGGCATCACAGTATGATAGGGAGTAGGGGAACGCGATTGTATAAGTGGCAGAATGCATGGGCGCGACAAAATGTGTGTGATGCCGAAGGCATTTGTAGTGTGACAGATAGCCGGGAGGCACGACTGTATTAGTAGCGAGACGGACTGTGTGTAGTGGCATGGTAATGTGATAGAGATTCGGGGGGCGCGAATGTATGAACAGCGCGACGAATAGGAGTGACAGAGTGTGTTCATAAGTGAGCGTTGTGCTGGGGGAACGTAATGCAAGAACGGCGCACCAGTGCGGCGACCGGTGTCGCGGAGGTGGCACTCGGGCACAGGCATCGGGGGTCATGGAGTCGATGCGTCCAAATATGCGCAGTCAGCCATGGCAGGCAGGCCGGCCGGGGCCAACCAGGGTCAACCAATCGATGCAGCCTATAGACCGGGGCTGGCCTGCAGACCGACACAGCCGGCTGATTGTGGCAGCCATAGTGGAGGTCCAAGTGTGCACAACCAGAATAGGATAGCAACACCATCTTATCCTTTCGCAACCAAGACATGCATCGTGAAGTGAACTGCACGTTTATTAACTCAATCCCGAAAAATAAGTATCTAGAAAGGGCTGCTTATTTTCAAAAGTCTATGCAATGTACTGTAAAAGACTTTTCTAAAGTGCTGATAAATAGGATGTAACCCATATTAATGTTTCAACTGGTCTCCCGTATCAAAATGCCTTTGTGCTTGTGCGTTTACTCTCGGATTATGTGATTCTAGCATAAGAACTGACTGACTATGTTCGACGGAGGAAGAAATTCAAAGGTGTGCTTGTGGCTTTTTAGCTGAGTATGAGTAAAGCCTATAATATTTTGTGGGATTTCATTTGAGCATGCCTTCTCTGCCTAGGATTTCCTACACAATGGGTTTACTTTTTTTTTTAAATGTGGTGTGTTACTACAATTCCATACTCGATTCTGGTAGCGCCTCTATGCATATTTTACTCCTTGTGGTAATCGTTAGGGGGATCCCTTGTCGTCGTACCTTTTTATTCAGCACTCAAAAGTGTTGCCCCCTGTTCTGGCCTAAGTTGAACTCTAAGATATAGTAGGGATTGAGATGAAGCATGACTCGCTCCTTGTCTCACATTTAATGTATGTTAGCAACATGTATATCTTCTTCAATGTGAAGAAGGATTACAGATGTTAGGCCCGATCAATTCTCAACATCCTCATTATCTATTATCAGACTTTTGAACAACAAATTAATTAGGGCAAATCCATACTCACTAAGTTATTATGGGACCCAAGAGATCTATACTATGGTTGAAAGTGAATTTAGCTTCATCGCACAGAAGATATTTAGGAAATAATTGAGAATTCGGTTAGATATATTTACTAACTGGTAGAGGTGTCAAATGGGCTGGACGGCCCTCGGGCTGGCCCGACCCGGTCCCTTTCTGGCCCGGGCTGGCCCAGCCCGTTCATGAACAGTGCTGCCCCGGCCTTTTAGGGCTTAGGGCCTGGGCCAGGCCTGCATTTCCCAGAAAAAAGCCCGGGTTAGGCCCGGCCCAAAAAAGGCCCGGGTTTGGCCCGGGTCTGGCCCGGGCTTGGCCCGGTTCAGGCCCCCTCTTTAATTTTGAAATTCCACTTTTCCTCCCTTTTCCCCCCAACAGATTTATTCCTCTTTTCTCCCTTAAATTTCACTTTTACCCCCCCAACAGCAAAATAACGGCTAGTTTGGGGGGTATTTTGGTCCAAGTTTATTTTTTCAACTCTTTTAAGGTTTTTACACTCTTACCCTCCCCAACAACTATAAACGGATAGTTTTTAGGGGTATTTTGGTCTTTTGTGAAGTTTTAAAAATCTATAAATTCACACCATTTCTCTCTAATTTTTCACACCAATCTTCTTACTCTCTCTTATATAAACATTCTACATTTCTACAAGCTTTGCTACTCTTGCTAATTACTACTCTTATTTACTAATTAGTACTCTTGCATATTATTACTCTTGTTTACTAATTACTACTTTTGCTAAATTTTAATTACTAACCACTCCTCTTATTAATTTGTTACTCTCTAATTCTTTTGTCTAGTAATTAGTAATTAGTGAATTTTTATATTTATCAATTACTATTACTATTTTTTTTAATTACTAACTCTCTCCAATTTTGAATTACCCTCAGTGATTCATTTGTTACTCTTTAATTCTTTTAATTGTTATTTCTAATTACTAATTACTGCTCTTATACTTGTGTATTTAGTTACTCTTACTAATTTTATTTTTCAATCTAGTAAAAAAGTTTAGCGTCAAATATGGCTGGATTATTGAAGAAACTGAAGCGTGGATCATCATCACGAAAAACATCATCATCATCACAAGCACCACCACCAGCACAAGCGCCAGCACCACGGCCATCACAAACACCAATCCCACCACACAACCATTCGTTCCTGGACGAATGAGTACAGGCTGTATGATAGATACCCAAGCCAATTGGGAGTTCAATCAAAACATTCCAGATTTTGAATACACGCCTGATCAAGACCCCCCGCATTATAGTCAAGGACGCAGCTCGGTTGGCGAAGCTACTACTCCGTGGCATAATCTTAACCCTATGCCTGGTCATGATGAAGAAGGGCCGAGCAATGCCTCCGGTAATGAGCCAGAAGTCCAAAAGGGGAAAAAAAGAAAGCCGAGTGTTGGAATCATTTTGATGTAGTTACGGTGGACGGCATCCGAAAAGCTCGATGTAAGTACTGTGCTAAATTATTTTCGTCTGGTAGTGGTAATGGACATCTTAACAGGCATTACCCTCAGTGTGCACCTCGACAAGGCCACGTCGAACCTACCCAAACGCAGTTATCTTTTGACGGTAAGTTATTTGTTTATAATCAGCGAGAGCAAAGAGACGGTCTCGCTGAATTTGTTATTCACGATGAACAAGCCTTTTCTTTTGCCGATAATGCTAAGCACTCTAGATATATGAACACATACGTTCAACCTTTGTACAAAAAGGTTCATAGAAACACAACTAGATCCGATGCACTCCGACAGTACAATGCTGCTAAAGCACGCCTGATCGATTATTTCGATAAATTTGACGGTAAAGTTAGTCTTACTTCTGATATTTGGCAATCTCCATTTACTTTTGTTAGTTATACTTGTGTGACCGCCCATTGGATTGATGCAGATTGGATTATGCACAAGAGAATCATCGCTTTCGAGCTCTTTCCTTTTCCGCATGATGGAATGAACATTGCTACTATTATATTAAAAGCATGTACCACGTTTAAATTAAAGGATAAGATTATGAGTATTAGTTTTGATAATGCTTCTAACAATACAGCTGCTGTTGATGCTTTACAGGAGAGCCTCAAACCTGTACTTTCTGGTAAATTATTTCATGTTCGTTGTGTTTGTCATATAATTAATTTAATTGTTCAAGATGGTTTAGCTGCTGCAGGAGATATTCTTGTCAAAATGAGGGGTATGACAGCGTATGTTAATAGTTCGAGTCCGAGAACACAACAATTTAAAACGTTGTGTGTTGAATATAATATGCCTCGCAGGAGAGCAGTTACAGATGTGGTCCACAGGTGGAACTCTACATACCATATGCTTTTACACATTCTGGCATACAGAGAAGTCTATACGCATTTTCTACTAACCTTGTTCCCAGCCGGCTTGCCAACTCAAGAGGAATGGCAGATGGCCACATACCTAGCTGAATTTTTGGAGGTATTTTACACGTCTACCAATTTATTGTCTGGTACGTACTATCCCACCTCTCCTCTCGCTGTAATAGAAATTCTCAAGATGGCTACAATGTTAACAAAATGGAGATATATAGGACCCTTTAAGGAAATAGTAAAAGTGATGGATAAAAAGTTTAATAAATATTGGAGTGAACTGCCTGTTATTTTTGCTGTTGCTACTTGTTTAGATCCTAGGTTAAAGTTGCATGGCGTGAACGTCTCGATACAAGAGATATCGATATTAATGTGCTACCCAGTAGAGGATACAACCGCACTTACAGCGAAAGTGAGCAAGACATTTGAGGAACTGTTCAACCTCTATCGTAATTCTGCTGACGTGCGCGGACGAGCTTCATCATCGACTGTTGAGAGGTATTATGCGCCATACCTTAAGGGCTTTGAACATCTAGTAGCAAGACAACTACCAGGTGAAGGTACTTCTAATTCGGCAGGTTCGTCTACTTTTTCCTCTTTTAATGAGATTGGTGTATATTCAAATACTGATCATTATTCTGATTTATCAATGCAAGAACAGGTTAATTTTAATTTGTTAAATTTTTGGAAACAAAATCAAAACATGTATAAAACTTTATCCCAAATTGCACGGGATGTACTGCCAGTGCAAGCCTCCACGGTTGCTTCAGAGTCGGCATTTTCAGCGAGCGGGAGGGTTTTGGATGACAGGAGGAGTCGTCTTAACCCCGAGTCGCTCGAGCTATGTGTATGTTGGAAGGATTATCTTGATGCGAAATACCGCGAGCAAGATAAACCGATTGATGATAGGAAGAGCAGTGACTCGGATGTTGAAGTACTTCCGGATGATTAGGTAATTTCTTTTTATTTTCCTTCTCTTAAGTTTTAAGAATAAAATTTCTCACAAAATATAGTTTTTTTTCATATATATATATATATATATATATATAATAAGTTTTTACAAGCAAGATAGATATTTTTTCGTATATATAAAAAAATAGGTAACTTCGCCTGTTTGTTTACAAGCAGCTGGTCCCAAGCCCGGATAAAAGGAGGAGGGCCTATAACATTTATCTTTAATGTATATGATTTGTAATGAAATAAAATGATAAAGATTAAGTTAGTTAAATTGTGAATATTGGACATGCCTAGAGTACAATTTGCTTAAACAATAACAACAAATTACCATAATTAAAACCCTTACCTTGAATAACAAGAAAATGCCAAAAAAAATTTAAAAAAAAAATTGGCCCTGGGCCCGGCCCTAAATGTTGGGCCTAGGGCCTGGGCTTGGACTGGGCCCAGATATCCCCACAATCAGGCCCGGCCCCGGCCCTGTTGGCAGCCCCCTTGACCGGGCCCCAGCCCGATGGGCTTGGGCTGGGCCGGCCCAAGCCCGGCCCATTTGACACCTCTACTAACTGGAGCGAAATATGCTTGGGTCTGGCCAGGAAAGTTCAAGATCAGTATGGTCTGTGGATGGGGCTATTACTAAACAATGCGAGCTGAGCGACCTTGATTCAATATAAGCTATCTTCGTTGCTGATCCACTATTTGATTATCTAAAAGTTTTTTCCGTAATGTGAGAGACTGACCAGATTCTCATCAGATTCTGATGGACAAGAGAACTGCCACAACGGTCAATCCATTAGGTGGCTAGATGCATACTTTTGACTTCCAAAGCAGTTGGGTAGCTTTGGTGTCCTGAATGCCAAATCTTTGATTGAAGTGCTACTTACCAACCAAGCCTGAAGGATAGAAGCCCTCGACTCTGGTGGCAAAGGTGTTATGTGGATGATATTGTTCGCGATCTTTGTTCCCGAAGGTGCCATAAGCACTGACTGCATCCTGGGTGGGGCAAAGTATTTTAATAGGCTGAGGAATAATGAAAGAAAATATGTGTTGGCGAGTGGGAAATGCATAATCAATCTCTCTGGAATGACTAGTGGCTACCTAATACCCCGCCATGTTTCTTCATATATTTCCAAAACCTAATTGCGATCAAATACGGGTATCAGATTTGATCAAACCGTACACTTTCAACTAGGATTCGGGCCATTATTGCTTATTTGAGCCGTGTATTGTCACTATTTCCATCTACTTTTGCTGCTCAAACCTTACATGTTCTCCATGTGCAGGACGGGATTGACGATGTGCAGTATTGCCCTCATGTGACTAATAATAGATTTTCGGTCAGCTTTGGATTTTGGTTGGTTATATTGAGTTCAATGCTTTTTAATTCTAACCAAGCTTTCTCACTACTAAACTTTGGAGCGAGCTGTGGCGGATGTCGCTTCCTGCCTACATGTAGACCTTTCTATGGTAATTTGTAAGATAATGAGTGCGAACGAAATTACTCAAACTTAACGTTGTAGTTCATGCGTTGTTCCCCTTTATCTGTCTTCCTCGGAAACTAAATTTAAATTATGTCAAAGTGCCTGTCTATGGTCGAATACGCCCCGTGGTGGACTCTGGATGTTACATGGTCTCACATTAGTGTTAACTTGGATCCAATATGGTTGGCACCGCCAATTCTTAAACGTCCTCTCTTATTGCATCGATTTGCTTGACGAGCTGTCACATAATTATCTAATGTAAGCGTATGATGTGATCTTTCATCAAGTTACGCTCCCCAAAATTCAGAAATTAGTGCAATTTGCGAAGAATACCTCTCGATTTCGGCAAATCTTACTGAAAATTGATTGCGACTCAGCCATGTGCGGTTTCCTTATTCTTTTGTACAATTTTACCCGCCTCTTCTCCAGTAGCGAAGGCAGCGGGGGGTACATGCCCACCTGCTGCCTCCTTCTCTCTCGTTTAGAGAATGAGGGGCACCATCCCTTCACGACTTCACAAATGGTTGTAGATGGTGATGTATCCAGAAGATGAAGGGGCTGGTTGTAGATGGTGATCTGTCCAGATGAAGGGCTGGTTCAATATAGAATCTCCAGATGAGAGGCGGGGAGACAGAGATAGAGAAACATTTGCGGCTGATGGTTTTGTAAGGTAGTAGTTTAGGGTTAAAAGGTGGGTTTTAGGAAATAGATTTCATTGATTAAATTAACCTTCATGATTTTTAAAAAGAGTTCCATGTATTTTAATAATGGCACTTTATATGATGCTATGGTATATGAACACAAAAGATGAACATTTTATCGGAAAAAGTGCTCCTAAAATATAACGTTTGCTAAAACGCATAGAAAAATACGACACTTTAACGAACTACACTTTATTAGGGCATCACAATAAAATATGCACTAAAAGAACGATACTCAAATAAATGTCCTAAATAAACGGCTTTTATACTATATTTTGTTGACACAACTCCAATCTTTGTCTCTGTAGGCATCTCAGTCTTTATTCTCTAAATATAACTGTCTTGTTAGGTATTGGCTATTACGTATAGTAAATTTGAGTGACTTAGTATAAGAATGTCCCTTGATCTTTTGTGCTTTCATGCTTGGAAACAGATAATATGTTTGACAAAAGGTAGGACACACAAAATTAGAAAGTCTATTTTAATCAATAAAATGCAGTTATGTGTAATCTGGAATTAGATTGGCACACAAATTTTTGGGTTACCCTTGAATTTACTAGGGATAGGAAGTGAGTATATGAATTGGCTACTCATAAAATTGTGGGTGACTCACTCATGCCCATTGTACCTATTCTCGTTTGAATTATTTGTTTGTTTGGGTATAGTACATTGTTACAATATCTAGACTTGAAAAAAAAAATTCTTTGTCAATTAGTTGCCCTGCCTGTACTTAGTTTATGGCTCCGCCGCTGATCTTCTCCCTATGCATATTGCATGGATTCATAGCCGCTTTTCAATGACGGCCCAGTTTTCACTATGATATTGACTGTACAGATCAGGGTGACATTGTAGTCGGGGATCAATTGTGCTATTCACTACAGGACGGGTCTCAATTGGCCGATAATGACAACAATCTACTCTGATGATGAAGTCATCTGCAACAATTGCTACTTCGTGTGTTGTTTCTTGGCTTGCAGCTCAAGCCTGTTTCCTTGGTATGAGTGATTAGACCGGCCTTAGTGCCTTACTTTGTAGCTGCTACACTTTGCATGTTGCCCGAGGAAATGAGCGTTTCTTTAGCCCAACACATGCATTGACATCCTATGCTAGTCGAGCTGTTTTTTTTTTTAGAATAGGAGAATTGCATTGATGATTTAAAGTTACGAAGTCACTCTGTTTTAAAGCTCACAAATATTAAGTTACGACATTCCCATAACTTAGTATATATGACTAAGTTTAACTATAATGTGGTTATTAAAAAGTAATAGTAGGTCTTGCCTGCTTGATGCATAAATTTAATAGGCTGCAAGAATTCGCTGTGGATTCTAGATGTCTTCTTAAACTGCGAAGCCTTTATCGCCCTTGAAGTCCTTACAAGTCATGCAGATTGATGTTGTAATGTAGTTGGTTTTCCATGCTAGTACTGTTAACTATGCAAAGCCTTTATGCACTATTAATCATCTCTGATTGCAGAATCACCACCGGCGGCTTCAGTTTCCCGGTAAATCCTTCTTCTTCATCGTATTGTGCTGCACTTTTAGCGTTCCTTTTCCTCATATTCTTGATAAAGGTCAGATTTTTCTTCAAAGGTCTTCATAGTTGCCAATGATTGGTATGGCCCACGCCATAGATGGTATCTTTATCTGTGATTACATTGTGTGCGCGCTTGTGTAAGTTTCAAGTTTTATATGATTTTAGGAGATGATTTTTGTATTGTTTATGACGTCTGTTTGTGTTTTTTGTTCTATTGCTGAACTTAAACTGGGTACTAACTCGGTCTACAATTAGAGTTCCCTTTTGAGGTCATGTCGAATTCACTTTGCAAGATTAACCTTCGGCGAATGCACACAAAATTAATGGAATGTCTGTTGACAAGATTTCAGTTCAGTGTAATTAAGGGTCGATTTAGTACCATACAATTACGTCAACTAGGTTATTTATTGGAAGAAAGAGCCTTATTTTGGACAGAGTAGTATTCTTTCACATTGGTATTGGCGTATTGGCTGTCATCATTGAATGCTGGTAGTGTGGTACCATTCTAAGTGTAACGCCCCCGAAAATCCGGAACTCCGCCGCCCCGAACTCCCGGGTCGTTAACCTACCGGATCACATCAAATCTGTCAGATCTGTTCACTAACACATACTTTACAACATCTAATCCGATACTATCTCAACATTCTTCAAATGCAAGATTACAAGGCTGCTCGAACTCAAACTGCTAAAATCTTAGTTCTTTACAACTCGAGTCCTTATGAATGAATCGACAGTACCGACCCGCGCAGGAGCCTCATTACTTAGTAGTGATGGGCTCACTGAACCTCACGCAGACTCTAACCCATTCCCGAACCTGCTACAGCTTATCATTATGTGCAGAAGGGAGCCAAACGAAGGGTGAGTTTTTTAGAGCGCAGTAAGGTCGTACAAGGACTACAAAAGAGATTATAACACGACTCTGACAAATTCAACCGACGATGATTTTCAAGACACTTCGAACGATCAAAATTCAATAATTATCCAAACGGAGCAAAGTTCATTAGAAATAGATACCAAAATAAATATTAACAATTAGAACAGATCCAAAATGATCAATAAAAGATCCTTTTCAAGTCCGCATTTTCAAGTACCACGAAAATTTTCCTTGCTCAAGGGATTTCAATTCGAGCAGAAATTCATTTCGAAAATACAGCAAGATTTTTCGAGGGATTTTAATCCAAGCAAAAATCAAATCAGATAATACGATAAAGGCTTGTCAGGGGATTTCAACCCAAGTACAAATCATTCTAACTAAGTACAATGAATGTTTGTCAAGGGCTTTCAACCCAAGCACAAATCATTCTAGCTAAAGAAAATCAATGTTGATCCTGGGCGATTGCAATGCCATTATGGCAAGCTCATATAGTGTACACATGCATGATGTACTAAAATAATTACTAGTCCACTTGGGTACTAGCCTGCGTTTCATGCAGGATTCAACCAGCCTTATACCGCCTCCCCACTAAACAGGTACCCAGGTCAACACAGAAATTAACAATATCAATGAGCGTTAACATAAGCTCATATCCCCGAAATCAATTCGGGTTCTCATAACAATAATCATACTGACATAAGTCAGCATTCAGAATTTTCAGAAGAAATTGAATTTTCAGAAGAAATCAGAATTTCAGAAGAAAAATCACAAATAAACAACAAAACGACTGTGAATAATTATCAAATATAATCACAACAATTCAGAAGAATGGATACAGACAATTATCAAATTTTCTCAGTCCGCAATAACATGCGAGCATCACAAGATTTCCAAATAACCGATTCAGGTTCAACATTAGGGTTTTCTGGGCAAGAACATGCTGATATCAATACATAACTCAGAGTTCGGCATTAGCCGTAAATATATCAAAGGAGTACTTACGAGTACGATTAATCAAATAAGGGTTCGGACAAAAGTCCTTACCCAAGGTTCAGATAGAATCCCTTACCTGGATCCGCAGCTAAATTATCCTAACCGGAAGTCTTTAGCTTTAACCTAAACGGAATAATCGAACCATTAGAATACAGCCTACAGAACAAAAGTATAACTTAATACGAACTCACACATACTCTCAAAATGAACCCCTCTCACCGGGTATGTAAAATTACCGAAACGCCCCTGGAGGTAAAATTACCAAAATGCCCCTATCAGACTTAAATCACCCAAAACGGCTTCTCATAAGTAGAATCGCTGAAATAAACTTCCATATGTAAATTTATGTAAAAATACCTTTCTTAGGTCAAATTACCAAAATACCCCTTCGGGGTGGCAAATTACCAAAATACCCCCGTTACGCTTTAATCATCAAAATGACTTTTTCATAAGCAAAGTCACTAAAATAATCTTATTGTATGTAAATTTACTTCAAAATACCTCTTATAGGTAAAATTACCAAAACACCCTTCGGGGTGGTAAATTACCAAAACACCCCCGGGGGTTTCCGGCACCAGAAAAATCTCAAAATATCTTAAATAGCTATTTTAAATATCCTGATATTATTTCTGGCCTAAAAAGTATTTTAAAGAATTTTCATTTAAAAATTTCGAACCGGTGCCCGGACCGAGTGCTAAAAGGCCAATTTCGCAAAACATACCTATCGGTCTCGGAATAATCCAAAATCTTAGAATATGATACCTATCAGTAAAATAAGATTTAACTGAAATTTTCAGATCAAAATAATTTGTTTTGCTATGCTAAATAAATTCAGAATTTCTCATAATCGGTACCCTAATTTAGCACCCTTCGCGCACTACAAGAAAACAGGTTTTTAGTGACGGAATTTGGCTCCGTCACTAAAATTCCATCACCTAACAGGCTTTTAGTGACGGAATTTGCTCTGTCACTAAAATTTCGTCACCTAAAACTAATAATTCTAATTTTGATTATTTTTTGTTTTTTTTTTAGTTTTGGAGAAAACCCCCAAATGTATAATTTAGGGCTTTTTTTTTCTTTTCATTTCCCTCCATCTCTTTGAAAATTCTTATCAATTCCGTAAGGGCGGAGCCATGACAGTCAATCTGGGTCTAAGCGATTCGCGAGTCACGACAGCTCGTTGGGATCTAGATCAGTAGATCTATGGCCATCTCTGCTTACCGCTAACCTCTGCTTTACATGCCGACGGACGGCCACCTCTGTTGCATCTTGTTTGTTCTTCCGTGGCGCATCTTGTTTGTTCTAGTCCTCCGGTCACTTCCACCGGACCACCGGCTCTAAGAAATCACCGGTGGGCGAATCGGCGACAAAGGTATGTTCCGAGTTTTGATTACTTTATTTTTTCTACCGTTCGCCACTGATATTGCCAATTACCGTGATGCATCTGTTCTGCAACTCATTACTGTAATCAACTAATCATTTCTAAACCTTCAACACCTACAAATCCAAAATAGAAATTCAATAATTTAAGGTTTGAATCTGTTAGAGCTGAAAGACCAAAATAAAGTGGATATTGATTATTGATTATCTGAGTTCCGAATTGTGATTATTGATTGAGATTATTGAGATTGTTTTTTGGCTCCCTTACTGATATTTATGTATGTAATCATGCATTAGAGGACCTTGGTCTGTGTGGTCTGATCGGAAGGATGAAGAAATTTTAAAGGAGCAGATTTGGTGTAGGTTCCTTGTAAGTTGAGTTGACATGTTTGATTTATAGGACTAATTATTTAATTATGTTCATGTTTCAGTCTCACTTTATAACATGCATTGTGGCATGATTCTTTCACTTTATAACATCCATATGTCACCGAGAAAGTGGAGAAAATCAGAGTAAGATCCAAACCATTTCACTTTATATATTAGTTAATGCCTAAGATCATTTCTGCCTTCTTCACCTATCTAACATTCAAAGTAGTATTTTTAATTGTATAATTGTCTCAACACATGTATTGCATTGTCCGTAGGATGCCTTTAAGTCTAAGGTAGAAGGTGCTCAGCCAATGAACTCTGAGAATGACGTTGAGGAACTGTGGCTCACTGTACCGGAGGTCCTTGACAAGAAGGGACGTGCAGTTGGTCTTGGAACACGGTCGAGGTTGAGCAGCATGGGAGGATCATCTAGACGGGTCACAGCCACACAAAATGTGACTGAGGATATGCCCAATCACTGGAAGCCACAACTGCGTATCTTGTTTGAAGAATTTATGCAAAAACATAAGGAACCAGAGGCATGTCATGTGGAGGGATATCAGGCTGAGGTACATATTCATGTATGTGTGTGTATGTGTGCGTGGAAGGGATTTTGGGTGGGTTCTATCACCATGGTAATGGAAATAGTGAGCTTGCTTAGATAATGACTTAAGTGTAGCCTAATTAGATTATGTGCGGGCATATATGATTCTTCACCATATTATTTATGATGTGAATTTTTAGTAATTGTTAGTTAAATTTTTCTTTATATGATTGTGCAGCCATCTAGAAATATTGAGGATGATGATGACAATGATGGCAATGATAACAATGATGGTTGGATGCCAACGAGGAGTATGACCTTGATGAGGATGGAAATTGAGTGACCAATTATTCCCCTCTCTTTAATTTGAAATGTTCAAACATCAACTTACTTTCATGTTTAAGGATGATCGCTACTATATGATAGTTTAGGATTCGTGTTGGACTTGGTATTTTATGTGTTTGTGGACTTGTGGAGTTTGTGTTGATGAAAATTGTGGAGGTTGATTTGGTAATGGCTATTGTGTTAATGGATTTTGTATTGTGTTAATGGATTTTGTGGAGATTGATGTAGTAATGGATTTTGTATGCTTGATGAGTTGATGGATTTGTTGTATACAGGTTTGAGAAAAAAATGGGATTTGAAAAAAATAGGCGGAACTATACTTCTTTTGTTTTATAATTTTAACGACCATTATGATTTGTCGCTAAAAGCATAAAACATTGATAAAATACCTTTAGTGACGGAATTTTTCCGTCACCATTTATTTTAGTGACGTATTTCATGTGACGGAATTTTCTGTCACCAATTATTTTTAGTGACGTATTTATGTGACGGAATTTTCCGTCACCAATTGTTTTATACGAAATTTAAAAAAAAAATTCAAAATATAAAATACCTTTAGTGACGGAAATTTTTCGTCACTAAATGTCTCAATTCCGTTACTTAAGTTAGTGACGGAATTGTTAATTCCGTCACTAACTTTTTAGTGACGAGGGTATACGCGACGGAATCGTGTGACGGAATTTTCTGTCACTAAAACTTTTAGTGACGGAAATTTCCGAAATTTCCGTCACTAAAAACCTGTTTTCTTGTAGTGGTGGATCCCGAAAATTCCCAAAATTTTCCAGAGTGTACATCTTTAAAAAATACCAGCCGTTACTATTTTGGACTTTTCCAAATTTCCATCCAAACTATTTATAAAAATTTATGGAAAAACTGTCTAAATAGTTTTCCACCTTTAGTGACAATTACGGTCACTATTTAGATTACCCACACACACTATCACACCTTTTTCACATAGTAGCATCTTCTTCCTCACGGCTGGCACACACACAGACACACACAATACACTAACCCACGGATGTCCATCATTTCCCATTTCTATACCTAAAATTCACCTTCTAATACATAATCATAACACTTATACACATATACACACCATTACACACACACACACTCACGACACACACTGAACACACATAAACTCACACACCCAACACCCACAACAGTCCTACGGTTTCACACTAACCCCACACGAACACTTTTTGCTACCCCTACATGCATGAGTTCATAACTTGAAATTCACAAATACACACACACACACACACACACAGTCGTGATCACGGCTGTGAGCACAACTCAGCAATACCTTTCACCCACCAAAAACCACCAAAGGGGAAAAAGAATTACCCTTTTTGAGATGAACCTCAATTTTCTTCAATCTCTCCCCCTATCTGAATCCACGTTCTTCTTGTTCTCTTCTTTCTTTTTTTTCTTTTCTCCTGTTTCTGTCCTCTGTTCTTTCTTTCCACTCTTTTCTTTCTTCCTCTTTTCATTTCTCCTATGCCCGAAATTCCCCTTTGTTCGGTATATCCATACATGAAGCAATTGGGTTAGTCACCTCTTAAGCAAGAGGTGGCAACCCTGCCTCAGTACAGTACACACCTGCACACGTGCACTCGCTTCTTGAATTTTGCAAACTAAACCCCCAAACTTGGTATAATTACACTTAAGCCCTAAATATTTTTCATAATTACAAAAATGCACCCAAAATTTGTGTAATTGCCTTTTGTCCCCGAATAAATTCTAATTTGATTAAATATCACTAAAACACATATTATCACTCATTTTAATTATTTTTTCGTCACAGAGACATTAATTTACAGTTATACCCCCACAGTTTTTTTCCAAATTTACGAAAATGCCTCAAGAATTTTAAAATTTACATTTTTGTCCCAAAATATTTTTAAGCTCCTATGTACTACTAATACTCGTGTATTACTTAAATTTAACGCCCGTTTATTTTTCGGGTCACGGATGGTATTTTTAACCGACTCCCGAAGTTCGGGATATTACACTAAGTTATGGGGTGAATTTGTCTAGTTGCCACTTTGCTTGTTGATGCACTTTTGATTGTTTTAATCCTAGCAGACCCAATCCTTAGTTGGGTTAGGCTAGAGTAGGACTAACTAATGCTACTTTTGTGTTCCTTCGATTCAAATTGTGTCTCATACCTAGTCAATTTAAGATACCGAAGCTGAAAATACATGAGAGCAATATAAAATGTTAGGTAGCGACTTTAGCAGAATCTTGTCATTGCTGTTTAAATCTTTATATTCAAGGCGGTTGCTTCCAACAGGGGATATATGTCCTTGTAACTCATCTACTTTGCCACAATACCATGTCAAGATGTTTTGCTCAAATGGCATAGCTCAAGAGAACTTGTTGTAGTCCTTAGCATGATGTTGAAATAGCCTATACACCGCATGCGCCCACAAAAACATCATCATCATCATTGATATACCTCAAATATAACTCTAAATAATTGGGGAATACCTGGCAATCCTAGTTGAACTGGAAGACTGATAGTTATCTTATCAGAGATTATGACGTGATCCTCAACGATCCTAATGCGATCCTAGCCTACGGCCCAGTCTTAACTAGGACTCTTTTTCCTACCGCTATATAAAGGGGTCTACCCCTAGGTATAAGGACAACTACACACATTCATACTTTTTCAGAGTCATTATTATGTAGCTGTGCTCTGACTTAAGCATCGGAGAGTTCTCCGCCGGGAACCCCACCCGGCGATCGCTCGTTTTCTGTCTTGCAGGTCATCGGTCCAGGCTCGGGTTCCGCAACGTACGCGGGACATATTTTTAGCAGCAACATTTTGGCGCCATCCGTGGAACCTGTCAGCCTAACCGATTGACCTTAAGAAAACCCGATCACGTTAAAAAAAACACTCTGATCGTAGGTCTTGAAAACCGCCGCCGGTAGCCAACCGACGGCACAGCCACCTTGCGTCTCCGAATTCAACTGCCATCAACCAATTCGGTCGCCATGAAGAAGGCAACTCAGCACCACAGCGCCCCTATGGTCAACATCAAAAACAGTTATGGCGCCACCGTCAGCAACGCCTACACGGCAGGCCCATGCCTGCACAACCACAAACAAAGTTCAGACATCACCATCTCCGGTCGCCGTAAAGCTACCGGAGCAGCAAAGAGAACCAGCAAATTGCAGCAAGCCACCAGCGGCAACTCTATAAAAAAGTCCAGCAAAAGGAAAAGAAGCAGCAGTGGTAGCACCGCCACAAGGTTCAAACCGTATGAGCCACCACGTCTGCTTCTGAACCACCAAGTCATCCGCCGCAAAAGGGCTGCCGTAAACGTCACCTTTCTCCGGTCACCTTGTCACAGAACATTCACCACCGACTATCGTCGTCGGCGGGTCCTTTCTCTGGTCAACACAATCACCATGAAGCTGCGGGAGCATCGACACAAGAAGAAGAAGAAAAAAAAACATCAGTGCCCTCAGCGCCGTCCACTGCTAGGAAACGGCGATAGTGCCCTTTCCCGACCAGCGCCGATCTTGAATTACAGTAGCACCAGCCGGTGCTATCACGGCCGTGACATGCAGCACCTTCACCTCCGCGTCGATACGGCCACAAAGCCATCGTCAACAAGAAAAAGGAGAGGGGAAAGGACAAACAGACTGCCGCCGTGATGTCAACTCCTCCGCCGATGCACTAGCGCCGCACCATCGTGGCCTCATTCAACACCGTGTCACTGCATCGCCCCGAGAAGACCACGACAGCCGGGGAATCCCTTTTCATCGGCCGCTGACAGGCAACCACTATCGCTCAACTACAGCCCCGGTTGTCACGGAAAGTTGCATCCAAGCGGCAAGCTGCCGGCACCATTCTAGCCAGCTCCACCGCACGACTGCCTGGGAAGAAAAGTTCAACGCCCTGCCAATCCCACACAACCACAAAAATTGGACCAACGCCGTTGCAACCATAGCCACCAAAATCAGCCGCATGGCCGCTACTAAGCTGCCAGATCAGCCACACATCAGAAACAACAACCAACCCAAAAAGAAGAAAAAAAGAAGAGAAGAGAAGAAGTTGATCGCGCCATGTGATCAACGCCTCCGGCAAGGCACCGGTGCCGCAGCATCGCGGCTTCGCCCCAACACTTGCCGTCCACCACGGTCAGTAACAGCGATGGCCCCAGGCGATTGCCGCATCAGTCGAGATCACCGACACGAAGCAGATCCACCGCAGCCAAACTGTTATGGCGACACCTCGCCATCCAGCTCCCAATGATTACCCCCCGAAGTTGCGCATGTCAAGTCCCTTACACCGCCGCAACCACGTCTCTAATCGGCGTGATTACCCCAACTAGCAAGTAGAGGCCGCCGCTGCCGCGAATCTACCGAAGCAATTACAGTACAATCCAAAAAAAAGAAAAGAATGAGGAGCAGAGGAAGAAACAGCAGAAACGATGTCGCCGGCATCGCCACCAACCGATCGCCACACCAGATCGGCATCCTCACCACGTCAGTAGACGACGCTTCTTCACTATCCAGCTCTTGATCTGTGCCACCGTGTCCATGGGTAAAGCATCGCCGCCGTCCGCCGCCAGATATGACCGCGGCCACCGGTTCCGCGCTCCGCAACAATAGTGGTATATCGCCGACAGCGTGCCGGCTGAGACCTCGACGAGCAGCGCCCTCGATGTCGCCGTCGGCAATGGCTTCCGAATCTACAACACCGCCTCGTCGTGGGGCCGTCATTAGTTCAGATCCGCGCTACTGTGGCACGGGAAAAGCTACGTCCACCGCGACCAAAAGCAACGGTACCACTCCATCAATATCGTGCTGGCCGAGACAACGGCAAGCAGCGCCTCTAGCTCGCCACCATCTCACCGCCTCACAGGTCAACTCCCCCAAATCACGCCGGCGGCGGCGCGACGGCTGGTCTTCCCACCAAGAAGAGTCTAGGTCAATAGACTTGCAGACGGAGGCCATCAGTCGTGAGAGATCTGGGCAGACAAAAAAATATCAAGTGGTTTCTTTCTTTTTGACATTTACCCCCATAAAAGGCATCTTTAGATTTTAGACCCACAGGGTCTTTTTTATTTAATGTATGTCACACTGTTTAAAAGCATTAAGGTTTTAACCTATCAAAAAATGCATAATTATTTAACAAATGCTGCACACTTCTTAAAAAAAATGGCTTATGCTTCCTTACATATTTGTCGTTAAAAATAAAACGGCTACACTTAAAGGCGCTAGCAAGCTTCCTAAAGGCCGCTCCCAGTGCGCTTATATAGCTAGACCTATTTACTTTTTGGTTTACTCTTCTTCGGTTGCGTCAAGTGGCGCAAACATGTTACATGTCGGAGCTTTCGACTTCTATGACATATTAAGCTCACTTGTGACACGTAGTGCAGCGCACCCTCCTTAGCTAACCGACAAAGCCCTAATGGGGCCTCGATGTTTAAACATCGTTCTTAATTTTGTGTTAAAAAGATAGTTGCATTTTTATATGCTTTATTGCTTCAAAGGCTATTTTTTCAGTCACGCACTTTTATTTCTTGCAAGGATTTTGATGTATAAATCACTCCATAAGCAAGGAACAAATTCACAGCACCCTGTGACTTGAAGTGGCATTTAGGGCTTGTGCTGCAGTTTCCTGCCGCCTCGGCATTATATATCCGGTCATACAGTGACCGACTATCAACGGTCAAACATTCACACCAGCGCATGCTACCAATTCAACTGGTGAATCAGAGCACTTTGCACTCCATCTACCCCCAAGGGCACGTACGACGAGAACTCTAAGTTCCGTCCAGTCCCCTAGGGCATTTACATGAGCTCTACGCTACATTCCCCCTCAAAGGTGCATACGTGAACTCTAAGTCCCGTCAACCCTCCGAGGGTATTTACATGAGCTCCATGTTCCATTTCCCCTTAAGGGCACTTATCAGAACTCTACGTTCCACTAGCCCTCTAGGGTGGTCCCTCAAGGGACGAACACCCTCAAGGGTGATAGGATAGAGCTCAAGTTCTATTCGAACGGTTTAGATATAGTTCTAACCCGCGAAACGGCAAAACCCAGTGGGAGTTCGTCGTCCTACCCTGTTTTGTTAATTCGAAACCTGGCCGAGCGTGAGTGCGAGGCTTCTTTGCCAGCCCTTATCTGACGATAAGGGTTCACGTCAAAGTAAAACGCAAGCATGATGTGGTCAGCTCAAGCTAAAGAACACACACTTGCACAAAACAAACACCTTCCACAGGAGAGGTGACCCCTCAAGGGGACATTCAAACACTTAGCACATGCAACAACTTGCATGCACAGCTCTGTGTCCTCTTTCTAGAGAGGCTAACGTGGGGCACAGCCTCTAATGGATCCCAAGATCCCATGATTCATCTTCCTAAAGATGATTCTGAGTAGCCTACTTAGGCGACATTCAAAAAACCTGGCTCTCAAGAGCTAGAGTTCTAGCATCCTACTCGGGCAAAGTTCCAAGTCTTAAGCTCCCAAGAGCTTAGGTCCGAGCATATGGAGTAGAAAAATATTATTACCCCTATAAACGGATGGAGAATCCCTTACAAATCTGACGTGTGTCTCAAGACACCAGGTATTAACTTCCTCAGCCAAATATTTTGGCTAAGGAAGTGGGGGGCTTATGATATACCTCAAATATAACTTGTAATAATTGGGGAATACCCGGCAATCCTAGTTGAACTGGAAAACTGATAGTTATCTTATCAGAGATCATGAAGTGATCCTCAAGGATCCTAATGCGATCCTAACACATCTAGCCTACGGCCCAGTCTTACTAGGGTTCTTCTTCCTACCGCTATATAAAGGGGTCTACCCCCCAGGTATAAGGACAACTACACACATTCATGCTTTTTCAGAGTCATTATCATGTAGCTGCGCTCTGACTTAAGCATCAGAGAGTTCTCCGCCGGGAACCCCACCCGGCGGTCACTCGTTTTCTGTCTTGCAGGTCATCGGTCCAGGCTCGGGTTCCGCAACGTATGCGGAACATATTTTTAGTAGCAACAATCATCATATGACGAATAGCCCAGCATAACATAGACACATTATTCAGTAGAAGAAAAACAAAGAGAAAAATTAGAGGCTGTAATAAGAGCAGCAAGCTTCATGAAATATACCAAAAAAACACCCGGTTGAAAACGAAGAATATCTATCTTCTTCCTAGAGTGAAGAACCTTTCGAAGTAGAGATCGAATTGTGCATTATTGTAATTGTCAAACACGATACTAGCGTCTCCCACCCTCCTAAAGCTTTTGTCCTTGATGTTGTAGAGAACAGCACGGCTGCCGCACAACTTTATCAGTATTTCTCCATTTTCGTTGGTAAGGGGAAGATAACCCAACCCCGATATCCTAATCTCCCTGCCAATCTCATATAGAGGTATAGTGTACTTCTTTACCCAGATTTTACGCTCAAGATCCATGAGCATATATATCGTCATCGCCGAGAACTGTTTCCAATGGTATCCCAAACACAAAAACCCTTCCAACTCGGTCAATATTGCATTTTCCTCGCATCCTTCACCATGATGAGTATAACCATCTTGCGGATAACCTAAGCTCTTGAACTTTTCGTTCTCGAGTTCAAATGATAGTATTGTGTTTCCTCTGTAAAAAATCATATACATCGATCCGTTCACCTGCGCAGAACTCTGGCACCTAAGAGCAGCAAGTTGCGGAAGATCTTCAACTTGTCTCCATGAGCATGGAACAGGCCCGCCATCTCTTAGAGTAAGGGTTTCACACACAAGCTTGCCCCCACCATTGGGGTGATATCGATCCATATCCGGGTCGAAGAAAGAAACGATCTTATATTCGTTCGTTGCTAGGATATACCCACACACCATGCCCCGTCTTGATCGAAAGGAACTGCGTGGCAAAGCAGAAACTTCTTTTGTCGCTAGGTTGCATACATACTCCCAACCGTAGTCGCTGTAGCATACCAAATTGGTGGAGGGGAACATATAAAAGCAGTTGTAGTGACGACCTATAATACCCTTGGTGTAGTAGGTACCACAGACGTCCTTATTAGAGACGTCCATGGTATACATGTGAAGAGATCGATGTAAAGGTCCCCAGTTAGATGAAATTCTGTCTGTCGGGGTTGCTTGCTTCACTATAAGTAGCTTTGGGCTTTTGATCGCCCGGTACCGGTGCAACTTCCTGAAATGTGGATCGGAAATGAGGGCGAGCCATGGTTTGGAAACGGACATGAGCTGGCCAAGGAGTCTTACCGGAAGTCTTGCGAGTATGTTCGACAATAGGTCGACGGAGAGGCACTGGATGCCTTCATGTACTTCCTCTAGTCTCTCCATGGTCGCCTCCGTTGTTGATTACTTGAACAAAATAGATTTTCTGTGATGGGTTTTGGGTGCAAAGCGTGGATAATTATAGTACTGGATGGTTCACTAGTCTCTTTATGGTACATATACTAATAGGCAATAGTTGAATGATGTGCTAATTAAAAAAGGAAGGTGGTCTATAATCTAATTGCAACAATGATCTGTCCTTTGGCTTTTGCACGTTGGGTCTATACTGGGTTAAAGTTAGTACCATTTGCACATGGGTCTGTGCTAATTTCAATAAGATGGACATTTCTTACTACTTTTACGTAATTTGTTTGTCTACCTAACCGCCAAAAAATAAGATAATTAGAGGCAAAGCAAAAGGAAAGAGTAAAATACTCCGAGCGACAAATCTTTTGGTTAGATAGAGGAGCCCATCAAGTGATTGCGTTTACGTGAGATTTGAAGTAAGGAACGGCTTTGTCCTCCATGTTGTTTTTGAGTGTCATTGGTGGTTGTTTGGTCTAATAGTTATGCACAGGTGAACGGATCATTGTATGTTCTTTTCTTCAGAATAAAGAACATATTAATTGCAACAATTATGTGTCTTTTTACTTTTGCACACGGGTCTATACTGGTTAAAGTTGGTTCCATTAGCACATGGGTCTGTGCTAATTTCAATAACATGTACGATTAGCAATTAAAGAAAGAAGGAAAAGGCACGAATTTCTTACTAGTTTTATACAATTTGTTTGTCTACCTAACTTATATGTATAAAAAAAACATAGAATAAGAAAGAGGAAGCAAAAGAAAAGAGTAAAATACTAGCGAAAGATCTTTTGTCTAGACGGAGGAGCCCATCTAGTGATTGGGTTTACATGAGAGTTGTAGTAAGTAATAACTTTGTTCTGGTCGTTTTTGAATGATTATATATGTCGTTGGTCATTGTTTGCTTTGTTTTTTTATGTTTGCATGTTCGGTTTGTACTGGTAGATGAATTGTGGTCTTTAGATGTGATGTCGGTTGTATTTTGAATAGTGACTGTATGTTAGTTCTAAATCTGCAATGCATTGGGCCATATAACTACAATTGCTAGGCATGTAGCTACTATTCTCGTAACTCATATTCTAACTATCGCTGTGATAGTTTCAACTATGTGCATTCATTGATCACGATTCTATGAAAAGAGATAGCCTTAATTTTTATTTTTTTTAAGTATATGATTGTTCCTGTTCAATTGCTACTGTTGAATTTTGTTGTTCGTTTTCGACTTTGTGGTGCTTTTTGCTGTTGGTCTATTTTAGCTCACCCTTTCCGCTCTAGAGGTTCACAGAAATTATAAGTTGGCTATTGATGAAGCCGTTAAATGGATATTCAATGGACTCGAGAGTTATGCTGGATATGGAGATTTTTTTTTTTTGTTTATAAGAGAATTGCATTTTGAAAAAGAAAAAGAGTGTCGAGCCTTAGGGCCATACAAAGAGTTACAGAAATAGAACACGGTTAGGCTATACATAACGCACATCACACATATTTATGAATAAAAGCATCACATCAAACAAAAGAGGCTATCTCCAAGCATTGTCATCAACCCAGTCTTGATAGACGGTAGTACGGGCCTGACAAGCAAACCTAGTAACGGAACGTGCGTCTTTCAAAAGATGGGGATCCGCCTTAGCAATACTGAAATGATGGTTGTCAGTTATAATATAACAAAAATCATAGATGATGGGCGCCACCGTGTCTAAGATATTCTCAGATCCTGCCATCTGGTGGGCGAGCGTCATTCTCCTTGAACATTAGACAGATTTTTCCCCCCTTGATAATCAGCCAAGACATCCTCATTAGGTATGGGTCTTTTTCCATAAGCTTAAAAAAGTTTTTCTGAATGATCTTTTCTCCCATCAGATTTATTGGTGTCATCCGTTTCATAGTCCGGCGCCAAGAAGTAATTTCGATCGCCTGAATCAGGTTGAGATAGTTGTCCAACAACTAAATAGATGGATATTTAGTTCCTATATTATGCATGTCTAGTTTTTTTTTCTTTTTTTTTTTGGTTTGTTGTCTAAATAGATAATTGATTACGTGGCTCAGTGTCTAGGTCCCCAAATTTTTCTGCCCCACAGAACTACCCTGAGAATTCACGGCACTCACAACCTAGTTGTGCCCGTGTCATGAACCACCTGACCACCATCTCTTATAAAACACAACGCAATTTTCTCTGGAAGCTTACCGATACCAGTCTTGCATAAAAACCATGCTTAAGCATACTTATGACATTAGACGAATAACGACATCTTGATACGTTCTAAAGAGACTATGCACAATTATCTTGTCATTCTTTCCAAATATGTGTGCCTACAGTGCCTGACGTCACAAAGCTTCGCACTAAGTGCATTAACGTGCCATTCGTCAAGCTTAGCATGTATAGCCAACACTCGTGCATACGGTTTGTCTATCGTGTCGCTGTGTGCTAGACATATGCCAATGCACGAACACAACGTGCCTGCTTGTGCAGCAATGTTCTAACGCAGTGCATCGAGTGCTAACATGCCTGACAATATGCCTGTCCCGCATGGCAACATGCCCACTTGTCCAACTTAATTTTAGACCTCACTCCACTTGTCTTATCTTATTGTGACCATCATCAAGAACAGCTTAGTCAACCTTAGCAACATGCCAACAGTGTTACTTGTCACCCCGTACATGACGCACAAAATGCTCCCACCAAGCATGCCCACATTGTCATCCGTCCGATACGCGTGCCGAACCCAAGGCGGTACTTACCTTTGCACATGGTGTGCAAGCACAGTTGCTTTTAAGCTTGTCCAATATGAACAAGTATAATCGGAAGTATAGTGAATGCATATGCTGCCTCTGATACAAGAATAAAGCGCACTATCACTTAGTTCCACCTATAAAGACCTTCTCAAATGGAAGCACTCAAGCATATCTTCATTGCTTTTAAGCTTGTCCAAACATCTCATGAGTAGCTCACTTGAGGCCCCATTATTGCCCCCAGGGGGGTTTTAAAGGGTAAGTGCCCATGTACTACCATGCTCTCCCTTGTTGTTACCTTAGGAGACAAAACTAAAGTGACAATAGTAGATATTAGGGATAATTGAATAAAATACCTCTATGGTTTGGGGTAGTTGCAAAAATACCCCTGAAGTTACACAAGTTGCAAGAAGACACTTAAACATACAAATGTGTTACACCCGTCAATTCCCGTAACGGAATGATCAAAATGCCAAAATTGCCCCTCTATATAAACTAATTGTAGCTCTGGGGTCTTTCCTTGTATTGAATAATGTTGGTATTTGGCAGGGGGCAAAGGGGCAAGGCTAAGCTCGTGGTAGCTCTGGGGTCTTTCCTTGGTGGATCAAGATGGTGGTGTAGGCGGAAATGGATGGGGTTGATGGCGGGGCTGGCGAGCAACGACGCAGGTCATGGTGGCTTGATCGATTTAGGGTTTCTGAAGTGAGAGAAGATAGTGGGGCAGGCGACAAGGCAATTGGCTAGGGTTGATGACTGGCTTGGTGGCGGCGCAAGTCACTGGGGTTGATGGCGCGGCGAGCGGCGATGTAAGAGGTGGGGATGATGACGGGAATAGCGACACGAGTTCACGGTCGATGGAAAGGACCTGTGGTGGCGATGCACTTGGCTCCAGTTGATGAAGGCGTTAGCGACGGCGGGAGAGGGTTCGTGGTGGATTTTCAGGGCTGTGTGGTGGTCAAAATTGGCGGTGGTGGTGGTAGTTGAGGCTGGGTGGGGGTGCCGGCTAGGGTTTCGGTTTGTGAGGTGGTGGCTAAGGTTAGGGTTTGACTGGAATGGAGAAGAGAATGGGACTTGGGTGGGAGAGAAAAAAATGAGGGTAATTTAGTCTTTTTAATATATATTAAAATTTATCAAACGTATTTCTTAAGAGAGGGAATATCACTCTCCGTCAATCTGGACAATTTCTCTAACAGTTGCAACAAAATTAATACCACAGGAGGTCATTTGCAACTTGTGTAACTTTAGGGGTATTTTTGCAACTACCCCAAACCACAGAGGTATTTTATGCAATTATCCCTAGATATTATCATGTTCGAGAGTCATCATGGGTCTTTTAAAGAGTCTAATCCTATCTGAATTGTATGTTGTAAAACTGTGTATGCTTGTAATGATTCACAGTACAATCTCTGTTTGATGGTCCGTATCCGACACATCCACATGAAGATTCTTGCCAAAAACCGTTTCAATAATTATGAAACTCTTACTGCCCATAGTTTTTTATCAAGAAAACACAGCGGCTTTTTCATCTTTGTCTTCGGATATTTGTACTGCCTTAGCCATTGGTTTGCATACTGCATCTATATGGGCTCTCAAACAAAATTTCTTTCATATAAAAGGTTCTAATTGAATCTTGTTTTCTACTTAATCAGATGGCAGGTTCTGAAGATATTTTAGATACGGTGACATCCATCATCTATGACTTTTACTATAGCGTAACAGACTATCATCACTTTAGTATTGACAGGGCAGATCCTCACATTTTGAAGGAAGCACGGATGTTAGTATCTTTTGCGTGTCAGGCCCGCATAGATATATACCAAGACTGAGTTGATGACAACGTGTGGATATAGACCTCTTTTGTTATGATGAATATTCTTAGGTTGATGCAGGGTGTCTGTAGGGTTTGGCTAATATAGCCATCCTTTTATTTGAAGCTCTTTGGTTTCTTATTTTGTAATGGCCATATGGCTGAACGCGTATTTCTTTTGAATGCAATTATCTTATTAACTGAAAAAAAAAAAAAACCACACATATAATACGTTCCCAAATCGAGCTGTAAACAGCCTTCCGTAGCTTTGTGCCGCGGGCCTGTAACTTTTTTGGGGGGCATTAAGGATGAAGGGCTGTTATTAGGGTTTGCAAAATTGGCCTGTAGAGTGCAGACCGCCATTTGGTCTTGGCCCAATGAAACCTTGTATGTGAACACTGCAAAATTGGGCTTGTAGTCTGCAGTCATCGGTTAGCCCTGTTGTCTCGGCTCAATGAAACCTTGCAAGTCGACTTTGCAAAATTGGGAGTGCAGGCCAGCAGTAACTGGCTAGTGGCTAGCCCTGTGATCTCGGTCCAGTGAAACATTGTAAGTCGCCTATGACTGGACATTCAATCTTTTTCCGTCTCAAACTTTCGTGAAAAAAATGGATTTCTTCTGTCTTGCCCTTTTTTTTTTGGCTGCAATTATAACTCAGATATCGACCTTTGACGAATGTATGCATCAACTGTCCCTTTTTCTCTGGCTGCAATTATAACTCAGATATCCGCCGTTAATGGATGTATGGATAAAGGCTGTTAACTGATGTAGCAGGATTTTTCCCTTTTTCTTTTATTTTGATACTTTTTCAGCTTTTCAATAACGAAATATGAAGTGGTCAAAAGTCTAATGTGTTACTTCAATACTAACATACGAGTTTGTAACAAAGTCGGGTGCTTCTTTGCTCCCATCTTAACTTGACGGTGTAAACACTATGAGCCTTTGATTTTTCTTCTAAGAATATCCAAAACTACGGGTAGCGCAAACTTCCTCGCTACATTTTTTGTAACGAGGAATTTGCATAAGGTCAAATAGAAAAAGTTCAATAAATTGAGGGGATTAACTTAGCATATGCAGTGTATACAGTGCTATACACACGATCACATACATTGACAGATATATGAGATAAATTTTCGGCATAACGTTCTCTCTTTGAAGGAGCGACAATATGCTATGTGGCCACTGGGTTATAAGTTTAGGGTTTTTCAGCTCCTTGGAAGGCAATAGTAGGATTATACGGTGCAATATAAGCTGTAAATATTTTCGTGGAAGGGGTATGCATAACTCTTGATCCGAACCATAGGTGGTGGGCAACTAAGATGTCCCGGATGTTCAGGATGCATTATCTAACTTGTGTCTCACTTGTCATAAAAACTTCTCATAGTATCATTGGGTTTTTGCTTTGGACAAGAAAAAATTGGATTTGGTCCAGTAATTTTTGGTGTCAGAATTTTAACCGTGCCTCAGTTCTAAGACCGACAACTTGGATTGCAGTTGAAATGGTTAGAAAGGTTCATTGTAATGGATTAGTCCAAATGCCAACTTTCAGCCGTTACTCTTTTACTCTTTTTTTTTTCAGACCACCTAATTTGCCCTTGGCCCTCAATGAAATTATGGTAGTATTAAGTTTTGACCTTTTTGAATCCATTTTAATATTCTACTTTGAAAACACCAGTTACTGTAAAAGGTTTATAATAATGGATCCAAAAGGTAAATTATACGGTACCATTTCAAAATTCAGTGCTTCTTGACTCATAGTCATATTCGACTTGTTTACCCTTCACAACAAAGACTTACTCTCTTATTCTTTCTCTTCATATTATGATCTCTAGCAATGGCCACGGCTGAAGAAGCAGGCATGCTTGTCGTTCATCAAACTCTTGGCACCGTTTTATGCTGCAATTGTGGCATTCCAATGCAACCTTCTCCTGCCAACATGTGTGTCAATTGTTTGAGGTCAGAAGTTGACATTACTCAGGTTTAAGGAAGCAAGTCGTAATTGTGCATTGCCTCGAATGTGATAGTTACTTGATGCCACCAAAAACTTTGATCAAATGCCGGTTAGAGTCCAATGAGTTATTATCTTTCTGCTGGAACAAAGTTAAAAATACAGATTTCAAGAAGAATAAGATTAGAGGAGTTCATGCGGAATTTATCTGGACTGAGCCTCACTCTAAGAGGATCAAGGTTAGGTTTACGATTCAGAAAGAAGTTCTTGCTAATGCTATCTTTGAGCAAAAGTATATTGTTGAGTATGTCCAGCACGAACGAATGTGCGACTCTTGTTCTAGGGTACAGGCTAACCCTGACCAGTGGGTTGCTGTTGTGCAACTAAGGCAACATGTTTCTCATAGGCGGACATTCTTCTATTTGGAGCAGATTATTCTTAAGCATGACGCTGCCGCCCGTGCCATAAATGTTAAGCAAATGAGTGAAGGTATAGACTTCTTCTTTGCTAATCGTAGTCATGCCATCAAGTTTGTGGAATTTGTTGGTAGGGTTGCCCCTGTCAAGAGTGACAAGATAAACAACTTGTGTCCCATGACTCGAAGAGCAATAACTACAATTACAAGTACACGTTCTCGGTTGAGATCTGTCAGATTTGCCGTGAAGATCTTATCTGTCTACCCCTAAAAGTTGCTGCCAGTTGGGGAAATCTTGGTCCCCTTGTGATTTGCACAAAAGTGACGAATACGATAGCTTTAGTGGATCCTTTGACTTTGAGGCATTGTTTCTTGGATGCTGAACGATATTGGAGGACACTTTTTCAACCTCTGCTTACATGCAGGCAGCTGGTGCAATATTATGTGATAGATGTGAAGATCGTTTCCTCTGAAGTTAATGTTGGTGGCTCGAGTTATACTGCAGCGGACGTTGAAGTTGCTCATCTGGCGGATCTCGGGACAGTCTTATATGCTAAAACACATCTTGGCCATCTTCTAAAACCGGGGGATTATGCTCTTGGTTATGACCTATATGGGGCCAACACTAATGATGCTGAACTGGACAAGTACAGAGGTTTAAAACTTCCAGAAGCCATTTTAATAAAAAAGAGCTATGAAGAGACTCGACAGAAAAAGCGTGGGAAGCCTCGTCCATGGAAGCTCAAATCCCTTAACATGGAACTAGATGAACCTAAAAGTAGAGTTGAACAAGAGAAGGTGAACTCAGACTAAGAACAGTTCTTGAAAGATTTGGAGGAGAACCCTGATTTGAGGTTCAATATATCTTTATACCACAATAGAGAATACCAGCCATAAGAGATGGGGACCGTGACTGATGGGGAAGATGTACCCTCCGTTCCACTGGAAGAGTTGCTTGCTGATCTTGATCTAAGTGACAAGGAAGTCGACGATTATTGCATGGAAAAATGATGATTATCTGGAGTTAGTTATCTGTTTTGCAGTTGGGTTTGTTTTTGTGATCAAGTCATTGTGTTTTGACCATTTTTTTTCACATTGAGAAGTATTTGAATTCAAGAGATTGCCAAGTTTGATATGGCAGATCAAGTGTCCAAGTGCATCATTTGCTCTTTCTTTTGCATGTCTACTTTCATGGATTCTCTAGTCAACGTAGGAGAATCTCTAGTTAACGACATACTCATCGGTGCTGGCTCGAGAGTTCTTCTAGTTATGCACATCGGCGTGCCTATATCTCTGAGATTATGTTTTGTTTATATGGGCTGTGATGCTGAGATTCATGCCAATTATCACTTCATGATCTGCATTATCAATTAAATCCCAGCTTTAGTCCAATTGTAAGAATGTTCTTGGCAAGTCATTTACTCCGTATTTACTGTTGGATTTGCTTTGCCATGTATTGTTCCTTTATTTCAAGTACTGTTTCCAGTGTCTGTGTCGGTGGTTATTAGAAAGTAATAGTAGGTCTTGTCTGCTTGATGCATAAATTTGGTAGGCTGCAAGAATTTGCTGTGGATTCTAGATGTCTTCTTAAACTGCAAAGCCTTTATCGCCCATGAAGTCCTCACAAGTCATGCAGATTGATGTTGTAATGTAGTTGGTTTTCCATGCTAGTACTGTTAACTATGCCAAGCCTTTATACACTATTAATCATCTCTGATTGCAGAATCACCACCGGCGGCTTCAGGTTCCCAGTAAATCCTTCTTCTTCATCTTATTGTGCTGCACTTTTAGCGTTCCTTTCCCTCAAATTCTTGATAAAGGTCAGATTTTTCTTCAAAGGTCTTCATAGTTGCCAATGATTGGTATGGCCCACGTCATAGATTGTATCTGTATCTGTGATTACATTGTGTGTGCTTGTGTAAGTTTCAAGTTTTATGTGATTTTAGGAGATTATTTTTGTATTGTTTATGATGTCTGTTTGTGTTTTTTGTTCTATTGCTGAACTTAAACTGGGTAACAATTCGGTCTACAATTAGAGTTCCCTTTTGAGGTCATGTCGAATTCACTTTGCAAGATTACTCTTTGGCAAATGCACGCAAAATTAATGAAGTGTCTGTTGACAAGATTTCAGTTCAGTTTAATTAAGGGTCGATTTAGTACCATACAATTACGTAAACTAGGTTATTTATCGGAAAAAAGAACCTTATTTTGGACAGAGTAGTATTCTTTCACATTGGTATTGGCGTATAGGCTGTCATCATTGAATGCTGGTAGTCTGGTACCATTCTAAGTTATGGGGTGAATTTGTCTAGTTGCCACTTAACTTGTTGATGCACTTTTGATTGTTTCAATCCTAGCAGACGCAATCCTTAGTTGGGTTCGGCTAGAGTAGGACTAACTATTGCTACTTTTGTGTTCCTTCGAATTGTGTCTCATACCTAGTCAATTTAAGATACCGAAGCTGAACATACATGATAGCAATATAAAATGTTAGGTAGCGACTTCAGCAGAATCTTGTCATTGCTGTTTAAATCTTTAGATTCAAGGCTGTTGCTTCCAACAGGTGATATATGTCCTTGTAACTCATCTACTTCGCCACAATACCATGTCAAGATGTTTTGCTAAAATGGCATAGCTCAAGAGAACTTGTTGTAGTCCTTAGCATGATGTTGAAATAGCCTATACACCGCATGCGTAAAGTAGTGCACAAAAACATCATCATCGTCGTATGATGAATAGCCAAGCATAACATAGACACATTATTCAGTAGAAAAAAACAAAGAGAAAAATTAGAGGCCGTAATAAGAGCAGCAAGCTTCATGAAATATACCAAAAAAACACCCGGTTGAAAACGAAGAATATTTATTGTTTTCCTAGAATGAAGAACCTCTCGAAGTAGAGATCGAACTTTTCATAATTGTAATGGTCATACACAAAACTAGGGTCTCCCACCCTCCTAAAGCTCTTGTCCTTGATGTTGTAGAGAACAGCACGGCTGCCGAACAACTTTATCAGTATTTCTCCATTTTCGTTAGTAAGGGGAAGATAACTCAACCCCAGTATCATAATCTCCTTGCCAATCTCATATAGAGATATACTATACTTCTTAACCCAGATTTCACGCTCAAGATCCGCGAGCATAGATATCGTCATGACCGAAAACTGCTTCCAATAGTATCCCAAACACAAGAACCCTTCCAACTCCGCCAATATTACGTTTTCCTCGTTCCCTGCACGATGACGAGTATGACCATCTTGCGGATAACCTAAGTTCTTGAACTTTTCGTTCTCGAGTTCAAATGATAGTATTGTGTTTCCTCTGTAAAAAATCATATACATCGATCCGTTCACCTGTGCAGAACTCCGGCACATAAGAGCAGCAAGTTGCGGAAGATCTTCAACTTGTCTCCATGAGCACGGAACAGGCCCGCCATCTCTTAGAGTAAGGATTTCACACCCAAGCTTGCCCCCACCTTTGGGGTGATATAGATCCATATCCGGGTCGAAGAAAGAAACGATCTTATATTCGTTCGTTGCTAGGATATACCCACACACCCTGCCCCGTCTTGATCGAAAGGAACTGCGTGGCAAAGAAGAAACTTCTTTTGTCACTAGGTTGCATACATACTCCCAAACGCCGTTTCTGTAGCATACCAAATTGGTGGAGGGGAACATATAAAAGCCGTTGTAGTGACGACCTGTAATACCCTTGGTGTAGTAGGTACCACAGACGTCCTTATTAGAGACGTCCATGGTATACATGTGAAGAGATCGATGTAAAGGTCCCCAGTCAGATGAAATTCTGTCTGTCGGGGTTGCTTGCTTCACTATAAGTAGCTTTGGGCTTTTGATCGCCCGGTACCGGTGCAACTTCCTGAAATGTGGATCGGAAATGAGGGCGAGCCATGGTTTGGAAACGGACATGAGCTGGCCAAGGAGTCTTACCGGAAGTCTTGCGAGTATGTTCGACAATAGATCGACGGAGAGGCACTGGATGCCTTCATGTCCTTCCTCTAGTCTCTCCATGGTCGCCTCCGTTGTTGATTACTTGAACAAAATAGATTTTCTGTGATGGGTTTTGGGTGCAAAGCGTGGATAATTATAGTACTCACTACAAGAAATTGGGCTGTCCGTCGCTAAAAGCTCCTAAAAACTTTTAGCGACGGACACCCTGTCGCTAAAGTCCGTTGCCTATAACCCCGTTACTAAAAGTTTAGTGACGGAATTTTGAAATCCGTCAGTAAAAATTTTATTTTTACAGACGGAAATATTTACTTTTAGCGACGGAAAATTCCGTCGCTAAAGGTATTTTCTATATTTTTAATTTTTGAATTTTAAAAAAAAGAATTAAAAAACTTTTAGTGACGGAATTTCCGTTGCTAAAAGTCTTTAAAAACATTAAAAACGGATTTTTAGCGTCCTCCGTGGCTAAAAGTCTGTCTCTAAAAATATTTATTAATTTAAAAAAAATTGCAACAAAATTTCGTCGCTAAAAAATCCTTCAGTAAAATGAAAAAAGGCCATTTTTTTTAATTTTTACAGTATTATTTTTTTTAATTTTAAATATGTTTTAGACAATTAATCCTAATCAACTAATCAAACAACAATTCAATTCTTTAAACTAGCAACTAATCCAACAACATTTCAATCGTAATCAACTAATCCAACAACGATTCAATCATAATCAACTAATCCAACAACAATTGAATCTAATCAACTAATCACATCATACAAATCTCAACAAAAAAAATACAAGTTTCATCGAAATTTGAAGTAATCATTTCAAGTTGCATTTTTGAAAACTTCAGCCATAGCCATAAAACCAGATTGTGCAGCGGGTATAGCCAAACCAGCACCAACTACGCTAGCACTTTCACTCAATGGGCTGCATCACAACACCAAAGCATTAGAACATTTGAAACTTTGAATTGAACATGACACCGGAGGCCAACTAAAATGCAACTTAAAAATGAAGTGTTCATCCTGCAATAAGTTAACATCATTTCACAAAATTTACAATCAACACCAACAACAACAGCATAACTTAGAACTTTTGAAACTTTGAATTGAGGCGACATTCATAGAATTGTGGAGACATAATCTATTTATGAGATTCCACTACACATGGTCTATATTTCCAGAAATATATTCAATGAGAAGACAATAAAAGTAGTACATCCAAGAAAGTAACCAGTAGTAGAAATCTAGAAATGGGCCCTAGTCATGAAGTAAATAGACACGAAACGCAAAAAAAAGTAACTCAAAAATACTTGCGAGATCAAGACGGTCACATTAGTTTTACAACTCATAAACGTTATCCGAGAACCACGTAGCAAAATTTAAGCATGATTTGATACTTGAGGTTGCCGGTTGGTGCGAAACATAATACTATACTTCCTGGCTATTTCTCCACAGAACTCTTAAAATTAATCAACTAAGTAATGTAGCTAAACAATAACGATAAACCAATCCAAATTTGAGAATGTAGCAAACGATTGTACAATCACTCCGAAGAAGCCAAATGTCCGTGAGGGCTAAAGTCCAAACCAATTAAATGGAGAAAGAAACCATAAAGACTGCACATTTCTTATTACAGTAGCCAAGAATAGGAACACATAGGTCAAATACAATGAAACGTAGAAAACAAACCGAAGGTGATAATTAAAACAAAAGAAACCAACAGATCCAACATACACACTAACCTCTCTATCCCAAATAGAAGTCAGAAGAACCATATATACCACTCTTTATCCCTCTTCTATCTTTTCTCCCTACACTTCCTCCCTGCTGCAGCAGTAAAGATCTCAAAATGTACACCATTAAAGTAAAACGACATAAATTATGCTTTCAAAGAGCAATGTCTTCACCCGACTCAATTTAAAGGAAACAAGCCAAATTTGTCATTTCTGCTACTACTAGTAAAATAGAAACATGATATTAATGAAAAATTTTAATTTACAGCTAGCATTTCTCAATTCAGTTTCCCAGATGTGGCAAAATTGTTGAAGACAACTTGACTTGTGGTGTGAACTAATTGCCCTACAAACTTAGCAAAATCCCAAAAACTATCTTTAACTTAATCATATATCACAAAATTGACAAAGAAATTCAGAAATTCCAAAGTTGGGTTATCAGAAGGAAGTACACATGTCTGATTGTAGCATCTTCTGAGTGGCACCTATCTATTTTGTAGATGCAATTCTTACTTCAAAAGGGTTGATTATGAACTATTCAAACATTTTGTTGGGAAATCTTTATACAATAAGCGAAAAAGAAATAAATGCATTGATAATTACATATATCATGTTATAAACAATTTCATCTCTACTTCATCAATTTTATGGTCAAAGAATGTTTACTAAAAAGAGTTAATTACCTGAAGCCTTCAGCCCAACCTGGGAAAGGTTCTTTAAAAAGAGTTAGTTACACAGAATCGTAGACCCAGCGATCAACTTACAAATCACATTTGGGTGATGGCATAAACCACATTCAAGCTTATGCTGCAATCAGAATAGCAAGAAAACTACTACTGGTATCTTACCTAAGGACAAGTTCATGTTTAGTTTGTGCTACTAATGTGCTATGGATAATGCTTCAAACCTGTACAAGAATTTACATGTGCATACAGAAAACTGGTGAAATGCAAGTACATTCCTCACACCGTTTCAAGAGCACGGAAACACATATTACCATCATAGCGAAAGGCATTACATCTGATCAATAAGGTTTGAAAACGCAAACAACTCCCTTGTAAATTGCAAAAGAGAAATATCTGGTTGGTTCAATGAATGATTCAGGCATGGTAGCAACAAATACTGTGGATCTTGAGTGAAAGAATCAGGAAAATTATAATAACAAGGAAGCATAAAAAATGCAGACCCTTTCACCTTGAAGTGTACTGCTAAATCTACGCTTGCGATAGTAAATAAATTGTGCACCAAATTACTCCTGGGCCAGCGGCAGTGGAGATCGGTAGGGCAGAGGCGCGCAGGGCCATAGCAGTGGGGGTATGTGGCTGTTGCGCCGGCGGGGGCATGACTAGCTGTGGCGCCAGCAGGGCTGTGGTGGCAGGGTTGGCATGGGGGTTGGCTGCGGCACCGGGGATTGGAGGATTGTGGGCGGGGGAGAGAAGACCGAGAGACATAAAATAGGGAGATAAGACTGTAGCGGCGGGGAGGAAAGAATAGAACTAGGGTTTTTGTCCAATTAAGTACTAACTTTTAGTGACAGATTTTTACCGTCGTTAAAAGTTATTAAAAATTCAAATAAATTGACTTTTACTGACGGAATAAATCCGTCTGTAAAAATCCGTCACTAAAAATAATTTAAAAATTATTCTGCAAAAAAAAAAGATATTCGAAAAAAGTAAAAAGTAAAAAAAAAACTAAAAAATTCAAATTAGTGACTGATTTATCATCTGTAAAAGTCCGTCGCTAAAAAGATTTATCGACGGAATTTTCTGTTGGTAAATCTCTTTAGCGACGGATATTTATCGACGGACATATCCGTCGCTAAAGGTGATTTTAGTGACAAAAATTTATCCGTCACTAAATGCTATTTTTCTTATGGTGACTGGATGGTTCACTAGTCTCTTTATGGGACATATACTAATAGGCAATAGTTGAATGATGTGCTAATTAAAAAAGGAAGGTGGTCTATATTCTAATTGCAACAATGATCTGTCCTTCGGCTTTTGCACGTTGGGTCTATACCGGTTAAAGTTAGTTCCATTTGCACATGGGTCTGTGCTAATTTCAATAAGATGGACACTTTGCAGTTAAAGAAGGAAAAGACACAAATTTCTTACTACTTTTATGCAATTTGTTTGTCTACCTAACCACCAAAAAATAAGAAAATTAGAGGCGAAGCAAAAGGAAAGAGTAAAATATTCTGAGCGACAAATCTTTTGGTTAGACGGAGGAGCCCATCAAGTGATTGTGTTTACATGAGATTTGAAGTAAGGAACGGCTTTGTCCTCCTTATTGTTTTTGAGTAATTGTGTCATTGGTGGTTGTTTGGTCTAATAGTTATGCACAGGTGAACAGATCATTGTATGTTCTTTTCTTCGGAGTAAAGAACATATTAATTGCAACAATTATGAGTCTTTTTACTTTTGCACGCGGGTCTATAGTGGTAAAGTTGGTTCCATTAGCACATGGGTCTGTGCTAATTTCAATAACATGAACGATTAGCAATTAAAGAAGAAAAAGGCACGAATTTCTTCCTAGTTTTATGCAATTTGTTTGTCTACCTAACTTATATATATATATATATATATATATATATATATATATATATATATATATATATATATATATATATAAGAACGAAGAAGCAAAAGAAAAGAGTAAAATACTAGCGAAAGATCTTTTGTCTAGACGGAGGAGCCCATCTAGTGATTGTGTTTACACGAGAGTTGTAGTAAGTAATAACTTTGTACCGGTCGTTTTTGAATATTTATATATGCCATTGGTCATTGTTTGCTTTGTTTTTTATGTTTGTGTGTTGCGGTTTGTACCGGTAGATAAATTGTGGTATTTAGATGTGAGGTCGGTTGTATTCTGAATAGTGACCGATATGTTAGCTCTAAATCTGCAATGCATTGGGCCATATAACTACAATTGCTCGGCATGTGGCTACGATTCTCGCAACTCATATTCTAACCATCGCTGTGATACTTTCAACGATGTGCATTCATCGATCGCGATTCTATGAAAAGATATAGCCTTTTAATTTTTTTTAAAAGTATATGACTGTTTCGATTCAATTGCTACCGTTGAATTTTGTTGTTCGTTTTCGACTTTGTGGTGCTTTTCGTTGTTGGTCTATTTTAGCCCACCCTTTTCCTCTCTAGAGGTTCACAAAAATTATAAGTTGGCTATTGATGAAGCTATTAAATGGATATTCAATAGACTCGAGAGTTATGCCGGATATGGAGGTTTTATTTTTTGGTTTATAAGAGAATTGCATTGAAAAAGAAAAAGAGTGTCCAGCCTTGGGGCCATACAGAGAGTTACAGAAATAAAACAACACGGTTAGGCTATACATGCCTGTAAAAAACAACGCACATCACACATATCTATGAGTAAAAGCATCACAGCAAACAAAAGAGACTATCTCCAAGCATTGTCATCAACGCAGTCTTGATAAACGGTAGTACAGGCCTGACAAGCAAACCTAGCAAGGGAACATGCTTCCTTCAAAAGATGGGGATCCGCCTTAACAATGCTGAAATGATGGTAGTCAGTTACAATATAATAAAAATCATAGATGACACTGTATCTAAGATATCCTCAGATCCTGCCATCTGGTGGGCAAGCGTCATTCTCCTTGAGCATTAGACAGATTCCCCCCCCCCCCCTCTAATAATCAGCCAAGACATCCTCATCAGGTATGGGTCTTTTTCCATAAGCTTGAAAAAGTTTTTCTGAATGATCTTTGCTCCTATCAGATTTATCGGTGTCATCTGTTTCATAGTCCGGTGCCAAGAAGTAATTTATATTGCCTGAATCAGGTTGAGATAGTTGTCCAACAACTAAGATGGATATTTAGTTGCTATATTATACATGTCTAGTTGTTGTTTTTTTTTTTTTTTGTCTGTTGTCTAAATAGATAATTGATTACGTGGCTAGGTGTCTAGGTCCCCAAATTTTTCTGCCCCACAGAACTACCCTGAGAATTCATGACAGTCACAACCTAGTTGTGCCCGTGTCATGAACCACCATCTCTTATAAAACACAACACAATTTTTTCTAGAAGCTTACCGATACCAGTCTTGCATAAAAACCATGGTTAAGCATACTTATGACATTAGACGAATAACGACATCTTGATACGTTCTAAAGAGACTATGCACAATTATCTTGTCATTCTTTCCAAATATGTGTGCCTACAGTGCCTGACGTCACAAAGCTTCGCACTAAGTGCATTAACGTGCCATTCGTCAAGCTTGCATGTATAGCCAACACTTGTGCATACGGTCTGTCTATCGTGTCTCTGTGTGCTAGACATATGCCAATGCACGAACACAATGTGCCTGCTTGCGCAGCAATGTTCTAATGCAGTGCATCGAGTGCTAACATGCCTGACAATATGCCTGTCCCGCATGGCAACATGCCCACTTGTCCAACTTAATTTTAGACCTCACTCCACTTGTCTTATCTTATTGTGACCATCATCAAGAACAGCTTAGTCAACCTTAGCAACATGCCAACAGTGTTACTTGTCACCCCGTACATGACGCACAAAATGCTCCCACCAAGCATGCCCACATTGTCATCTGTCCGATACGCGTGTCGAACCCAAGGCGGTACTTACCTTTGCACATGGTGTGCAAGCACAGTTGCTTTTAAGCTTGTCCAATATGAACAAGTATAATCGGAAGTATAGTGAATGCATATGCTGCCTCTGATACAAGAATAAAGCGCACTATCACTTAGTTCCACCTATAAAGACCTTCTCAAATGGAAGCACTCAAGCATATCTTCATTGCTTTTAAGCTTGTCCAAACATCTCATGAGTAGCTCACTTGAGGCCCCATTATTGCCCCCAGGGGGGTTTTAAAGGGTAAGTGCCCATGTACTACCATGCTCTCCCTTGTTGTTACCTTAGGAGACAAAACCAAAGTGACAATAGTAGATATTAGGGATAATTGAATAAAATACCTCTATGGTTTGGGGTAGTTGCAAAAATACCCCTGAAGTTACACAAGTTGCAAGAAGACACTTAAACATACAAATGTGTTACACCCGTCAATTCCCGTAACAGAATGATCAAAATGCCAAAATTGCCCCTCTATATAAACTAATTGTAGCTCTGGGGTCTTTCCTTGTATTGAATAATGTTGGTATTTGGCAGGGGCCAAAGGGGCAAGGCTAAGCTCGTGGTAGCTCTGGGGTCTTTCCTTGGTGGATCAAGATGGTGGTGTAGGCGGAAATGGATGGGGTTGATGGCGGGGCTGGCGAGCAACGACGCAGGTCATGGTGGCTTGATCGATTTAGGGTTTCTGAAGTGAGAGAAGATAGTGGGGCAGGCGACGGGGCAATTGGCTAGGGTTGATGGCGGCGCAAGTCACTGGGGTTGATGGCGCGACGAGTGGCGATGTAAGAGGTGGGGATGATGACGGGGATAGCGACACGAGTTCACGGTCGATGGAAAGGACCTGTGGTGGCGACGCACTTGGCTCCAGTTGATGAAGGCGTTAGCGACGGCGGGAGAGGGTTCGTGGTGGTTTTTAGGGCTGTGTGGTGGTCGAAATTGGCGGTGGTGGTGGTAGTTGAGGCTGGGTGGGGGTGCCGGCTAGGGTTTCGGTTTGTGAGGTGGTGGCTAGGGTTAGGGTTTGACTGGAATGGAGAAGAGAATGGGACTTGGGTGGGAGAGAAAAAAATGAGGGTAATTTAGTCTTTTTAATATATATTAAAATTTATCAAACGTATTTTTTAAGAGAGGGAATATCACTCTCCGTCAATCTGGACAATTTCTCTAACAGTTGCAACAAAATTAATACCACATGAGGTCATTTGCAACTTGTGTAACTTTAGGGGTATTTTTGCAACTACCTCAAACCATAGAGGTATTTTATGCAATTATCCCTAGATATTATCATGTTCGAGAGTCATCATGGGTCTTTTAAAGAGTCTAATCCTATCTGAATTGTATGTTGTAAAACTGTGTATGCTTGTAATGATTCACAGTACAATCTCTGTTTGATGGTCCGTATCCGACACATCCACATGAAGATTCTTGCCAAAAACCGTTTCAATAATTATGAAACTCTTACTGCCCATAGTTTTTTATCAAGAAAACACAGCGGCTTTTTCATCTTTATGGATATTTTTACTGCCTTAGCCATTGGTTTGCATACTGCATCTATATGGGCTCTCAAACAAAATTTCTTTCATAGAAAAGGTTCTAATTGAATCTTGTTTTCTACTTAATCCGATGGCAGGTTCTGAAGATATTTTAGATACGGTGACATCCATCATCTATGACTTTTACTATAGCGTAACAGACTATCATCACTTTAGTATTGACAGGGCAGATCCTCACATTTTGAAGGAAGCACGGATGTTAGCATCTTTTGCGTGTCAGGCCCGCATAGATATATACCAAGACTGAGTTGATGACAACGTGTGGATATAGACCTCTTTTGTTGTGATGAATATTCTTAGGTTGATGCAGGGTGTCTGTAGGGTTTGGCTAATATAGCCATCCTTTTATTTGAAGCTCTTTGGTTTCTTATTTTGTAATGGCCATATGGCTGAACGCGTATTTCCTTTGAATGCAATTATCTTATTAACCGAAAAAAAAAACCACACATATAATATGTTCCCAAATCGAGCTGTAAACAGCCTTTCGTAGCTTTGTGCCGCGGGCCTGTAACTTTTTTGGGGGGCATTAAGGATGAAGGGCTGTTATTAGGGTTTGCAAAATTGGCCTGTAGAGTGCAGACCGCCATTTGGTCTTGGCCCAATGAAACCTTGTATGTGAACACTGCAAAATTGGGCTTGTAGTCTGCAGTCATCGGTTAGCCCTGTTGTCTCGGCTCAATGAAACCTTGCAAGTCGACTTTGCAAAATTGGGAGTGCAGGCCAGCAGTAACTGGCTAGTGGCTAGCCCTGTGATCTCGGTCCAGTGAAACATTGTAAGTCGCCTATGACTGGACATTCAATCTTTTTCCGTCTCAAACTTTCGTGAAAAAAATGGATTTCTTCTGTCTTGCTTTTTTTTTTTTGGCTGCAATTATAACTCAGATATCGACCTTTGACGAATGTATGCATCAACTGTCCCTTTTTCTCTGGCTGCAATTATAACTCAGATATCCGCCGTTAATGGATGTATGGATAACGGCTGTTAACTGATGTATGGATAACGGCCGTTAACGGAAGCACGATATAATACAAACTATCTATCATTTTTGTTTCACGGGCAATGAATGACATTCTCGTTATATGAATATATAATAAATAAAAAAAATTGGAGTACGATGTGGCGTTGCTTTCTGATTTTGTTTTCTTTCATTCGATCATTCATTTTTTTTAACAAACTTTGGTTCCTACCCGTGTTGTAGGAATTTTCTTCCAATCCCGTATATAGTGACAATTAATAGTCGTTAAATATTTCTAGTGACCTTTCTTGTAACACTTTTAGTAGCACTTTTTTAGCGTACTAGATAAAAGTCACTAAAAATATTTGGAAACGATTAATTGTCGCTATAAATGGGTTAGGAGGAACATTCCTCCAACCGGAATTGCAGCCAAATTTTTTCCTTTTTCTTTTATTTTGATACTTTCTCAGCATTTCAATAACGAAATATGAAGTGGTCAAAAGTCTAATGTGTTACTTCAATACTAACATACGAGTTTGTAACAAAGTCGGGTGCTTCTTTGCTCCCATCTTAACTTGACGGTGTAAACACCATGAGCCTTTGATTTTTCTTTTAAGAATATCCAAAACTACGGGTAGCACAAACTTCCTCGTTACATTTTTTGTAACGAGAACAAAACAAGGTTGATTATTTGAAAGCGAGACAGCACTTGAATTACTCAATTTAAATCCTCCTATACATGCAACCTTAAAAAAGTTTTTTTTCGTGTTGATAATGCCAATAAGAAATTCATACATCAATCTTTATTCTTATTTTTCGCTCCTTATGGTGCCTGTGCTCCCTTTTCGCTATCTTGAAGTTTTGTTTCTCTTCCGGTTATTATTTCTTGCTCTTTGCTAAAGTTTTTTTTCCCCTCTCTATTTCCTCTTTGCTAAAGTTTATTTATTTATTTCTTTCTCTATTTCACTCATCTCCTGCTCTCCTGAAAAATGCAGTCCAATTTTGATGCTTCTCTCTCCTTTGTGTCCTCCAAAACCCTCTCCTCACTTCCCTTTGAGATGGGTATCTCTTTATCTCTAGGCTTACGGACATGATCACTTTTTTGCCATATCTTTACTCACTTATAAAATTAATTTTCATATTATCTCTACATTTTCCGAAATTAATCACTGCTCATCTTTTGGGCTTCCTTCAACTATTTCTAGCTCAAACAGTAACCTCCTTTTAAGTGAACTACTTTCTTTTGTGGACTCAAGTGTAGTGTGAGCTCTTATTTTAAGAAATATAAGCCACCAATAGACACACGTCACTCAAGGAAAGTTTTGCTAAATAGGGTTGAAGCTACTATGCGTCTTTCCAAAAGTTGTGAATAATAAGTTTCTACCGTTACTCTGGTTGAAGAAAGATGGTCGATCACAACCCTTCGTAGAGAGACAGTTAGTGATCGTTACAACCCTGGTTGTAGGAAGATGTTTGTAGAATTACTAGCATTTTTAATAACACTTTCAGCGACATTTCTTAACAACATTTAACGGTCATTGATCGTTGCTATATAAGGAGTTATCGCTATATTCTTACAACTCGACTATCAACGAAAACTTGTAGGGTTGTATATAAGGTGGTTATACAGTGGAGTAACAGTTACTATATATCACAACCAAAAGAGCTGAAAATTGTACGAGTATAAGTCAAATGGTGCTAAAATAGTAGGAGAAAAGGGAAAAGATCTTTGCAATAACTTACTAAAAAGCTTCTTATATAATGACATGTGAAAAGCGCACGATACTTTTAAATAGTTCGAACCCCTTCTAAAGTAAGAATTAGAATAAAGTATGCCTTGAAATACTCTTGAATCACCGAGATGGTGAAGACGGTGCAACCTCATCGTCATCGCCTTCGAGTACTAAACTGCAAACATCCTCGATCAGCGACGTACAAATTGGGCAAGCGAGTGGATTGTCCAATCGTTCCTGTGGGGTTTTCTCGAGGTACTTGTTGTAGTACTTCACATAGCAATGTTCGTGAAGAAAATGTTTGCAAGGATCCAAGCACGTTACATCTTGCCCCGCGGCCATGGCCTCCAAACATATTGCGCAAGAATCACCACCCCTTTTCAGAAAACTGCTGCCAGCTTCGCCAAATGCATCAGCGCGCGCATTCGCCGCATTCACCACTTCAGCTATTTCTAAACCATGATCCGATCACATGAAATTTGAAAAAAATGTAAGTACATGATTCACCGTAAGAGTGGAAAAAGAGAACACATTGCCCTTATGCATTCATGCGTCCATGCATAATGTCTTTTGTTCGTCGGTAGTTGTTTCAAAGATGCACATTACCTTCTGGAGTCAGCTTCTTGCTACCATCTGGATTCATCTTCACAGCCTAAGTACCGAAAAGACTCCATCGTTAACATAAGTAGAGAGCCATAAAGCATTAAGAACACCAGGATTTGACCATTACCTGGTTCTCTCCAAGTCCTTCGTCAACTTGTGATCTTTCCTCTTGAACATCAAAGCTTTGCTTTGTGCAGGTATATATAGGTCTATTTCTGCCTCAGTCGTATTCACAATTGATTCTTTTCTGAAGTGGCATTTGGTTACTTAGCAGAGAGTGGTTATAGGTCCTATTCTTCACTCGAACCCATCTATTAGTCATATAGAATCTCTTCCTTTATTATTCATGCAGGTTGCTCTGGGGTGAGCCTGCATTTAACATTTGATGCTTTGACACAGAGATTGGTTATAAGTCAATTTATCAAGACTCGAATTTCTCCCTGTTAGCATCTGTTACTTCGTGTAATTAACCTTCCATCTTTGTAAACCTAGAGGGGTAGACCTGGCAGTTCCTCCCCCCATCCCTCTTCCCTTTGCAATCCTACCACATGAGAGCAAGTAACTACAATACATAGTTCCAAGATAATCTTATAAGTTTTAACTTATTTCTGATCTTCTTTATTAAGGGTAGGGCAAAAATACACTTTACCTCTTACCAGTTTTTCACTGTGCTTGTCAGTAAGGAGCATTAACAATGAGCTTCAGGGACAAATGAGGTGCAATAAAATGGTAAAAAAGAAGTTATAAGTTGTTTTAATACTGCATCTTAAATATATGCTGGTGGAATCACCCAGCTGGTGAAATAAATGAAGGGGAGATGGAAACCATTTTAGTCCTAAGCTGGTTCATCTGGCACAACCTTAATGGTGTGTGTTTCGAGGGACCGGAAGAAACGCTTTGAAGATACATACGCAGGCAAACACTTTTTTGGAAGGATTTTGGCGTGCTCAAAAGTCCAATATTGTTAACCAAAAAAGGTCCCTCGAGGGTGGCGCTCACAGTCGGAAGGACTGTACAAAGTTAATTATGATGCTGCATTTTTCAAGGAAACCGGAATTATGGGATTGATGAAGTCGTAAGTAATAGCCAAGGAATATTCTTTGCGGGCTTATCCATGAATATCGCTTGTTTGACAGATCCGGATATAGCAAAAGCTCCAGCAGCCATGAAAGCAAGACGCTGTGCTCTCGCCTCTCGAAGCTTATTTCTGGGAGATTCAACTAAAACATGACTCAGCCAAGGTAGTTACTGCTCTGGAAAAAAAAGGAAAGCTCTCCAACACTGGGAACATACAAATTTTGGTGCACAAACAAAAATATTGTGGGAGTTACATGTGAGACGGACAAAAATAGTAGCACATGATCTGGCAAGATTTGCCAGATTTGTAGACGATCGAGTTATGGACGGACAAGGCACCTGAGCTTCTTATGCCACCCATACTCAAAGGGTAAGCCCAATTTTGAACCAACAAAATTGTTATTAAAAAAAAAACACAAATCTTCATTGAACATTAAGCATGAAGGCTTATCGAGTTTTTGAGTTCAACAGCTGCATTTTCTAATGGCAATCTTTTATCACAAAAGGCTACTACTGCAGAGTATCCTCATTCTGTGTGTAGGTGATTATGTGATTGTCCATGGCCATGGTGTAGACAGGGAAAGATGTGTGTCCATGGTCAGGGTGATGGTGAAGAACCACAAAATAGTTAAATGCTCAATGGGTTGCTACGCATAGAAAATAGGATTAAAGATCATCTGATGTACACCACCTTTGCTATATCAGCTTTTAAAATTGCCACCAAAATTATTCCGTTCGAAAATTTATTGAGATAATCTTACGTTGCTAAAACGAATTTACCAACATTATTTTTACTACAATACATGTGTTGTTCAATATAGAGGGTCTCAGTCCCTACACATGGGACTAGATTAATCGCTCCATTTCACTGTTGCAACGACCGTGTGATAATAAGAACCACCATCACTTCTTCTGCTGGAGTAATCAAACGGCGTGCACATTGTCATGTTATAGAAATGTTGAATTTGTCGCTATATGGGGACATTGTAGGTGTTTCCTACAATCTGAGTTGCAGTCACAACTTTTTCATATAATTTAATTAAATTTCAAATAAATAAACATATTATCCAGCATTCTTCGCAACATAAATAATAAAACAATAATGTGCAATTTTTGAAAACCAATGTTTCGAAGAACGGTGGATAATATGTTTATCATGTCTGGATGCATAGTATGCATAGTGTTGCAGCTAAAAACTGAATCGGGAACCACACCAGAAAATAGGCCTGCAAAAGAGAACACGGAGTGACCGCCGGATAGGGTTCCGGCGGGGGAACGCTCTGATGCTTAAGTCAGAGATTGCTAACAGGATAGAACTCTGAAAAGTAATAATAACACAGTGTGTATGTGTGTGAGCTTGTCCATACCTGAGGGGTTAGACTCCTTTATATAGTAGTAGGTGGAAGACTCCTAACAGGTTTGTGAGTCTTGATAGATATGGGACAGGTCAATCAAGATCGCGTTAGGATCTTTGAGGATCACGTCACAATCCTTCATGATTTAGTTAGGATCCTTCTAGAACCCTAACTCCACCGATATGGAAACCATCAAATTCGTAGTTAATCAGGATTGACCATGAATCCCAACTGCCACATGTCGCTGATAGATAGGAGGTATATTTTTAGTTATATCATATGCCCCCTGCTTTTACCAGTGTTAACGAAGCGGGTGGAAGCACCCTTTTCCTCAATGGAGATAGCGAAATATACCCAAATAGAATGGAAACTATTTTTCGGGATTTCAAGTGTATGAGGAGAGTTCTATTCGGACATAATTCTGCTCGGGCAGAATTCTGTTCGGCCAAAGGTCACTCTACTAGGGCAGAGTGCTCGGACAGGATTCTGCTCGAGCAGAATTCTGTTCGGCCAAGGTCACTCTGCTTGGGCAGAGTGTTCGGACAGGATTTTGCTCAGGCAGAATTCTGTTCGGCCAAGGTTACCCTGCTCGGGCAGAGTGTTCGGACAGGATTCTTCTTGGGCAGAATTCTGTTCAGCCAAGGGACAGTCTGCTCAGGCAGAGTGTTCAGACAGGATTCTGCTCGGGCAGAATTTTGTTGTGCTAAGGGTCACTCTGCTCGGGCAGAATTCTGTTGTGCCAAGGGTTAGTCTGCTCAGGTAGAGTGTTCGGACATGATTCTACTGGGGCAGAATTTTGTTCGGTCAAGGTCACTCTGCTCGGGCAGAGTGTTCGGACAGGATTCTGCTCAGGCAGAATTCTGTTCTGCCAAGGTTACTCTGCTCAAGTAGAGTGTTCAGACAGGATTCTGTTCGGGCGGCAAAATTTTTGTTTGGCCAAAGGACAGTCTGCTCGGGCAGAATTCTGTTTGGTTTATTTCCACGTGTCTTTTTCTTGCCATTAATGCCTTTGAGCGGGAAATTTTTGCACTTTCAAAACTTCTCTCCTCTTAGCTCAGACACGTAGGGGGTAGATGAACCGTTGAGTTTCCCAAGAGCCGGTTACTTATGGTTATCCTATAAAAGGAGATCTCCCCTTCATTTTTTCCTCACTCGAATCATTAGGAAGCATTCTTCTCTTCAAGTAAGTCCTTTTTCTCTCCTCTTTCTGTTCAGCACTTCAGATTTCGTAGTTTCCGATTTAGTAGTAGAAAACATGTCTGAAATTTCAAAGTCTAGTTCTTCTTCCGAAGAAAATACAGTGATTAGTAATAGTTCATCTTCAAGTTCAGATCGAGTTCCAACTTCAGGAAGTGAAGTTGGAACATCAAATCCACAACCTTCAACTTCACAACTACCACAGCCTTCAACTTCTCAACCTTCACACTCTTTTCCTGCCAAGAATGCCTTAAAGAGATGTGAAGGATCAGGCCGAGGACAACGCTAATCCTAAGCCTTGGTATACTGCTAATGAGAAGTCGAGTAAGATGTCTTCTGAAGAGCTGTTGCAGTTGTTTCGGGAATATCCCCTTCCCGCAGGTTGGTATGCTTGAATTCAGCCAATCATGGAACGGAATTCAAAACCGAAATATATGAAGAGCTGGTGAAGTCTGGGTATAGGCTTCCTCTTCACCCTTTTGCTCTTCGTTTCTTCGAGCATTATCATATGGCTCCCAGGCAGCTTGTTCCAAACAGTTGGAGGAAGCTGGTTGGGCTTATATACTTGGTTGAAACCTCGGGCTATAAGGCAGATCCTATAGATTTCATGAGGGTCCTCTTTGAGATCTGTTTTGTCAAAGGAGTTGCCAACTGTCCTAGATGGTATTATATTCATAGTAGACAACGACTTACGAAGGGAGGACCAAAATCGAACAAGGGTTGGCACTCCAGATATTTCTTCGTTGTCCGTTTAGATAAAGGAAAGTTACCCTTTACTAGAGAGTGGAATCCTTACTGTAAGGATTTTGAAAACGCAGGCAAGCCTACTCCTAACAACCTTACCAAGCACATTCTTAGCCACATTAAACTTTGAGGTGGTCTTTCCATAGATGAACCCCTTTCAGAGCAGCAGTTAGAGTATGGGAGAATCATTCCTCGCAGGCTCATTTTGATGGGTCTTTCGGTTCTTCATCCTCCTCCCGCTACCCCTATTGCATCATTTACTGAGTCTGTTCCTCTAGGTGTGCTTCATACAGGTTATTGTTTTCAATTCGGTTTCAATGTTCGTTCATGTACTGATTTTTTTCTTTTATGCAGAAATGGCCAGTGGAAGTGGAAAATCGCCGCAAGGATCCTTTCTTGGCGTGCTTCAAAAAGCTAAGGGGAAAAGAAAGGGAAAACAACCAAGTGTAGAGTTGCCCTGTTCCAAAGAAGGCAAGGGTTATTCCTCCTAACTTGTCTCCATAGATTGTTGAAGGAGTGTCTATCGATGAGGATCCCATCTTTCGACAGAGGTGGAGATGACCTTGGGATGCCAGATAGCCAGATTTCAGAGCAGCATCTTCTTCATGGAGTTTTTCCTTGGGACCAGGAGGTTTTCCAGAACCAGACTCATGAGACTTTCGCCTGTTCTTTTGCTCAGGCTATGTATATAGTAATACTCTTTTTCCTAACTAGTTTTTGTTTTCACCTTCAACTTTCATTTAGCTGATTGTTCCAATATTTATCCCAGATGTATCCTAGTGGGTCTGTAATGTTGTCTCGCTTTGAAATGGAGAGGCAGGTGGCAACTGAAGAAGCCCAGCAGAAGAGGGATGCAATTAAGGAGGCCGAGGAAGCCACCCGTCGTGCCGAAGAGTTGAGCAAGCAAGAGGCTGATCATCTGGCTCACATTGAGGCACTGGAGAGGCAATTGGAATGGGCAAGGAAAAGAGCAACGGAAGAAGCAAAAAAGGTAGCTGAGGCTCGAGATCAAGGCATCTGTGACTTCCTCGATGAAAATGTCGGGGAAGAATGGCTGAAGAAATGTACGGATGATGGTTTGGAGATCTATGAGCTGGGCTTCATGAAGGCCAAGGAGATGTTCGCTGAGCGCTTTCCTGACATCCCTTTGGGTGACTTTGTCATTCATATGGTGGCGTCTCCATCCGGGGAGACTGCCATGCCTTCAGAGGCAGGAGACGCTGCAGCTTTCCATCCTCCAGAGGAAGGTCCTTTTGGCGATGCCCCCGAGCCTTAGATTTTGCCTTTGTATCTAGGCTCTTCTTTTCGTTAGACTGAGTATTTTGAAGCCCTTACGAGGGCCTTTACAAAACTCTATCTTTCTTTATTTGATGGTATTTTGCTTTACTATGTGTTTCTCGTGGTTTATATTACCATTCACACAGCATTATTTATTTTTACTTTAACTTAAACTCTTTATTCGTCACTTGAAGAGTTGGCTAAAAGGTCGAGCACCCTCTGCTCGGGCAGAGTGTTCGGGCGTCATTCTGTTTGGATAGAATATTTTGTCCAAGTTTGGCAGAGTGTTCGGGCCGAATGTTTTGTCCAAGTTTGGTACTCTGCTCGGGCAGAATACTTGGCTAAGTTTGTATTACAACAATGCTTAGAAAAATAACTTTATTGCTTGAGTAAAAGACAAAGTCCACATTGGATTGCTTAACAATTCATTATTTCAAAAAAAATCTGCTAAAGACTATTTCTAGAAAATTGGGGTTTTGATAAGGTCTAGGCCCCCTTATCCCCCCAAAAAGAAGTGTCTTGCCTCGGGGCAAGATGCTACTGGTAGTACTTGCGCAAGTTCTTAGCATTCCAAGTACGAGGGATGGGATCTCCCGAAAGCGTTCCCAATGTATAGGCACCCGATTTGGTACCTTTATCATGCGGTAAGGTCCTTCCCAATTTGGAGATAACTTCCCCGTCACTGCTTTTGGGTCAGATACTTCTAGCTTGCGAAGAACCAAATCTCCCTCTTTGAACTGTTTCGACCGAACTCTCTAATTGTAATAGCGCGCGACTCGTTGTTTTATGACAATGGATCGTTCATGGGCTTGAGTTTAAGCTTCTTCGACTAAATCAAGATTCGTTCTGAGTTCAACTTCATTATGTTCTTCGTTGAAGTGTAAAGCCCGTATTGTTGGAACTCCTATCTCAACAGGCAACATTGCCTCTGTCCCATAGCAGAGTAAGAAAGGTGTTTCTCCTGTGATCGAATGTGGAGTTGTTCGATAGGTCCATAACACCTTGGGCAGTTCATCCAGCCATGCTCCTTTAGCCTCATCCAGCCTCTTCTTTAATCCTTGTAGGATGCTTCAGTTCATGTTTTCAGTCTGACCATTGGATTGTGGATGAGCTACATAGGTGAATCTTAAATCAATCGAAAGATTCGCACAAAATCTTTGAAAGTTGTTGTTGTCAAACTGCTTTCCATTGTCAACGACCAAAGCTCTTGGTATTCCAAAATAGCAAACCACATTTTTTCAAAAGAATTCCTCACATTTGACTAAAGTAATGGTAGCCAGAGATTCGTCTTTAGTCCATTTAGTGAAGTAGTTTATTGCCACAATTACAAATCACCGTTATCTAGAAGCTATTGGAAAAGGGCCTAGCAGATCCATTCCCCATATTGCAAAAGGAATTGGAGATATATAACCGAAGTTAAAGGGGCAACCGGTGTATGCGATACTGGGCCAAACTTTTGACATCTGTCGCACCTTCGTGTGAATTCAATGGCGTCTTTCTACATCGTAGGCCAATAATATCCTTGCCTTAGGATTTTTGAGCTAATGTCCTTCCTCCAAGATGTTGACCACATATCCTTTCATGTACTTCTTGTAGTGCGTATAAGGACTTTGATGGGCGTAAGCATCTGAGGTAAGAAAGGTTGAAGGATTTCTTGTATAGAACTCCTTCCACTAATGCATACTGAGCAGCTTTGACATGAAGGTTCCTCACCTCATGTCTTTCACTTGGTAGTTCGCCTGTGGACAAGTATTTGATAATCATGTCCATCCAACAAGGTTCATGATCTACCATTCCAATTTCAGTTTGAGAACTGATACTGCGTTCTTTGAGGAATTCAAGGTAGACGGAACGCCGGACATCTATGACTTCGGCCAAAGCAGGCCTCGACAATGTGTCAGCGTGCGTATTCTGATCTCGGGGAATTTACTGAATGGTGAAGTTTTTGAACTTCGATGCTAAAGTCTTGACTAATCAGAGATACTGAGCCATTCTCTCGTCTCTGGCCTCATAGTCTCCTAAAACATGGTTGACCACCAACAGAGAATCACTATGCACAGACAGTGAATCTACCTTCAAAGCATGTGCCAGCCTTATTCCCGCGAGAAGGGCCTCATATTCTGCTTCATTGTTTGAGGCCTGGAATCAAAAGCGGAGGGCATACTCAATGGCGAAACCTTCTGGGCTGATGAGAATGATTCCTGCTCCACTACTACCAACGGCTGAAGAACCGTCTACATAAAGATTCCAAGGATCTGAAGCTTCGAAAATTATCAACTGAGGGGGGTTTCAGGTAATGTACACTCGACAATAAAGTCTGCTAAGGCTTGGGCCTTAATTGTAGTGCGAGGTTTATATTGGATATCAAATTCCCCTAACTCGAAGGACCAATTTACCAATCTTCCTGATGCCTCAAGGCCCAGTAAAACCTTTCTAACTGGTTGGTCCGTTAGAATGACAGTGGCATGAGACTGGAAGTACGGTCGAAGACGCCTAGCTGATATGATAAGGGCTAGTGCAATCTTGTCGATCTTCGGATATCTTGTCTTTACATCTTGTAATACTTTGCTAACATAGTAAATGGGTTTTTGGACTCCATCTTCTTCTCTGACCAAAACGTAACCTCGGTGACCAAGAGGTACATAAACAGGTCTTCTCCAAGAGTGGTTTCAAAAGTAAGGGCGGAGAGCTTAAGTATGTTTTGAGTTCTTCAAACAAATTCTGGCAATCGTCCGTCCAAACAAAGTTTTTCTCTTTCCTGATGGCTTTAAAGAATGGCAGGCATCGTTCTGCCGATTGAGCCATGAACCTTCTCAAGGCTGCGATCCTTCATGTTAACTCTTGCACTTGTTTGACAGTTTTTGGGGACGTCATGGTTTGGATAGCCTTGATCTTCTCTGGATTTGCGTCAATTCCTCGTTGGGAAACCATAAATCCCAAAAAGTTTCCTGATGAAACTCTAAAAGTGCATTTGAGTGGATTCAGCTTCATCTTGTACTTTTGAAGTATATCAAAAGTTTCTTTCAAGTCTTTGACATGGAATTCAGACTTTACACATTTGACGAGCATATCGTCAACATAGACCTCCATATTCTTTCCGATCAAGTCTCGAAAGATCATGTTCACTAGGCGTTGGTAAGTTGCCCCAGCGTTCTTGAGTCCAAAGGGCATTACTTTGTAGCAGTACAGACCTCTTTCTGTGATGAACGATGTTTTGGAGATATCGTCCTCGTGCATCATAATATGGTTATAACCAGAATATGCATCCATAAAGCTGAGCAATTCATGGCCCGAAGTAGCATCTATAAAGAGATCAATCCTTGGGAGTGGGTAGCTATCCTTTGGGCATGCTTTGTTGAGATCAGTGTAATCGATACAAATTCGCCATATGCCGCCCGGTTTAGGAACCATGACAACATTGGCAATCCAATCAGGGTAGTAGATTTTTTTGATGAAGTCGGCAGTCAAAAGTTTATCTCCTTCTTCTTCAATCTTTTCCTGTCTTTCTGGCGAAAAGGTTCTCTTTTTCTGCTTGACAGGTTTCTTGGACGGGTCAACATTTAGCCTGTGGGTAATAACCTCAGGATCAATTCCAGGCATGTCTGGGCTGTCCACGCAAAGACATCAGCGTAGGTTCTTAATAGGTTCACTAGCTCGAACTTAATATCTTCCTTAAGATTCGAACTTATCCGAACTGTCTTTTTCTCATCTCCAGGATATACTTCAATACTTACAAGATCTTTGACTAGTTCTCCTTTTTGTATTTTTGTAGCTTCGATAATGAGTGCTTCTTTTTTTCTTCAATCGGCACAAAGTCATGTAGCACTGACGGACTGTAGTCTGGTCTCCTTTCACCTTTCCAATCACGTATTCTGTGGGGAACTTCATCTTGAGGTGGTAAGTCGACACCACAGCCTGTAACTGATTAAGTGTTGGTCGTCCCAATATGGCGTTGTAGGCCGAGGGGACCTTTACCACCACAAAATCAAACATGAAGTTGGCTTGTGTTGGAGGTGTACCAATCGCAACTGGGAGTGCGATAATTCCTTTGACTAAAACTGGGTGGTTGGAGAATCCATACAACGGTGTATCCATCTTTCGAAGACGGTCTGTCGGAATTTTCGTCTTCTTGAACGCATCGTAAAATAGAACTTTTGCGAAACTCCCATTATCGACCAAAACATGTTTTACATCAAAGTTCCCAGCCTTGATCATGATGACTATTGGATCATCATGAGGAGTTTTCATATCTTTTAAATCGTCATCAAAAAAGAGATCGTAGGCATGGGCCCGGTCTTCTGCTTCTTACTAAGGGATTGGATTGTTATGCATACTTCCCTGACGTATGCTTTTCGAGCCTGGCCTGATGAACCTCTAGCGGCTAATCCCCTAGATATGGTATTGATCGTACCCGCATTCGCTTCTATATCTTCTCTTTCTTCAACGGGGGGAGGTGTCTGTTGTCGTCCTTCTTTGTGGTCTACAAACTTTCTCAAGTGGCCACGCTTGATAAGGGCTTCGATTGCTCGCTTGAATGACCCGCAATTGTCAGTTGTATGGCCATGATCGTTGTGAAAGTGACACCATAAATCTTTGTTCTTTTATTCGGTCGAGATCCCTGGCCATTGGAAAGCCTTATTGTCTTTGATCTCGTGAAGTATCTGTGATGGCTTGGCATTGAGGGATGTCAGATTTTTTTGAGGCAAACGGGTCTTTAGGATGTCGTTTGGAACGTTTTGTTGACTTTCCTCCTTGGGGAGTTAACTCCCAAGATCATTTCTTATGTTCTTCCTTCTCTTCTCCATATCGTCCTTTGTGTGTCTCTAGGTATTCTTCAGCTTGAATGTATTTGTTAGCCTTCTCGAGAAGGGCTTTCATATTGCCTGGAGGACTTTTGTTGACAGAGAATGCGAACTTGGATGTTGGTAGGAGGCCTCGGAGAAATGCAGTATACTTCACAGACTCGTCCAGGTTGTCGATTTCCAAAGTGACCGAATTGAATCATCCAAGATAACATGCCAAAGACTCGTTTTTCTCTTGGATAATGTTTAGAAAACTCGCCGAGTTTTTTCTTCGGGAGCGACTGCTTACAAAGTGCTTCTGAAAGAGATCCGATAATTGGCTAAAGGAGTGGATGGATCTCGGTTGTAGAGATTTGAACCATGCATGTACAGCTTTCTTTAAGGTGGTAGGAAAGGCTCTGCACATGACAACATCTGAGACCTGGAGGAGTAACATGTTCGTTTCAAATTGGTAAACATGTTCTCCTGGATCTCTAGTTCCGTCATAGGGGTCACATCGAGGCATTCAAAAATTAGGAGGGAGTTTTGCTTTCTCAATGGCTTCGGATAATGGTTACCCAGCTTCCTCCCTCGGGGGAGATCATTACGGGGAATGATATTTAGGGACAACTTTCCAAGAGTCTCGTTCTCGAGAACGAAACTCAAGCATCCTCTTCCTCTGGACAGGTCTCTGAGGGGTTTCAGAGACCTGTCCACAGGTAGCATGAATCACTCCTTGTCATGTGCTATATGCTCTTCTTTTCAGGATCAAAAGTTAGATCGGCCGCAAACCTGTATTTGCGGCCGTAGCTTCATCTAGAGGTAAGACAAAGACGAAGATCGTTAGGGTCCAGATGAGAAAGGTGGGTGGATGGCGGAGCCACTGCCATGTCTAGCTTTTGCTGAAGAGTATTCACCACATCTTTCAGTTCGTGGATTTCTTTTGTAAGGTCGGCATGGGGTGTTTTGAACAACTGACGGTTTAAGCGATGTCGAAGGTCACCTTTTTTCAGAGTGGATGTCGGAGATCTGTTTCTCCGAGATCTGGTTTCTGATTCGAGAGTAGCAGACGTTACTTAACGTAAACATCTTCAGGAGAGTTGACACGACGGTGGCGTAAAGGGATAAAGTGTCGGTCATGAGAACGACCAGGTCGATCAGAGCTGCTAGTTCGTGTGTGACGATTTTGAGAACGACTATGTGAAGAGTCTCTAGAAGAAGAATGATTGGTCATGTTCCCTGTCGTGGTCCCACGGATGGCGCCAATCTGTTGTAGCTAAAAACTGGATCGAGAGCCACACCAGAAAATAGGCCTATAAAAAAGAACACGGAATGACCGCCGAGTGGGGTTCTGGCGGCGGAACGCTCTGATACTTAAGTCAGATATTGCTAACAGGACAGAAATCTGAAAAGTAATAATAGCACAATATGTATGTGTGTGAGCTTGTCCATACCTGAGGGGTTAGACCCCTTTATATAGTAGTAGGTGGAAGACTCTTAACGGGTTTGTGAGTCTTGATAGATATGGGGTTGATCAATCAAGATCCCGTTAGGATCCTTGAGGATCACGTCACAATCCTTCATGATTTAGTTAGGATCCTTCTAGAACCCAAACTCCACCGATATGGTAACAACCAAATTCGTAGTTAATCAGGATTGACCATGAATCCTTATTGCCACGTGTCACTCATAGATAAGAGGTATATTTTTAGCTATATCACGTAGTGTTGTCAAGAAAGTAAGAGTTGCACTGAACCGTGAAGTAATTTCAAGATACACATCATAAGGTTAGGTGTCGTTTCTAGAATCAGCTTTTTACCACCATTTGGATGAATCTTCCTTGCCCTAAGAATCCCAAAGACTCCATCATTAACATAAACAGAAAGCTGCTCTAAGGCCAGATGGATTTACGGCTTTTGTTTTTCAACAATACTGGGAAATGAAGGGGTCCGAGATCAGTGGCAGACCACAAGCATGACCCTACGGGACCACGATCACTCACAAAATTTGAATTTTTATTAGCTTTCAGATAATAGATATATTTAGAATCTTTATTGTATTGTGGTATTAATGTATTAGGTCCTATTTTTGTGCTTTTTTTATTTTTTGTGCCACTCACCGTCACCGTCTTTGCTTTTTTCTTTTTGTTCTATCTTCATTCTTTTAAATTCCAAATCTCTGAGATTACAAATAAACAAGAATTGATCAAGATTAGTTTTTTTTTTTAGTTTAAATTCTTATAGTATATTATTTTATACATGCATTACTGTCCTCAGATACCTTAATAATCACATTAGTAATATACTTTCAAATTCTTTTATGTTAGCCGTCAATTGTTTTTCTTATTTTTTGGTCCTCCTTGATTACACTTCCTAGGTCGGCTCCAATCCACATCACATTAGCCATTTTATCCTTTCTCGTCTAAGGCATATGCTTCTTGAAGTGAACTGCATGTTTATTAACTTAATCCCAGAAACAGGAGCATACGGAAGTAGCTGCTAAGTTTCGAACTATCATTCTATGCAATGTGCTATACTATATCTAAAGTGCTGATAAATAGGGTGCAAAAACCTTAATGGCTTAACTAATCTCCCCATGTCAAAATGCCTTTGTAGTGGATGTTTACTCTCGTGTAATGTGATTCTAGCATAAGAATTGACTGACTGTGTTCGACGGAGGAAAAAAGTTAAAGTCGTGCTTGTGGCTCTTAAGTTGGAGATGAACATAGCCTATGATAGGTCGTGGTGGGATTTCATTCGAGCGTGCCTTCTCCGCGTAGTATTTCCAGCTTATTGAGTTCATTTAATAATAAAATGTGTTACTACAGTTTCATACTCGATTCTGGTCGATGGTGCCCCTACACCATAGTTTACTCCTATTAGTATTTGCAGGGATCCCTTGTTACCATACTTTTTTTCTAGAAGTATTGTCCCCCACTCAAGCGCAGCCTGAGCTACAAGGTAATACAGTTGGGATCCAAATTGGGCATGCCTCGCCCCCTAACTCGCATTGGATGTATGCTAACGACATGTATATCTTCTTCAACGTCAATAAGGGTTGCAATGTCAGGTCCAGGTATTTCTTAATAATGTCGTTCTCTACTGTCAGATTTCTATGATATAGTGAAAGTGAATTTAGCTTCATCTCAAGTAAAGAATTTTTAGGGAATATCTGGGAATTAAATTAGATCGATATATCTACTAACAGGGGCAAAATGTCAAGGTCTGGCCAAGAAGATTTAAGATCAGTGTGGCCTGTGGATGGGGCTATTATTCAAAAAGCCGGCTAACCTTGATTCAGTCTGTACTATCTTCCTTGCTCATCCACTATATAATGACCTAAAAGTCTTCCTCGTACCTCTCAAGACTGATCAGATTCCCCCCCCCCCCCCCGCCGGTCTAATGGGTACGAGAACCATCAGACTTGTCAATCCATTGGGTGACCCGGCTCATATTTTGACTTCCAAAGCAGCTAGGTAACGTTGGGTTCCAGGATGCCAACTCTTTTATTGAAAACATGGAGGATATCGACAAATCCCCTGGCTCTGGTGGCAAAGGTGTTTTGTGGACGGTATTGTTTACCATCTTATTCGTGGAGTGATCCCATGTGCACCAACTGCATCGTGGACGTATGTGTTGCCGAGTGGGGAATGAAGAATCAATCTCTCTTTGGAATGACTTTCACTTGGGATCCAGGCCGTATATTGCTTGAGATCTGCGTTGCGTATAATGACTTATTCCACCTGTTATTGCTGCTCAAATCTTTTCGTGCTTCCTTTTTTAAAGAGGATCGACGATGTGCAGTATTGCTCGCATACGACTCATGATAGATTTTCGATGAGCTGTGCCTTCTGGTTGATTAGATTGAGTTCAAAGCTTTCTGATCCCGATTCAAGCTGCCCTACCGCTAAACTTTGGAGCAAGCTATAGTGGATGCCGTTCTTTGCCAAAAACTTCACCTTTCAGTGGCAATTCATTAGGCAACAATTCTAATGCAAATGGAGATACTCAAATGTGGCGTTGTAGTTCCTATGTTGTGCCCCTTTGCTTGTCTTCCTTCAAAACCCATGAACACCTATTCTTATATAGTGTCATTGTCTGCTGTCCATGGGCGAATATGCCCCTTGATGGACTTGTGTTACCCGGTCCTATCATTGGTGTTAACTTGGATCCGACATTGGTTGGCGCTACAAATTCTTAAACGCCTCTCTTATTGCATCGGTTCACCCGACAGGTTGTCACGCTATGGGTTATCTAGTTCAAGCAGAATTATGTGTTCTTTCGTCAAGTTGCGTCTAAGTTGAGGGGTATGCTCCCAAAATTCAAAATCTAGTGCAATTTGTGCGGAATACCTCCCACTTTTGACGAATTTTTGAAAGTTGATTACTACTCACTCTTGTGCAATTTCCTTCTTCTTTCGCATTTTTGCTCGCATTTTCTCCGTATATGGTGTAGGGATTTTTAGCTGCTCCGGTAGCCCCAATTTCAATACGATATCGACCGTACAAAATAGGGCTACATCGAGGTTGGGGACCCGTGTTGTGCTACCCACTACGGAATGGATCCCGATTAGGTCGATAATGAAAACAGTCTACTCTGATAATGAACAATCATGTTGATGCCTATATCAAATTTATTTATGCAGATTTTAAGAAGGAGTGATCGGACCACGCTTAGTGCCTCACTTTGACTTACTTTCAAGTAAAGCTGTTGCATTTTGCATATCGTACATATTGCCCAAGGACGTGAGAGTTTCCTTAGTCTGACACAAGCATTAACATCCGATGCTAGTCGAGCTATCCTTTTCGATAGTGTGGTGCCTGGGGAACTAACTCCAATGCTTCATGACTCATTGTGAGCCTTTGGTTTTTTGATCCAGCAACGTTGGGGCATTTTGTTTCCTAACCGTTAAGATGTCATCCGTTATATCTACGTGACATTGCTCTACGTACTACATCTCTATTATTCCCAGAAAATAATATTAAGAAAATAGAGAAGCAAAAAGCTATAAGAATGATAGTCAAAACTAAATACGCAATAATAACTTAGAAAGGCATGTTACATACGGTGATAAATGCACCGTCGCCAAAAAGTGTATGCGACGGAACTCTATAAGCATAAAATCGTTAATGAACATGTCTAGCGACGGATGCCACGCATTGTACGTCATTTGAAACCCTTAAACCTCGATATATTTTAGGGATGCAACTTCGGCCGGGCAACCCGTGTGGACAACTTGTACTAGCCTGTAGAAATATGGGAATAAAATTTACTTTTATAGTGACCGTGGTGGACTGAGCTCAAAATTTTGGGCCCATAAAAAATATGAGCTGGACATGGGCAAAGATTTCAATAAGCCCATCAAGTCCGTGGGAAAATCAGTCCCTTTAACTATTATATATTATAAATTATACGTGTGTGTTTTGTTTCTTTTAGTCTTTTTCTCTCATTTTGTCTAAAATATTTGTTTTCATGCTTATATTTAAATTCATTTTGAGATTTTAATGTACTCTTTTTATTATCATGACTAAATTGTAAGATTTGATGGTCAATGATATGTTTCGTAATCGTTCTAAAAAAATGTAATTCGTAATTATGAATAACTCGTGAGCTCACCGTATTCAACCCGTATTTACCAAAATTTTGTTGGGCTTTACATAAACAGATATTATTAGGTTCGTAAATGGGCTTATTGGACATATGCACGAGTTTTGAAGAGTTTGGCATGTCTGACGTTTGTCCAGCTGTCTAGCCCGCTCAAGTTGCACCCTAATATATTTTCTCTTTGGTTTTCTTTGTCTTTTTCTCTCTCACCGCCGCTCGCCTCCACCTCGCCAACGCGGCTGCTGCGTCGCTCCTCCGTTGCCGCCGCCGCTCGCCACTCCCCCATTGCAGCGGGTCGCTGCTTTTCGCGGAGGTGAGTCTCTCTCTCTCTCTCCCTCCCCTTTTCTTGCCTTGCCTTTTCTTTTGATTCTCCGGTTTTTGTGTGCGTGCGTGTGCTCTCCTGATTCTTAGGGTTGTGTATGACAATGTTCGTGCGTGTTTTGCTTTCATCTTTTCTGATATAGGGCACAGATGAATGATATTGCATTGTGGTCACTTGGACTGTGGTCAGATGGTAATATTGTAGTGTGCTAAGAAATTTCAATACTTACGGGCTCTGGTCAGACGCAAACCCGAGAAAAAAAAATTCCATGAACTAATGGATTACTGCTTGGCAATCAGTGCTGTCTTCACATTTCCTTTTTGCCTATGAGTTTGTAGTGGGTTCAGTTTTTCAAATACGTTTTTTGATTACCCCAACAAAAGCTCCATGTACAGAAACTGTACGTGTTAGAAATTGTAGGATTGATGCTGCTATACACGAACAGTAAACGTTAGAAATTATTGGATTGATGGGGTTACAAAAGACGTTGTTGGTTGCTTACTCGCTCAATGGAAAGTGAAGAGATTAAGACAAGGAATAACACCCCAATGAGAAGTACCCTACCATTAAGTGTGTAGTTGGATTTTAGCTAGTGGCTTAGATTATGTGTTTGTGTGAGGTTGGTTTGCAATCATTTTTTTGTATTTCTAGTCTACGATCGTAATCAGAAAAGAAAAAAGAACATGGAAGCAAGAAATAGGTGCAAAAATTAAAAGATAAGAATAAAGTATAAACAGGTCTTAAATAGTTCATTTTTCTTGTATAAGTGTACAGTGATGAAATAGTTATGATGAATGATACTTACATTTAAAGAAAGAAACAAGGAATAATATTCAAATGAATCTTAAAATCAACAGAACACACAATGTCCAAGATCTTTGAGCTCAGAGAAGCAAGGTTTCATTTCTAGTTATCGAATTTTTAAGCCGCCGGCCCCTTCATCTTTATCTATCAGCTGAAGATATATTAAACAATGAAAACTCATTTAAAGTTTGAGAACAGTTGTTAAAGTATATTTGTAAACTCTTGTGAGGCTGTTTCTATCCAAGATAAAAGAAAAATAACGAAAACGCGGAAAGTTCCATTCGACTGGTCTACATTTTAAGTATCATGAGCCTCAAGGAGTGTTCTGTTTTTCATGTGAACATTTCCAGAATTTGCTACCCCATGCTATTCTTTTGATTATGCATTAGCAATCTGAGGCCAGGGACTGAATGAAAATGTGGCCACTACTGTTTTGGGATTAAATCTATACCCTTTTTTTCCAAATCTACTACTCAATGGAAATCTATCGCTAATGTCTAGCAATAGTGAACAGATTTGCTCTTTATTGCCACAACTAGAATGAAAAAAGAAAAGCAATGTTCTGTAAATTGTTATATGAAAACAAATTGTTGAGGGAAAATGGACATATGTGGGAGACAAAACAGAAAAAAACCGATTCAAGCTCTCTTTATAAGAAATCATTAGGTAGAGATATAATCATTCGTACAACGGATCAATTATAATGGTTGCACTGGTAACCCAGTAAGATGGCTACAATTTCGCTAGAAATTAGCATCGCAGGGCATAACAAATAGGAAATAAAAACCAACAATATATAACTAGTTATCAGAAAATACAAACTACTCCCTGCATTCCATTGAAATTTCATATTTGACATTTTTTAAGATTCAGTACCATGTATACGTCAAATTGAACTCTAATAGCAATCATAAATGAAGTAAAATTTTACAAGTTACGATAGTGAAAAGACAACGAGCGGAGTCAACATGTAAATGGACTAATCATTGCTAGGAATTTGCATTAGGTCAAATAGAAAAAGTTCAATAAAATGAGGGGACTAACTTAGCATATGCACTACGCAGTATATACAGTGCTATACACATGATCACATACATTGACAGATATATGAGATAAATTGTTGGCATAAAGTTCTCACTTTGAAGGAGCAACAATAAGCTATCTGGCCACTGGGTTATAAGTCTAGGGTTTTTAAGCTCCTTGGAAGGCAATTGTAAGATTATACGGTGCAATGTAAGGTGTAAATATTTTTGTGGACAGGGTATGCATAACTCTTGAACCGAACCATAGGTGGTGGGCAACTAAGATGTCCTCGTAAAAAATGCTCATAGTATATTTGGGTTTTTGCTTTGGACAATAAAGATTTGGATTTGGTCCAGTAAATTTTTGGTGTCAGAATTTTTACGGTGCCTCAGTTCTAAGACAGAAAACTTGGATTGCAGTTAGAATAGTTAGAAAGGTTCATTGTGATGGATTAGTCCAAATGCCAACTTTCGGCCATTACTTTTTTACTCTTTTTTTTCGGACCACCTGATTTGCCCTTGGGCCTCAATGAAATTATGGTACTATTAAATTTTGACATTTTTTAATCCATTTTTGTATTCTACTTTGAAAACATCAGTTACTGTAAAGGTCTATAATAATGGATCCAAAAAGAATTATATAGTACCATTTCAAAATTCAGTGCTCCCTTAACTCATAGTCATATTCGACTTGTTTACCCTTTACACCAAAGATTTACTCTTTCTCTTCATATTATGATCTCTAGCAATGGCCATGGCTGAAGAAGCAGGCATGTTTGTCGTTCATCAAACTATTGGCACCGTTTTGTGCTGCAAATGTGGCATTCCAATGCAGCCTTCTGCTGCCAACATGTGTGTCAATTGTTTGAGGTCAGAAGTTGACATTACTCAAGGTTTAAGGAAGCAAGTCATAATTGTGCATTGCCCCGAATGTGATAGTTACTTGATGCCACCAAAAACTTGGATCAAATGCCGGTTAGAGTCCAATGAGTTGTTAACTTTCTGCTGGAACAAAGTTAAAAATACAGATTTCAAGAAGAATAAGATTAGAGGAGTTCATGCGGAATTTATCTGGACTGAGCCTCACTCTAAGAGGATCAAGGTTAGGTTTACGATTCAGAAAGAAGTTATTGCTAATGCTATCTTTGAGCAAAAGTATATTGTTGAGTATATCCAGCACGAAGGAATGTGCCACTCTTGTTCTAAGGTACAGGCTAACCCTGACCAGTGGGTTGCTGTTGTGCAACTAAGGCAACATGTTTCTCATAGGCGGACGTTCTTCTATTTGGAGCAGATTATTCTTAAGCATGATGCTGCCGCCCGTGCCATAAATGTTAAGCAAATGAGTGAAGGTATAGACTTCTTCTTTGCTAATCGTAGTCATGCCATCAAGTTTGTGGAGTTCGTTGGTAAGGTTGCCCCGGTCAAGAGTCGCCATGATAAACAACTTGTGTCCCATGACTCGAAGAGCAATAACTACAATTACAAGTACACGTTCTCGGTTGAGATCTGTCCGATTTCCCGTGAAGATCTTATCTGTCTACCCCCAAAAGTTGCTGCCAGTTTGGGAAATCTTGGTCCCCTTGTGATTTGCACAAAAGTGACGAATACGATAGCTTTAATGGATCCTTTGACTTTGAGGCATTGTTTCTTGGACGCTGAACGATATTGGAGGACACCTTTTCAACCTCTGCTTACATGCAGGCAGCTGGTGCAATATTATGTGATAGATGTGAAGATCGTTTCCTCTGAAGTTAATGTTCGTGGCTCAAGTTATACTGCAGCAGATGTGGAAGTTGCTCGTCTGGCGGATCTCGGGACAGTCTTATATGCTAAAACACATCTTGGCCATCTTCTAAAACCTGGGGATTATGCTCTTGGTTATGACCTCTATGGGGCCAACACTGATGATGCTGAACTGGACAACTACAGAGGTTTAAACCTTCCAGAAGCCATTTTAATAAAAAAGAGCTATGAAGAGACTCGACAGAAAAAGCGTGGGAAGCCTCGTCCATGGAAGCTGAAATCCCTTAACATGGAACTAGATGAACCTAAAAGTAGAGTTGAACAAGAGAAGGTGAACTCCGACTATGAACAGTTCTTGAAAGATCTGGAGGAGAACCCTGATTTGAGGTTCAATATATCTTTATACCACAATGGAGAATACCAGCCATCAGAGATGGGGACCGTGACTGATGGGGAAGATGTACCCTCTGTTCCGCTGGAAGAGTTGCTTGCTGATCTTGATCTAAGTGACAAGGAAGTCGAAGATTATTGCATGGAAGAATGATGATTATCTTAAACCTGGAGTTAGTTATCTGTTTTGCAGTTGGGTTTGTTTTTGCAATCAAGTCATTGTGTTTTGACCATTTTTTTCACACATTGAGAAGTATTTGACTTCAAGAGATTGCCAAGTTAGATATGGCAGATCAAGTGTCCAGTCATTGTGTTCTTGTTTTTGCATGTCTATATGCATGGATTCTCATCTAGGAGAATCTCGAGTTAACGACATCCTCGTCGGTGCTGGCTCGAGAGTTCTTTCTAGTTATGCACATCCGTGTGCCTATATCTCTGAGAGTATGTTTTGTATATATGGGCATAATGTCATGCTGGAATAGGTTGTTACTCTTGTAAGGCCTAACCTGAGATTCATGCCAATTATCACTTAATGATCTGCATTATCAATTAAATCCCAGCTTTAGTCCTTTTAGGAATGATTTCCTGGCAAGTCATTTACTCTGTATTTACTGTTGGATTTGCTTTGCCATCCATTCTTCCTTTATTTCAAGTACTGTTTCCAGTGTCTGTATCGGTGGTTATTAGAACGTATTAGTAGGTCTTGCATGCTTGATGTCATAAATTTGGTAGGCTGCATGAATTTGCTGTGGATTCTAGATGTCTTCTTTAACTGCAAAGCCTTTATTGCCCATGAAGTCCTTACAACTCATGCAGATTAATTCAAGTTGTAATGCAGTTGGTTTACCATGCTAGCTCTGCGAAGCCTTTATGCACTATGAATCATCTCTGATTGAAGCTAATATTGATGGACTTGTAATCAACTGATATATTTGTCTCGGCAAATCTCAGTCTACTTCGCAAGAAGCACATCTTAGGATCCCTACGGTTTGTTATTTGTAAATTTGTTAAGAACACTCGCAGTTATGTAGCATTTTCAAGCCAAGTGGTGATTGCATATACAAGATGGAGTAACACACAGATTTCTGATTATTGATGGTTCCAACTGTTTAGGCCTGCCGCTGGATGAGGAAGAGAGAGCGTTTATGTGATAGAAGAACGCTATTCACAGAACTGACATGACCCGAATCCGTTGGTTCATAGTATGATACAATGTTATCTACTTTTGTAAAACTAGCTAAAACTCCTTGCTACACACGCGAAGAGAGGTATTTGATAAAAAAAAATGAACTAAGAGAGATTATGGGGGAGTTTGTAGGGTTGAAAGTTATTTTGTGACAATTCATAAATTATTACATATTTAGCTCTATCTTAAAAATGTAAAAATTACAGAAAATAGGATTAAAGTTTTGGAAGGCATAGAATATGCCAACCAAATCCAAATACATATGTGATAGCACAATATAAATGGTCAGCTATACGACTTTAAAATAATGGAGCAGAATTGTATGAAAGCTGGCCTTTTTTTTTTATCTTGAATTAAAAAAATAGTGGCTTGAAATTAAAGGTCTAGCTCTTGCCAAAAGGAAAAAAAACAACAGATGAAGTAAAGATCTTCTTCTTTATATATTAGAATGACTACAAAAACTCTTTCTTTTTCACTTCTTTTTTTCTCTGCTTGAGAGACATTTGTAATTTCTTAAAATCTATTTTACATGTATAAGTTAAGTAGTTCGAGATTTATTTACGTGTTAACTTTTTACAATTAAAATCAAATAAGAATAGTGGGCAAGTTATACTCTATAATATATATGTATCTAATAATTGTGATTACGACAACAAAATCAAAAGGTCATACCGATATTTTAATTGGGACGCACATAGATTAAAGTGAGGCTTTTCTCAAGAGTGATGGGTTTGCAAATTCCGTTCTAAACAACGAGTTGGCTCCCCTCTGACAGTAGGTGATCGGCTGTCTTTAGAGATGTCAAATGGGCCGGGCTTGGGCCAGCCCAGCCCAAGCCCATCGGGCCTCCAACAAATTGAGCCGGGGCCGGGCCATGGGGGCTGCCAAACCGGCCAAGCCTGATTCTGGGGATATCTGGGCCCGGTCCAAGCCCAGGCCCTAGGCCCAACATTTAGGGCCGGGCTTGGGCCGGCCCAATTTTTTTTTTAATTTTTTTGGCATTTTCTTGTTATTCAAGGTAAGGATTTTTTTTAATTATGGTAATTTGCTGTCAGGGACGCTTTATTAAAGCGTCCCTAACAGCAATCAATGCTTTACTACAAATTTATAGCGACAAGAGTTAAAAAGATTGATGTGTAAGAATATGTTTTACGGTATATGTTAAGACTAATTCAATATACTAAATCAACAAGTTTGGCTTCAAAAAGGTTCTCAATAATGATAAATTCTCAAAGGGACATGAAGTAACAAATATCATCATCATAAAGATAAAAGCCAAATTGTCAAGAAAAACTTCATGCCAAAAGATGGGGGCGGGCACGCGACAGTGCTACCCCTCCCCTTTGTCACTGGCTTCAGGTTCATTGTGTGAGGCTATGCAATGCACATCCGTTGATGGAGCTTAAAAGTCGAGGACAAAGCTACTCTTCTTGGTAAAACTTACACTTAAAAGGAAATACCTTTTGAATCTTTTCTATGCAATCTCTCTTTTTAACCAAATTTTGGGCAATCCGAACACTAGAACTGGAATTAGGTTCGATTATCTGAAGCCCATGGTTGGGCACAGAACAATATCTGTGCTGAAATAGAGCAGATTCCAAGTTCCAGCCCACTCAAATTGTAACATAAATTGACAAAATACAGCAAATATGGGGTACACGATGCATTGGGGTCAGCAATTTCAATACATAAAGATGTTGGAAATCTACTCGATCCTATGACCACTATATTTATAAAGAAAAAAAATCAAAGACTTTAAGATGTGTTATTATTCTTCGCATTACTTAAATCTTCAGTACTGTTTAGGGGGGAAAAGGGGAATAAATCCATTAGGGGGAAAGGGGGGAAAAGTGAAATTTCAAAAGTAAAGAGGGGGACCTGAACAGGGCCAAACCCGGGCAGGGCCAAAACCGGGCCAAAATTGGGCCTGGCCTGGCCCAGGCCCTAGCCCTAGGCCCTAAAAGGCCGGGCCAGCACTGCTCATGAAAAGGGTCGGCCCAGCCCCGGCCAGAAAGGGGCCTGGTCGGGCCAGCCCGCGGGCCACCCGGCCCATTTGACAACTCTAGCCGTCTTATTTATATTTTCTTACCAACATTTTATACATGACAAAAGGGTTAATTGCTCACGGAACCCCTGAGATTTACCCTAAATTACACACGGATCGCCTATCTTTGTAAATTACACACCGCTCCTAAAATCTAGCTTTCTTTAACGGTGTTAACGGCTGGACATAAAAAGACATTTATGCCCTTGTTATAAGTACACATTGCACGACACCGGATTCGAAGCAGCACAAAAAAGGGGACGAGCAGATAGGCCCGGCGTCCAATGAAGTCTTGAAGGTATAGACGTTCACATCCTCCAGTTTACGCACACCGCCTCGAGATTTCATTGATGTGGTCACTTGAAACATCTCTCCAGCCCCTCCTCAGTCGCTGATGGTAATGACCTGATTCTCCATACCAAAAAAAACCCATTCTTGTAGAAGAACTTATGGATCACTTAGTTTAGGTCAGAATTTGAGTGATTGCGTGAACTATATCAGGCCTAGCGCGAAGATGGATTAAATGCCTGAGGGATTCTAGACTACCGGACTTGTCTACGAGGTACTTGGCCACAACGCCATCAAAATCGAGGATCTTGCGAACTAAAAGTTGGATTCTTTTGGATTTCTGTTCTGTTAGGGGCCCTTAGCTCTGGCTATCTGCTCGTCCCCTTTTTTGTGCTGCTCATGCGCTACCGTTTCGACGAAATCAGGCGGTGAGATATGGCAAGAGCGCCGAAGCGAAGGAGCCGAAGGCGGTGGAGACGAAGATGCAAGCTGAGGTGGCTCAGGACGAACGCAAGACGGACGAGTCGAAGAAGAAAATGAACGAGATTGACGAGTCAACTCTGCCTAACTTGTTGCCTACTCGTACCCCGCCGTTTTGGCACAATCGCCGGTATCACCGGTAAGAAACGGTCGGAGTGTAGAGTTGAGGAGGCCAGAGCCGGTGGATCAGCAAATTGAAGCTAATGAAGCCGGTGGGTCTTGGGTGGGTGGGTTTCGTTGGGAGGTAGAGGCCGGCGTGGTGGATCGGCGTGATGAGTAGATATACAAGGGCAGTGGGTGATGCCGGCATGGTCACCGAGATGTCACGGAGGTGTGTCAGAAGGTGTCGCCGGCGGTGATGGATGGTGATGTGTGAAATGAGAGCAGCGAGCAAACCTGTTTGTTCCTACATTATTGTTTGTACAGTGTGAAGTTTTGGTTGTACAGCATGCATTGTTGGCTGTACAACATCACTGTTGGTAAAAAAAAAAAAAGATATAACAGAAGAAGAAGAAGAAGAAAAACCTAAAGGGCAAGGGGGGTTTTATTCGAGAAATGGAGGGTAGTTTGGGGATGAAAAAAATAAAAAAGTAAGGTGTCAAGGAATCTTTAGACGGTATTAGGGTTCCCGTTAATTTTGTGGGGCTCCGTGAAATACGGGTACAAACCTGGGGGAGCGGAGTGTAATTTACAAAGATAGGCGGGTCCGTGTGTAATTTAAGACAAACCTTAGGGGTGCCGTGAGTAATTAACTTAATTTATAAAGATAAGCGGATCCGTATATAATTTAGGACAAACCTCAGGAGTGCCGTGAGTAATTAACCAAAAAAATAAATCATTCTCTGTAGAAGAATTTTCCCAAGTGGGCTCCAAGGTAGCTAAGTATATAATCAGTAAAGGTCAAAACCCTCAGAAAAATCCCAAAGGGTATAATAATAATATTAAATCTATCCCCTCTAAAACCCTGTCAAGAAACTGCCGGTGACCGCTAATACGTACTGTATAAAACTAAGCTCGGCTGAGCCGAATCACCACCGGCTGCTTCAGGTTCCCGGTAAATCCTTCTTCGTCGTCTTATTGTGCTGCACTTTTAGCGTTTCTTTCCCTCAAATTATTGATAAAGGTTAGATTTTTCTTCAAGGTCTTCATAGTTGCCTATGATTGGTACGACCCAACGTCATAGATTATATCTTTATCTGTGATTGTGTTGTGTGTGTAGGCTTGTGTGTGTGTAAGTATCAAATTGTATCTGATTTTAGCAGATTATCCTTTTTATGGTTTATGATGTCTGTTTGTGTTTTTTTGTTCTATTGCTGAACTTAAACTGGGTACTAATTCGGTCTACAATTAGAGTTCCCTTTCGAGGTCATGTCGAATTCACTTTGCAAGATTACTCTTGCGCGAATGCACGCAAGATTAATGAAGTGTCTGTTGACAAGATTCCAGTTCAGTGTAATTAAGGGTCGATTTAGTACCACACAATTACATCACCTTGATTATTTATTGGAAAAAAGAACCTTATTTGGGACAGAGTAGTATTCTTTCCCATTGGTATTGGCGTATAGGCTGTCATCATTGAATGCTGGGAGTCTGGTACCATTGTAAGTTATGGGGTGAACTTGTCTAGTTGCCACTTTGCTTGTTGATGCACTTGTGATTTTATATCGAGACGGTCTTTGTTGACATCATTGTATGGGGATTGGAATTAGTTGTTGACAATGAGATAATGAGTGATGTGGTGATCATACAATCCTTTGGAAATTAGTTTGGATAGAGATACGAAAGCAACAAGATTTTGTATAGGTCTCGTGCTGCCTTATTGGCTCTTCCCGACTTCTAATGCCACAGGCAATCGTTTCTAGACACTCAAAGCTGGAATCTAGTCTTGGTTCTATTCCATTATGGGTTGTTTCTGTTTAGCCTCATCTTTGACAGGCCGTTGTGTTCTATTGCTGCTGCATTACCTTTATTCAGCTCTGTGCTTTTTTTTCACTAATTTGGTAAATATCTGTTGGTAATCTTTAAGCCCCCTCCTTGGAAGAATGAGCATGAGATTGTGCTGAATCTCTTGTCATGTTTGTCGTTGCCGCTGTAGGACATAGCTTTCCTTGCATTCTAGCAAAGCTGGTGATGTTCACAGGTGGAACTAGCATATCTAGATATATTGCAAAATTATTCATCATCATAAATAGTTAGTGTACCCAATTTGCCTCCATGACCATCCCGATTTTATCTTGCGGAAACTGTAACTAATACGTAGCAAAATGCTGTACTTGTGTGTGATTATCCTTTTCTCTTCTTTAAATATTTTGTCACTCCATGATTTTGTCTCCTATACTCTAAATTTTAAAAAGTTGTACACTCATAATGTCTCGGTGACATATCTGTTGCATTAAGCTGATGAGGGGAGACATAAGAATTTGAACTATCTTAGGTTGCGCAAATTCAAAGGTTAAAATAATTAGAGCGAGGTTGGTATTTCGAAGTTGATGCTTTCTCTTTGTGGACTTGTATTTTATTTACTGGCAAGGTTTCGAAATTTATGCCGGTACAGTTACACATGGTAGGAGAGCCAATCAAATACAAGTTATCTAGAATTACAAATTGCGCCGTTCTTTACGGATTCTCATTCAGTTACAAATTGTTTGGAGAGCCAAGCTAATACAAGTTATCTACAATTAGAAATTGTGCCATACTTTATGGATTCTCATTTGTATGTGTACAGGTCATTGTCACCATTTTGAATAGCAATCGTTGCTTGTTGCATTTCTATTTTATGAAGAGGGTGTCTTATAATTACTCCAGGAACGATTACATTTTTCCATGGATATCAAGATCAAAAGTAAAACTTGGGTTGGGAACATTTACCATAAGTTTGAGACGGTGTGCCAGGAGGTTGATGATTTGGTAAACCAGGTACAGTTACCTATTATTCAGTTTGATTTTTGGAGATCTATCTTTCTTTGCTGATGCAGTGTTGCCCTGTCACTTTGAGATGAGAATCAGTAATGGTGATTGTAAGAGATTAGTTTTTTTATTGGGCTTTTACGAAAAAAAAAAAGAAATTAGTTTTTGCGTCTTTCTACACCATGTACTACATGGACAATTTTCTTATAAATGTTTTCCTAATAAAAAGTGGGTTTGATTTTTATTGAATCTGAAATGATCTCGTGATAAATTGTACAGGACACTGTTAGGTATGTTGAGAACCGAGTGCAGAGTGTTAGTGAAGGTGTGAAAAAACTCTATTCTGGTGCTCTGCGAGACTTGCTTCCTCTGCCTTCAGTGGATTCTTTAAGTCACAAAGTACAAGACTCGCTTGAGAAACAAAATGATGCAATCCCCTCCCATACTGGGTCAATGATTGTTACTGAAGAACAGTCAGTAGGGATTGTTATAAAGCACTCATCTGTGGAACAGGAACCTATTGACCCTCTGGAAAAATGTCAGGTATCAGCTTTGACTGGACTTTGCAATGTAAAGCAATGTGTCCCTTCGCCTGCTGAAGATCTCAGTACAGAGTCTGACATATCTTCCAGACAAGATGGAGACTCCTTAACATATGAGAATGCAGGCATAGTTATTGAAGATTATGTCAGTTCAGATATGGGTTTTGATGAAAAGGTCATGGAGGAGCGACCTCAATCTGAGAGTTCGTTCCATAGTTCTGCTGAAGTCGCAGTCTTGTTAGAAGCATTGTCGTTTAGTGAGTGCAGTGTTGAAAACCACAAGGATGAGGTTCTGAACAAGGACTTACTGGAGAATCCAGTTTATGATGCGAATATTAGACCCTTCCAGAAAGAAAAAACACTCTGTGATAGCTTCTTGAATGAGAATTATATTTCTAATAACTTTAGCAGTCTCCAATCTTCTGAATTGACTGTTTCAGACACTTCTTGTGAGCATGAAATAACGGAGACAGCTCTAGCTTCTTCCTCCAGTTTCCCATGGCGAGACCCTTATAATCTGTTGGAACCTTCCAATGCTAATATTCCTGAAAAGGCAGAGAGATTATGTTATGATTCTTTGTCTGCAATCTGCTGCGATTCTGATCTATCCGCTGCTCTCTCATCTTTTGAGTCTTTCCCAACTTTCCCCTGCGATAAGAAGGATGCAGATATAGGCCTAGGGATGTCCAGCAGTATCTTCTCATTGGAATCAAATGGCAAGTATTTCCAGTTTATTATCACCCTTCTCTCTATCCTCCTTTTTCTCAATACCTTTCTGTTTTGGCAGATGAATATTCATCCAAATTTGATGAGGCAATTTCTGTGGCTGGATCATCAGGAAGTAAGCATGAGGATTGTTGCAAATGTGCCCATTTACTGGCTCTTATATCTTCATTGGAAATTGGTATGTAAAATGTTGTGTCTTAGCACTCTAAATCTTGATTAAAGGGATAAAACATTGAACTATGATGGTGATTAACAATGATAATTAGGACATCGGACTTGTTTTACTGAAGGGTTCTACACTTCTACATTTTGGTTCATATATTTATCTAAGCACAACTTTGGCTGTTGTGTGAACGATTTGTGTTCTACAATACTTGCACATTCTTCTGCAAGCTAGTTCTCCACAGATGATTCTGTGAGCCAAGGTTAATTACTCCTGTTAAGTATTCGGAACTTTTCTTTGCCCTTTTCTTTTCTATATGTTACACTACACTCTTTGAGGTCTATCTGGCAGTAATAGTGTATGCCTGAAGTTTCATAACTCAGTTATGAATAGGTAGACTGGCTAACTGATTTTTGTTATGCTGTTACGGTCCTCCCTTGGATGGTGCCAATTACTATCTATGCTTTGTGTTAACAGCCTGCTTAGATGTCCGTCATGCCCCTCACATACAACATGCTTAGTAATAACTATCGCGTTTTAACATAAACTCACCTGCTGAATGAAGGAATTTGAAATATGGAAATCTTTCGTTTCAAGAACGATAACTTAAACCTTGGAAGTTGTCATTTAGAGGATACATAAAATGATGATATGGGAGGGAAACATGAAGGTCCTAACTCTCAATGAAGAATTTGAAAAATGGGAAATCCTCTCAAGAACGATAACTGGAATCCTAGAATTTTTCATTTAGATGGTACATAAAATCATGATATGGGAGGAAAAACATGAAGGTCCTAAGTCGCAATGATTCTCCTCAGAAATGAATCTTTAATTTCTATACAATTCTTTGTTAGTTGTGGATGGGGTTCTTCTTGATCGGGGGAAACAGATTCACAAATATGTAGACTGCCTGCTGATGTGAGTATACTTTTACAGGACAGGCAGACAACTCTAATATTGAAATTGCTGTTTCTGGCTTGGAAACCATTGATTTGTCTGATGAGACTAAGCTTGACGAAAGTTGTGTCCTTGTGGACTGTGAACAGTTCTATGCTGCTCCTTGTAGTGCAAGGAATTACAGATCATACAAGGTACTCTCTCCCTCTCTCTCTCTCTCTCCCTCTCCCTCTCTCTCTCTCTCCTCCCCCCGCCGCGGCTGCCTTCCCCCAGACGGCACGAGCAGTGGTTGAGATTGCATTTGATTCCATGAGAAAGTGTTGTTGGAAATGCCATCTTTGTTCACATTAGTCTTCTTATATGACTAGATTATCGTGGAAAAGGGAACTGTCCATGTTTTGAATTATTAATATTAATAATAGTAATAATAATGATGATGATGATGATGCAGTCCCTTTTTTCCTCCTGGAAAATGGGTTCGATCGGAATCATGTTTATGTCTTGATCCATTGTCATTGTACCCTAACAGTATCTTCTCTAAGATAGGCTTCACCCAGCCTAAGCAGTTTTCTTTCCTGTTCACTAGAAACTAGTACAAGATGCTTTTGCTTCGAGAAAGAGATTAAGGAAGGAGTACAAGCAGTTGGCAGTTTGGTATGCAGATATCGAGTTAGAGTCCAGTCAGCAACCAGAGCAAAATGTTTTGCCTTCCATTGCCACCATGTCGTTGGAGTCAAAGACATCACAAACTCAAGATTTATGCGACTGTGATTGGGAGCTACTCTAATTCTATTGCTTGCTATAAATAGTGAAACCTGTTAAGAAGCCTCTTGTCTGTGCAGATGATGTGATATAAATGACTGCCAGTATTAATAATAAAGTTCAAAATTCAACCAGTGCAAAGCAGTGAGGTAGTTTAAATGAAAACTGAAATGTCTCTGTGCTTCGTGCAAATCACTTGTTTTTGGTCATTGTGTTCGTCAATATTTCTATTTACTTGATCACAAAATTCTTCTTTCTACTTGATTGTTTCTTTTTTCCTGTTGATTTCGAGGAGCCTTTTTATTGCTCAACTGAATGTTATCGTTGTCCTTAGACGAATAAAAAAGGAAAAGAAATAACGCTAGGCTCCAACGAACAGTTTCTAACTTCAGCTGGAAAGCATAAAAGGTTGTGTGGAGAGTTCTGAAATTAACAGGTCAGCCTCGGTGCCTGGAGATTTTCTTCTTGTTACTCTCTCTCTCTGGAGACCATTTTGTTTTACATTTGCTCCACCTATCCCAGGCCTCTCTTGTGAGTCCATTTCATTGCAACCGAAGTCGAAAAATGAGTAGATATTTGCTTCCTTTGATTATGCAACCTCTAGGAGTTGAGTTCTTTTGCTTTGAAAAGATCATAGGCGGCGATAATCTTGTAACAGAAGTGCATAGAAAATCTCATTCCACGTATCAGGCACTCCTGGTAAACACCAGTGAATGCAATCTGCGTAAGTCTTCGGATCGGATCTTTGCTCTGTAGTCAAGAGCTTTCCTTTGCGCTCGCCATAGACCGATGTATGACCGTCTTTTCGGTACTCCGACAGTTGTGTGATATTCAGTAATCTTACGTCTACTTTTACACGTCCAAGTACATCTTTCACTATTCCCATTATATCAAGATTCGAACCACTTCCCCAGTATGGCCTCTGAATTGGGCGCGACTCACTGAAGCAGTTCCCGTCACTTCCAGCCTTCCACTCCCGGCTCCTGCATTTGAGTTTTTGGTCTGCGAATGTCAAATATCTGGCCAGAATTTCAAGCTGGTATTTTTGAACCATGATTGTTTGTTCACTGCTCACCATAAATGTGTTGGAGACATACTCATGAAGAAGACCTTTTGGGTATCAGGGTTGATGCTGGCTTCTATCCAATTCGCCCAAGTTTCCAGTGCCAGTCTGTATGCAGTGGTTACGTTGTATTCTTGGACAGTGTGAGGAGATCTATATCTGAAGAACCAATCCAAGAGAAAAGAAGCAAAAGTCAGTTTATAAACATTTATCACATATAACTGCTTAAGTAATTGAAGTTCTTCAATTGATTCATCGACTTTTTCCTTAAAATCTCACGAGCACAAATGGTCTCAACTTTGTCAGTTTCGAATTCATGGACTTTCTCACTACAAGGGAAGTGTCAAGCTTCCTACAAAACCTAATAGGTGAGAGAACCACCAAATGGGGGCTCTCGAACAACAATCAACAACGACTCACGTTGCGTTGATCAGAGGTTCATACATCCACCATACGTAGCTCTCGAACACCAAAATGTCAGCTCCCTCCCACTGTCTGCCATGGTTAGCTATAGAGTCGAGCTTCACCATCCGTCTGAGTACAGTATGATTAGTTGCATGATCTGAGTTGGACTCGACAACAAAAGGAGCCCAATAGAACTCAATTGACGCATTGAAGTCCTAAAATCAAGCAAACATTAGTTTTTACATGCTTGTATAGGTTCTAAGCAAAAATGTTTAGTGCCGTGAGATCAGTAAATTGCGATAGAAGTTGCAATTGCAGTACCTCAGCCCGGAAAATCTTTCTCGGAGGGATTTTCTGAAGAGATTTCTTTCCATCTGGGATTACTGATTGTACCAAACAGACCATTGAATCAAACATGCTTCTCTGTACCGAGTCCCCTACTAACATCAGTCTCTTGTCCCGCAAAATCTCCAACAGCTTCAAAGCATTAAAACTAAGATAGCACGTATAAGTTCCACAACACAAGTTTTTGGGGAAATCAATCAGACAGAAGCACACACAAAAGGTGTTTGGCTAATGATTCTGTTGCTTCTTTTGACATAATAAAGCAACTTGGTCATATGTCATTAGGTTCAAGTTGCAAACATTGCAAATGGAGTTCAGCTTATGCAGGCAACTTCTGCTGTGTTTTTATCAATCACATAACTGGACTTTAGGTGTGACATGCAAGTTCATAAAAAGAAAAACACATTGTGGTCGTACTCTTTCCAGCATAAGAGTTTGATTACCTCGGAAGCTTGCATCCATGAGGCTGCCACCTCCAGTTCTGATAGAAAGAATCAGGTCTCCCGTTCCTCCGGCAAGTCACTTGTTTGACCAAGTAAGGGCATCTCTTTTCGGTATAAAGTGGATAAGAGAGATTGTCCCACACCCATTGTCCTTCAAACACATTGCAACCTTCTTCTATGACTTCTTCATCAGATACATTAATTGGTAATCTCACCGTTTGATGGCGGGAAAATTGGCGGGAAAATGGTTGTTGGCTGTTCTTCAGATTGTCCAGGAACACTCGAGCGGTTCCTAGGATAAGCAGAGACGCCAATGCAAAAGGGAATAGATTCTGGATCCGGCGATCCGAGGAGGGTTGTGGTGTCATTGAAAGATGGGGGATGAAGATGGAACTGTGGCGTTTTTCTCAGGGTTTGGACTGAGTTACTTGAATCTTAAGCATCTAGTGAGAACTGAGAAGTACTCCATGCAATGCAACTACCGGTTGGTGTAGGCGTCATTGTGAAGTTAGGCCTGCGTTGAATCGACAGTGACTCAATGGGAATTGCTGAAATGCACATCGAATTTGTTGTTCATTCATACTAGCAAAAACCCCGTGCTATGCACGGGAAGGGCGTTAGTTAAAATCCCACACTATGCACGGAAACATAATCATTTATTAATTAACCTTTGATCAAATTACATTACCAAGCAATTTATAAGAAAATAGTAATAATACTTGAACCTATAAACAGAATATATGTAATGCTCAGCTTCCTAAAATCCTGTGCTATGCAGAAGGCCATCCATCATAAATCTTTCTATTCGTTAACTAACGTGTGTCACTGAAGTTTAGTGAGTAATTAGTATTGCAAAAGAAACTATCAAAATTAAAAAGCAAAAGAAAGAAAATAAATCTATGATAACTACCTTATAAGCGATGTTTTTTATTGGTCTCTATGCAAACTTATAGTGTTTACACTTTCGTCATTAATTGACGTGTGTCACTGAAGTTTAGTGAGTAATTAATATTACAAAAGAAACTATCAAAATTAAAAAGAAAAAGAAAGAAAATAATTATCTGATAACTACATTATAAGCCATTTATTGGTCTCCATGCAAACTTATATTGTTTACACTTTTCATTTTTTTGCTCACACTAATAAAGAAAGTAGCAAAAACAAAATCAAGTGAGCAATGCTGTAAATTTCATGAACTTAAATATTACTACATGAATATGGATAATGTCACGCCTTTTATGAGACTATTGAAAGCCTGAAAATAGTGACATTGTTGATGATTCAAAGGAAGTAAATAGAAATTGAAAAAATTAAGAAACGAAAGCGGGAAGAAGATGATGTTGTAGACCACGAAGTAGATCCTTTATACTTAGAACCAATGCGACAAACTCCTATATCTTTTTATTAAGGTATTTCTTAGAACACTACACTACACACAGGTTTCTGTTGTACGCGTTGTGCAAGGAAAAGCGTACCATAGGACCTTGTCATGGCTCATTTCACATTTCAAATAGTGAAGAAGGCTTTAAACATCAGAAAAGCCCCTTGAAAGATGGATTCGACATTCATGCCTTATGACCAGTATATGGAGGTTGGGCTTGCTTCTTTCCTGTATCTCACGCTCCTTCCTAATGGCCAGGTTGTCTGCGGGAGAGAGAGTCACTTCCCACTCCGCCTTAGGAAGTGAGATATATAGACTCTGCCAAATCACCCAATAAGGTAGCATCATTTTTGTAGGAGATTTCTTCCGCCCATAAATTGAAGGCAAAGGCTTTTGCTAAAGCAAGGCCCCACAAATTGCAGTAGGGATAACATCTATTGAATCTAATGAAGGGATATTGCCAAAGCTTAGTCACTATACCGATTCATATTGCTCTTGAATTGATTGGCCATATAAATCCTAGAAATCCTCAGGCGTACCTTGATTTCAAAGGAAATGAACTTTCCAACTGAATATATGAAATGTATTAAATAAGATGGGCATTGAGTTTTTTCTTCTTTGTGTCCTGGATTGCCAGGCCTTTAATCAGAAGAAGACAATTTAAGAAAGGGGGATGTTGGAGAAACGGATGAAGAGAAAGAGAACAGATAGAATAACAAAAAGGAGAATTGGAAAGGTTGTAGAGTGGAGCAGTTTTTTTTAGGTCTGGAAGAGGAGGAATTTGTAAACGTGGTGGAGTAACTGCAAAAGTTTAGGAGAGTGTCTCGAATATTTAGGCTACATTTTAGGATGTCCATCTACAAATTTCAGATTTATCTTAAAACTAATTCTTTGTAGCCAATAGCATCTTGACACCTATTATTTTGTTTATAGAATAAATCAAAATTCCCAGAAAATGAGATTGACTTTTTGATGGCCAAAAGAAGCCATCAATCGAATCCTATTATATATAGTACAGATGCCACGTAAATAGTTTTTACTTGCACATACATCAGAAAAAGAATTAAAAAAAAAACAAATAGTTGAAAATTTTTTATGCCGAAGAAATAAAAGAATCCTGTAACTTTAAAAGATGCGAGATGGGTTTCGTTCCGATTCTTTCAATGTTGTACCATCAATGTTTTTCTCAAAACAGAGAAACGCGACTAAGTACGAGGACATCATCATTGTTACAGTGATAAGATTGCTTCAATGTGACTTGAAGGTCATCAATGCATACATCAGACTTAGGAAGGCTGATCTAGACCTACTGTTAAAAAGTGAAAAAATGCTGCATACATTATTCCTCCCCCCCCCCCCCCCGCCCCGAACTTTTGCTTTTAACTCGCTCTAATTATCGTAGTTTATTTTTATTGACACTAACCCAGAAATTAATATTCCATCCGTTTTAATTTAATTGCTTTATTTTGACTTGGTGCCTATATTAAAGATATAAGTCATATCCCGTGTGTTTTTTGTTCTACCCTAAAGAGAAATGAGGGAAGGGGCTAAGGAAATGAGGTAGGAGAAAGAAAATGAATTTTTGGTGGGTTTTATAAAATGGGTAAACATGGTAAATACTTACAGAAACTAAGTCAGAAAGAAAAACGGATCGATTTTTTTTTGCACGGAGAAAGTATATAAGAGATAATCCTTAACTTTTTCATAAAATTGATAATTGTGTAAAAGCTAAGAAAGAAAGTTTTACAGATATTGTTGATTAATTACCAATTTAAAAATTCAAACCAACTTTTTTCTTTTCTTTTAAATTTTTTTTTTTGTTGTGGAAAACAAATTATCTTAATCTGCAGTGCCGCGCACTATAGCGCAAAACGAAGAAGAGGATGAGAAAATATAATGTTGCCGCTAAATTTGGCAGTTCTTTCACGGTGGAAAATGATTAGCGGCATTCGTCTGTGCTGCCTGCGCCTTCCGTATGAGGCGGCGTCGGCGGCGGTGCTCCCCAGGCCCTCCACAATCTCCTTTCGCCGCCGTCCAACCTTCGCCACCTCCTGCTCCGCCTCCGCCGGTGGCAAGAAAGAGAAGGTCATTGTTATCTCCGGCCCCACCGGCGCCGGCAAGAGCCGGCTAGCTTTGGAGCTCGCTAAGCGGCTCAACGGCGAAATCATCAGCGCCGACTCTGTCCAGGTCCGCAGTAATGCTTGGTTGCCTAGAACTGTGACATAAATGCTTCTTTCATAATTTTTGTCCACTTTTGACATTGTGCGAATTCTTAGCATAAAATTTGTGCAGATTGAGTTCATTCAGTTTCTGTCCTCACACTGTGCTCATGATTTGACTCTTTGAAAGTTCCTATATTACATGTAAACGTCAAATTCACCCGATGTTTCTGTCCTTCTCAAACTATACGGGTAATTACTATTTGAGCTGGATTCAACAGTGCTGTGAAATTAGAAGTGCACCTCGTGTCGTCTACCTTCTACAAATTTTGAAGATACCATTAATGAAATCCAAGCGTGTTTCCTAATCTCTAGTTTAGAATCTCATTCAAGATACCTAAACAGGAAATTTGTAACACGCTTGCTAAGTTGCTAATCTGCAAAAAAGTGAAATGTTGTTGCCTAATTGCTATTGCTCTCTCTTTTTTCTTTACAATGCATGTTTGGTGGCAAGTAAGTTTATATTAGCTGTGTTACAGGTGTACAGAGGCCTCGATGTTGGATCAGCAAAGCCTTCGTTGAGTGAAAGAAATGTAAGTATGATTCCATGTGCGTGCTTTGAACACCAGAAATTATCCTAACAATTTGTTACATATTTCCTATACAGTTGATGTAATGTGGGATTCTAGGTTCTCTTGCTTAAGGTTGTGAAATATTTATTTGGGAGACAAAGCATTGGTGTGAGGATTGTTAATCTGACCATTTGTTAGTATCTTTCTTCTTGGGTAATGAACATGCTCAGAAAGTGGCCTTTTTTCTTGTTATGCCATTTGTCAATTTTTGAGATGCAAAGGTTAGACTATCGTCTCGACTACCGTAAGTCTGCAGAACTAGTTGGATGATTTGATCTTCTGTCATATCTTATACTGCAGTGGAAGGTTGTCCCCTTCTTTGGTTGACATGGATAAGAATTCCAGTGAAAGTCAAAGAAGAATTGTTGACAAAGTCAAACTTTAATTGGTGACAAGGCAATGCCATAAACAAAAGCAAGACCAACCCTGAGATATGATGCCTCGACACGGATGTATTACAGAGGAGTCTCGCAGTAGGTGTTCAGATTCATACTCTTGTCTTTCATTTACTTTTCAAAGGAGGGAAGGAGTAATGCTTGCTGACTCATCCAAGATGACTAGGGAGATACCTCGTGCATTGAAGTACCTAAATCCTCGAGGATGGGAATTTGCGCGACCGAGGAAAGATAAGTTGTTAGGAGGCTTGAACTGGGAGAGCACCTCAGCTTTTGCTGAGAGTAGGATGAAACCATTCCAACAAACCTTAGGTTCTACAAACTTATACCCATTTGACGGCCATCTTCCCACTTGGGCCACTGCTGATGCGACCACTTGTATTATGTGCCATCCTCCATTCCATGGTCACCTCTTGGACCAATCATAAAAAGTGAAGGCATTGGCACCTCACGAGGATGTCATGTGACTGCTCACCTGGTCTTCATAGCCGTTGGGAAGTATAAGTGCCCTCCTTTTCCATCTAAAATTAACTGAAATTCTATGCCTAGTGAAACTCTGCCCATTTGAATACCCAAAGAATACACCCAAATACTATGAGTCTCAGAAGCAGAGACCCACACCAAACCTCATCCATTGTACTTGGCCTTACTCTCTTGTGTGTCATGTCTCCAGTCATACAGAACCCTGCACATGGCAGCGTTGCCACCTCATAAGCAACACTCTACTATAGCTGCCAATATATGATTTTTGCCTTACAGTGAATGGTGTAACCAACCCAGTTGCAGTGACCCATATTGCTTATTGTGGAGTGCTGTAAGGTTCACTACACCTTTTTTTTAGCAAAATTTAGTGCTTCTGAGATAGTCGGTTTTCCTAATGAGGAAAGCATAGAAAATTGAAATGATTCTTACAATATTCAAGGTGTCTTCCTGTGGTTGAGAAATGCTATCGACTAAAGGTGTCTTACCAATATATGCTCTTCACAATGAATTAATAATGCTGTATAAATACTATGGTAGCTTAGTCTTTGAGATATCTCATGATCCACTAGTGTGAAAAACACATGGTGATGTTACGGGGTAGCAATTAAGGACTATGCATGTTGTGGAGGGTATTTTTGCTCCTTTACCTTTCAGCTCTCTTCTATCATGCAGCAAACCATTTCATCGGAATATAATAAGCCATTTCATCGGAATATAATAAGCTGATTCTTATCTTCATCTCATCTTTACTCAGCATCAAGAAGAACAATTATCAGTTGAATAAGCTAGCAATTTTATGATCTATGAAATTTGATTTTAATGTTGCCTAGATTGCTCTGCATGGAGATTATACGTTGCAAACTGGAATCTCGTTAACTGTCTTGTTGTGGCTTAGAATTTAATTTTCTCTGCAATTTCAAATATCGTTTTGCAGGAAGTGCCACATCATTTGCTTGACATATTGCACCCATCTGAAGGTATATTATTGCAGGACCGCAGTGTAGGAATCTGTTTTTGCGTTTTGATTGTCTACCAGATTGTTGGGTCTTATGATACTTACTACCCCGTGCCCACTGTCTTGGAGAGCTATGCTTCACACATGAGGTCGTATGATTTAGCTTGTATCTTCTGCTAAAGGGGCGTACCAATAGTTGAACTTGTATACGTGATTCTTGTATCCATGAACAGGCTCTAGGGTTAATCTAGTGATACTACAAGAAGTGAAATAGACATGATAGGCACCAATACTAAGGACTAAAGACTGAAGTGTATACAAACTTGTCATAAGTGCATGAAAACTCACTCTGTGTGTTTCTGTCTCTTCCCCTTCCTCCTCCACCCCACCCCCCCTGCTTCTCGCCCGTGCGCGCAATATATGTTTATTATCTGTCACAATTTGAGTATGACTTGAATGTAAATTTTACTCTCATCATCAAGAAAATAGATGTTAAATTTGTTTACATGCAGTTGGGAATCATATTTAATAAGATAATGCACTCCATCAGTTATTATTGGGCAGTTTAAAACACACTCATTTTATTCTTCTTTTTGGTACACTGAGCCGCCCTTGTTTTTCAACCTCAAGTGTTAAACACACTTTATCCCTATATTTGTTATATCCTGTCATTGGTATTGGACTCTTGGTCGACAAGGTGTAGCAAAAAGTATGTGCTTAAGAAGTTAGTTCGTGAAATGAAACAGATTGCCATGCTTCGCTACCACAAGTAATGTACATTGAATCACATAGATATGCTATGAAGATTTCAATGAGATAGTAAATCTTATTGTCTTGTTATATCTTCGTAGATGCATATTTGCCTTTGCGTTTGTGTGAAGTTTCTGTTACCATACCTATAGAATTTGGTTTTAGCAATAACGAAGTATGATTTTGTCCGTATGCAGAGTATTCTGTTGGGAAATTTTATGAGGAAGCAAGGTCAGCAACAAGAGATATTCTTAGCAGGGGCAGGGTTCCGATAGTTACGGGTGGAACTGGATTGTACTTGAGATGGTATGGCTCTACGTCTCCTCTGTTTTTATGAGTTTTACTTGGGCTGTTCTCTCTTTTTATGGTATGATGAAATTTCTGCATTTTTGGCCCATTTGTGGATATGGAAAAAAGGTGTCTCTCTTCCATTTTCTGAAGGGAAACCGAGTGTTTTCCATATCTTTTATGTGGCTCTGGATCTCAACCCCTACTAGAAGTACCTGTGAATCTATTTAGGGTCCGTGAACAGCTTTAGTAAATGTATGATTAGTTGTTTTTGTAGATATTTAAGCTGTCACCTTCTTAGGCATCTTTAGTGAATAAATTTAACTGGTCAAAATCATCTCTCTCCTTTTACTTGGGGCGAAATTCTCTCTAGATTTCTCTCATTTGATTGGATTATAACTCCATAGTTCTAAAAAAAGGCAAATTTATGGCACACAGAACTGTTTTGTCTTGTTTAATTTGCAAGGTTCATATATGGGAAGCCAGATGTGCCAAAAGCTACTCCAGAGATTACCTCCGAAGTGAATTCAGAGCTTGCAGGTTTACAGAGAGATGATGATTGGGATGCTGCTGTCCAGCTGGTTGTCAAAGCAGGCGATCCAAGCGCCGAATCCTTGGCTGCCAATGATTGGTATCGTTTGCGTCGCAGACTTGAAATCATCAAGGTTAGTTTGTTGGGCTTTAAGATAACACTTGTATTAGGTCTTCTACATGCATCTAGGTTGCGTAATGCAATCTGTATCATGCATTAAGACATCAATGATCAGGTTTACTTTAAACTTAGAGCTTGCACTCCCCCTTAGCTTTTATATTTGGTATTGGCATTTAGAAGCTTGGTTGTGCTCTGAAAGCATTGATTTTTAAGAATGTGAAATATTTTCTCTCTGAATTAAATTTTGCTGCAGAAATAGTCTTAATTAGATGGATTCATTGCAACTACTTCCTTCCCCCCCCCCCCCTTTCAGTCTAGTGGATCACCTACAACAACATTTCAAGTACCATATGATTCTTTTAGGGATCCGCTTGATTTACGATCGACAGACTGTTCTCTTGGCATTAACTCTTCTGCTGATGGACGTCTGGGGAGTGAACCAAAGGATTTAGACTATGATTTCTCTTGTTTTTTCTTGTCAACCCACAGACTGGATCTCTACCAATCAATAGACTTTCGGTGTGAAGATATGCTTTCAGGTAAAAGTTGTCATGGCATGTTATATGTAAGTTCTTTTTTCTTTTTCTAGGTTTTGCATTTATTTTATCTTTTTGCTCTCTAGAGATCTTAACCTGTGAACTATCCTTAGTACCGAAATGTATTAGCTTTTGTCTTAGATGAGCTAGTCAATGTATTTGGATCTCTATTATTTGATAATCGGTGTTAAATCACCAGTCATTCCAAAAGCTTAAACTTGTAACAAATAGTACCAACATTGTTTATTGTCCATGCATAACATCTCTGTGCAAGAAAATGTACCATAATGGTGGGAGAACACATATGTTAATATTGGGCAAATCTATTTTACATCATAGATTAACTTTCTCTTTGTTCGTTATGGCTTTTGACTGCAGGAATCGAAAGAAATTTTATTTATACTTTAACCATACTGTTGAAATTTTTTTCCTCTAGGAAGTGATGGAATTTTGTCCGAGGCAAAATGGCTTCTTGATATGGGTCTTCTGCCCAATTCAAACTCTGCAACTCGAGCAATTGGTTATAGACAAGTATGCCCCCCATTATTTCTTTTATCCTTTGGCTATCGTGTATTATTTACGGCTGTTGTTTTACTATGTTATTTTCGTCTTGGCAACAAGTTTTATTAATTCGTTTAGTGCGGGGGAAGGAATTCAAAACAAGCAACACGTCATTGAGTATAAAGAAAACTTAGAATCCACTAAGTAAGGTAGACAGAAACTGATCTAAAACTCCATTCATCACTGCTTGAAACACATCTACGGGCCTTTACATAGACAGAATGAAACACAAACTGATCTGAAACTTCACTCCTTTCTGCTTATAATCCTCGCATAGGGAAACTAGACAATAAATGGGAAATAAGAATGTTTGTTCCAAGAGCAAAAATTGTGCCAAATGGTTTTCAACTTGTTCACCCATATGTTCTGCTAGAATACTGATTCTCGGAAACTTTGGTAGCACACTTAGTCTAGGGCAATTTTAGGAGCTCTTCTATAGACGATCTGAAACGGTGCTTTTCCGGTGGAATGGTTGACCATGCTTTTATAGGCGGTTGTTACCACCACAAACTTCAAATAGGAATATCTCTTATTCTCATCATAATGACTGCTTTATTTCAAAAGAACCTAGCAATGAGATTTTTTGTTATGTTAGTGGGCAAAACCTTAGAGTGCATATAGGTTTTCTCGATCTAACCATGTGGAAATTTCTTTGATGTCATTTTACTCAAACAATTTCGTGCAAAGGATCCATGTAAATGACTGCTATTCTGCATATACATTTGGAGTATTTAAATTAGGGTAAAATATAAAAGCACCTTCTCAACAAATGATTTGTCGCGAATAAGTTCCTAATCCATTTTGCCTGACGGCTCCACCCCTTAGGATCCTGAAACCCGGACACTTTAACCCCTGCCGTTAATTCACCGTTAACAAATGGATGGAAAATGGTACATGCTCATCATGTGCCACTTAAATAAAGTTTGATGAACAAATTTCCCTTATATTGGAGCCAGATATCTGTGCAAACCCTTCTACCACCTCTGCACTAACAAACCACAAAGCTATTTTCCCCAGTCCAGTAGCCTGAACAACAGTGCCAGTCAACAGCAAATGTAACTTCGATCACATAAATTTCTTTACCATCGTGCGTCTCCACCTCCCAATGGCAGGGAAGCGCGTAGATGTAGTATTTAGTGTATGATTTTTCCCTAAACTGTTGATCGTCTTCATAAATGTTCACAATTTCCTGCATATATTATAAATTATTTCACCAATTTCCACTTTAAGTATGTAATTTCCAAAACTATGTAGACAATTATTTTTCAAACTTTTCTAATTTACAACACAGATACACGAAACCTCAAAATCATGTTTGGTCTCATCAATGTTGCCGTGGTCGTTGCCATCATTGAGTCTAAGGCCACATCTTCATTATGTTTTTATGTTATGTCCCTGCCAAGCCGGATCATACAGCGGCTGGGAGTTGGTTGGGATTGTTTGGACTAGACTGATGACTGCCAGTTGAATGGCTGCAGGTTTGGGTATGGGTAGGGTAATCTAGGGGGTTGGTGGAAGCTATGGAAGGTGGCTGGTGGATTTCAGGTAGCAATTTCTGAGCTTTTTGGTTGGGGCTGTAGTATGCTGATCGTGGGAAGGTGGAGGAAGAAAGAGGGAATGGAAGAGATAACGAAGAAGAAAGTGAAAATGAGATCTGGGCTTGAAATGTTGGTGGGTGTATATTCGTATATAGAGAATTGGAGTGTTAAACGTGGGTATCACCGTCTTTTTCTGTAGTCTGGTAACCAAGATCCATAGCGAGTCACAGGCCGTAGATTAAGCTGTAATTGCACGAGTCAATTGTTAAAGGGGTGTTTCTGTATTGTACCCTGTGGAATAATACAATGATTATCGTTTGTCTAGTCATTAATAGGTATATGAGGCAGGTGATTGAATTGATTGCTTTGTGCTGAGAGAGGCTGTTTAAGATTCTGTAAAATCCAATCTTTGTTAGTGAAGTTTGAACTGAGTATAGCTTGATAATCAGACAGAAGGCACTCCTTCTGTCTCGAGATGGAATAAATGCAAGAAGATATATAGTGGGGTTCGATTAATTGATTGGCTGGAAAGTACTTGTAGTAATCTCGAATAATTGATTGACAGTCATAATCTCGAATAGTTTCCAGAATACAGGTAAGAGAAAAATGTCTGTTCTCGACAGCAACACATTCAGAGCACTAATTCTGAGGGCTGAGTTTCTACAGGGGAGTGATTGAAATTCTTAAGGAAGAGCTTTAAGTAGCTCATGCTTATTGTGATACCCCGTCTGACACACGATACGTGAGAATTTGAATTTGGCCCTTGCAGAGGAACTCTTTTTTGGCGGCAATGCCTCCTCTTATCTTAGGACAAGTTGGTACTTCTATGGAAGCTCTGAAGTCCTTAGATGATGACATGTCCTGCTGGATAACATTGCTAATTAAGATCGGAAAAAGTAAGCATATGCATGCGTTACAAGTGGCGAAAAGATGACGCACTTGTATATATACCCTAAAGGAGGCATTTGAAGCTGTATAATATCTTGCAATATTGATGAATGTTGGGTTGTGCTATGTTTTTCTGAGGAGGCAAGCAAAGAGGTTGAGAAACAAAACGAATTTTGGCTTGGAGAAGACATCTGGTAGGGTCCTCAGATACATAAAATGGTGGGTTTGACTTTAATTGGAGAACTAAGTGACAAATTGCTGTATTAAGATAGTATCGAAGTAACGCACACAACGGAGTTATGACGTCGTGAAGTCCAATTATGAAGTTTATTAGAAAGCTTCATTAAGTTTTTTCCATGATCCTGTTGCTCATTGGGAGGAAATGTTTTGAAAATAAATTCTTCACAAAATACAAAGAAGCATATGTACGAAATTGCTAAAAGATAGAACTGATGCTACTGATGCAAAATGGGGAGATAGTTAATTAGACGGCTTGGCTGTGCAATAGAGCGGGTACTGATTTTGACATTGCGTACACGAAGGTATATGACAAGGGAAATGGAAGACCAAAACCGATTCGTGTTGATATATCAACGAAATACATGTATCATATGTTTAATCGGATAGAAAATGGAAAACATTTAAGCATCCCCAGATAGCTGGAATGCCTACTTGAGTGAGTTACATTAAGTACCACTATGTTTGATAACAAGAGTACTGGATAAGATGCATGACAAGCTTGAGTAATGTTGAGTTCCATGGTTGTAGATCAGCTTTTCTTTTAAGTTCTTGAAAGACCTGGTATGCGCTTCCCTGCTCCCAGTTTTCCCATTTTGATTTTTGGATAGAAAAATTGTTTTGCAAGGAGTCCTCGCTGATAAAGTTTAACTTGCTATTGAGTTGCCATCCCCTTGATCAGTAAATGACCATCTCGTCTTTTTGCTATTGATTTTGGTATAGTACAATTGGTGCCAACTAGTTATGGAACAGGTAGTTGCATTTGGTGTGGAGATCACTGCCTTTTTTAGACCCAAAGAGCTATAATGTGATGCTGTTGCTAAATGGTGATATCGATACATGCAAATTAAGTCAATGCTGCATGATTTTCCTCTTTTGACTAGTTCTGAAACTTCTACTACAGATTTAAATAATCAATGGTGAGTTGACTTTCTTTATATGACACGGTGCAGGCTATGGAATACCTATTGTATTGTTGCGAACAAGGGGGTGTGAGTTCTACAAGAGACTTTTTTGTTTTTTTATCTGGATTTCAGAAAGCATCTCGGTAATCTTTCTGGTCTCTAGATGCTCTTATCTGGATTCAAGTAATGTATATACATGCAAATGAGTCGCATTCTATTATAACAGGGCCCTGCTTGGTTTCCTGTTAATTAACCAAGTTTAGCTTTTCTGAGGCCCCAAACATTCCTTCAGCCTCCTTTGCAAATGTCTCACAGAATTTGCATTTGCCATTTATTTGCATTTAAAATATATTAAGGCCGTGGTAGTTCATGAGTTCTTTAGATTTAGAACTCTGCCTCTCAAGTTGGTTGTATGCATCTCCCAGATCAAATTTCATGTCAGCACAAGCTCACTAAGAACTACCTAACTTGGCTAGTTCTTTGTTAGCAATATAAAAATAGAAGCAAAACTTATTTGGACCAGACGGCCAGCTAGACCATCCCAAGTTTTGTAGCACGACTATCTATGCTAAGACAGGGCTGAACTTCAGAAAGCCATAACTGGTCCTTACAAACATCGCCATAAGTAGCAAACATTACCATAGCGTTTACACTCTCCCAAAATTTTGGAGGGCGCAGTTTGTAGCACAGTGGGAGTGAGTTGATCCTAAGCGCTGGGGAGTTTAACAAATTCTGATTGTAAGTTTCTGTCATCAACAGGATTCATTCCTAACAATGCAGAATTGATGGTCTTTATGTGTCATTTGGTGGCAAATTTCCTTTTGGGTCTTTTTACATTTATCTCCTTTAGATATGACCAGAGTTTGGGATTTTGTAGATTGTATTTCACAGTAATCTACTGTCAACTCTCTACCAATTGGTTTTATTGAAGATTGAGAATTTATTAATCGCTAGGTTTATTTATACATGTTCACCCATTTAAGAAATATATGTCTCATGCGCTAGATACTTCAAAAAGTGGAAGCCAAAAAAAATTTGTATTGTATTTGTGGCGTCTTAACAATTTGCATATTAGCCTACCTAGGACATAAGCAAATCTGACATTTTTATTTAGCATAAACTACGAGTTAACGTTCATTTTTGTATTATATTTGTGGCATGTTAACAAATTGCGTATTAGCCTACCTAAGACATAAACAAATCTAAAATTCTCTTTTTAGCATAATGTATGAGTTAAGAGAAAAAGTTTAGGCAAAGATTACAATTGGTGTGCGGTTAATTGGCTTTGGACTTAGCAAAGTCAATTTAAAATTGTAAAAACAAGTTGTATTTCTCTAGATAATAATACCATATGATTTTTCCTCAAAGTCAAAAATCTTAAGTTACTAGAGGTTATTGATTATGCACCTTGAGACGAAGTTGGTTCCATGAAAAGTTATTAACTATCGGAAAAATTAACATATTGAATATTAATTTTAAGTGATGACTGTGATTTGATTTAGATTCTTACCCTTTCTTTTTTGCCTTTTTGGATTGGCTCTTGAGTTCTCTCTCTTCGGCTATTAGCTATCAACTCATATTCTCCTAAAACTTTTGATTGTCCAACAGGCATCGATATTTTTATTTTCCTTGTAAAAAATTTATTTCTGTTAGACTTCTAAAACTCTTTGAGATCTGTAATGTCCTTCTAAGTTCTTATGTAGGTTTATGGAATGTTTCTGTTTATATGCGGTTTGGAATTTCTCAGTTTGTTTGTCTTCACCCCTGAATAATATGTACGAGACTTTTCTTTTGTTGGATTTGTGTAGTTGAATGACAGTCCAAGTTTTGCTATTTAACTTTGCAGGAACTTTGCGAAAAGGCAATTAACATGGTTTCGCAATGAGCACATCTATCACTGGATTGATGCTTCCAGACCCTTGGTATGTCATTTTGTTTCTTTGGTTTGGCAATATTACTACGAGATGATCTTTAACCCTTTTTTTTCTCTTACATTTTTCTCTTAAGGCGTTAAAGTGGCATTACATATGACTTTAAGCGCATGGACGCGGTTTACATACTTGAGGTTGCTGTGGTTTTTTATTATGCTGCATCCCTGTTGAGGAGTCGTTTTCAAGAAGTTCTCTTTGATCAATATAAAAATAGTTATCTCAATGGTTTCAGAGAATTTTGGAGCTCTTGTGGGCAAAATTTTGTGCGGGGAACTTTGGCTCTCTAGGGGTTTATAGGCCTCCGTTAGTATATACTTCTTCAATGGTAGCAGTGGGAACTCTTACACGAGCCAAGTATTCTTTTAATTATTCAACAGGCAATCAAAGGGATAGGGAATCCTGGCTGGGAACTATTTACTTCTGGCTTTAATTTCAGATGTGTATCTGGAGTCATTTGAAACAATTTAAAAGGTAGAAGACCAAGTTTCTTGCTACCCAGATATATGACCTCTAATAAAAGACTTGGGATGGTGACCAGCATAATAGTTGGCACTCAAAAAGTGGTTTGAAATACTGATAGCAGGTTATCTAATTCCACTTTTTCCATCCTCACAAGGTCTTAGAAAATTCCATTGTGCACAAGTCCACTGTTGCTCCTACTAAGAGTTAGCAGGCATTTTGATATCCTTCAGAGTGTTCCCTTGTCAAAGGGGTGTTGTGCAGCAATAATTGGAATGTGGTGCACCATAATCCTTGATTACTGTGGTGTGCACAGCATTGCCTTGGAAGAAGATTTACGGTGCCAAGTTGGGAGAATATTTGTTCAGCTAACATTTTAGCGGCAGAATATTTTGCAGGAAAAGGTACTCGACTTTCTACGGAGGATGAAGAAAAATACATCAAACAACAGAGAAGTTGCACACAATACACGTTGAAGATTGTGTCAGATATTGTTGTAGAGTGGATAAGAACTCAGACACAGACTGCTGAATCTATGGTTCATTAGCTTCCTGGGCTTGGTTCATGTTTAAGCCTTCATGAAATCTGGAATCAGAACTTCTAAAATCTTTGGATCATTGCAAAGGTTAGATTTTTTATGTTTGTTCTTTATTTCGTGTTTGAGTTTGGCCTGACAAATTTAATTATACAGTGAAGCTGAATGAACAGGTTGGCAAGTCATAGTGAGCGGTCATCATCTGTTATCTGGAGCTTCAGGGATATTTTACTCGGGGAATTGAGGGAAAGCTGTTGATTATAAATTTCGCAGTCCAGATAACACAAAATGTTTGGTCGAGCCACAAAAAGTTGCCAGTGGTGTAATTTGGTACTGCAACAATTACGTCATATCAGGGAAAATTTTAATTTGAAGTACAGACAACCTATCAGTGGCTAGGCCAGAGTTTTCTGCTTGATTCAGTTTTTCTTTTTCCCGGCGTAGTGTACACAGTAGGATACACTTTGTTTGTGCAAAGCTAGTATATTTTTCGTTCTTCGCATGTAAGATCTTTGAAATCGACTGTAAGAAGTACAAGCCCTGTACCTAGGATCTTGTAACACTCATCACTGCCCTTGCCAATGCTGTATGTTTTGGCCAAGTTTGAATCCTTTCCGTTTCATAAGCGAACTTAGAATCTGTAGCGGTCCTGGCCGTCCTGCTTGTACGAGCATCTGGAAGCTCTCTGTACTCTTTTGTGTGGATTTTACTCGCAAGACACCGCATGTGGACCGCTACTCCGTTGATGTGCCAGCTACTTTCTTGTGAAATGTGACGCTCATACATAAAGAACTGACTCACCTTTTTATCTTCTTGTAATGGCAGTCCATTACATGGGCAGAGAAGGGTCAAAGCAGGCAGTTGGCACAGCACTTGTACGCGGAAAAAGAAAAAGAGAAATGCCTTTGCTTTTTCTATCATGATGGTTAGCAATGAGCGAGAGTGATGTGTGACTCTTGCCTGAAGTTTTACCATGTGAGAATCTGGTGTTAAGGTACTTGGAGAATGATTTTGCAGAATAGCTTAAGACGGTGTTTGGGATTGATTCTAGAATGATAAAATCTGATTAAATCAGGTTTGAAGTGCTTGACCAAAAAAAAAAAGCTGAATAAATCTGCTTTAATGTGCTCAAAACTGATCAAGAGTCCGTTTGGGATTGATTCTAAAAAACATAATTGTGTTTAAATCTTAATCGGTTTTTCCCAAATCAGATTTAATCTAATTTAAGTTTAATTATTTTACTGTTTGACAAAAGTAGTTGTAAATTAGTTTAAAGTTATAAAAGTTTTTTGGATAAAAAAATGCTTAAATTAGTTCCACAAAATGATCATGAAAGATACTTAATAAATAAATTTTTTATTTCATATAGAAAGGTGATGTTAAGATAATTTTTATTTGTAAATAATTATATTACATTAATAAATTGTCAAAAAGTTATTTTTATTCACATACAAAAGTTGTTTATTTTTTTTACTTTAAATTAGAAACACCCACAATCTTACATTAGTGTTTATAGTACAATAATTTTTACAAATTAGTTAAAGGGTATGAGATGTTCTTTTGTGAGAAATATGTGGATAAATAACATGGTAAATTAGAAGGTCAGACCTGATTATGAAAAAAGTTATTATTTGATAATTCTCACTTTTTAGGATTAGGAATTTAATCAGTTTTGTACTTTTTGAGGCAGACTAAATCTCTTAATCAATTTTGCCAAACATCTACAAATCTAATTTAAATCAGGTTTGACCATTTCAAATCAATTCCAAACACCCTCTGAATTCATAATCCTCATTTTATTGGATTAAGATTTAATCAGTTTTAAAGAATCAAGTTTGACCAAAAAAGATTACCAAAATATCCTTACTTTTAAACAGACATTAAATGCTCTATTTCAATTTGAATGCACTGTATGAAATTTTTTTCACACTAAACCTACCTTAATCCTTTTTTATCGAAACACCTTTCACAACTTTTAATCCATTATGCTTCTAATTTTAGAAACTGATTCTGATTTAATCAAAATCTACTTTCAAGAATCAATCATAAACGGCCTTTAAAATTTCTTGTCTGTTTCCTCACATGAAAATCGCCTTTGATTTACAATTATAGAAGTTACCTTACACTAATTGAACCCACGACCATGCACAAAAAAGTAAGAAAAGAAAGAGGCCTTGCTCTCACTCGCTTGCTTAAGTGTGTTTCATAGTCAAAATGCCAATGGAAGAGTAAAAGGGTGAAGAGTTTTTTTTACCTTTTGTTCCCAATACTTCCTGATGGAATATGTTCTAAGAAAAGAAGCCGAAAAGAATTGATGTTCACTAAAAACTTCTTCGTACGAGAAAAAAAAAACTTGGGTGGCCTGAATCATTTAACATGGTAGAGATCGGAAGTATTTGACCCCCAACTTATTATATAGTAATATGTCACTTTTTTTTCCCAAATCCTATCCACCTACCACCCTTCCGCGTATTCCTCCCAATCTTGATTCATCTTAAATGGTCTAATTATTCTTGAACTCTTGAAAATTTTCGCGTACTAAGCATCATGTATGGTGTTAATTGTGTATTTTGTTGTAAAGAAGAAATATCTCGTTCAAGATAACAAGAAGCATTCCATGTCACGGAGGAAAATTTCAAGTACAATATTCTTCAACACGTAAAAGGAGAGATAGTTTCAGGTTCGATGCGGAGCGGAGCTTAATTAGGTAACAGTTTCGAGTACAGGGTTGGGTGTTTAGGACTTTTATTTTAGCCTTATATCTTCTTGTGTTTGTTCGTATTTTATCTATTTTTCAGCGACAATTCTGATTGTGATTGAAAATAACGGTGGAAGGAGTGACGAAAACTTTAATTTTATGCTGTGATTCCATAGGATAAAAGATTAGCATAACTCAATGCTATAAAAGAGAAAAGAAAACAAATTAATAGTGGTAAAATTTTGATTTAGCTCACAATTTCTCAGAGATCTCGGATCGAGTTTTATTAAGTGACGGACACCTCGAAGTCGTCACCTAATATTATCTTTCAATTTGCGCCTCCCAACAGTCCCACCACTTCTTCGTCTCAACTTTACACACCCACACACGCACTCTCTCTCTCTCAACACGCAGAAGATGAAGGTAGCCATGTTGAGATCCATTCAGGCGTCACTCAGAAGAGGCGCCCCATCGGCCGCCGCCGCTTCCTCGTCATCGCCCGTCCTCCGCCGCTACTACTCGTCGGAATCTGCGCCGGAACGGAAGGTCGCCGTCCTTGGCGCCGCCGGCGGGATCGGGCAGCCGCTGGCGCTGCTGATGAAGCTGAACCCCCTCGTGTCGAAGCTCTCCCTCTACGATATCGCCGGCACACCAGGCGTCGCCGCCGACGTCGGCCACATCAACACCAGATCTGAGGTGCCCCCCTCTCACACTAAACCCTCGATCTCTTTCTCTCTCTTGGATTTCGTGTTTCGTTTCTAGCCTTCTAGGGTTTTGTTCAATTACGTGCACGTTTACTTCGTTTCTTTTCTAGGGTTTCACCAATATTGTTTCCCGGATGACGTGGCAGTGGTGATTTTGTGCTAACTGTGCATTGTGATGACGAACTTTTTTTGCACAGTTTGACTGGACTCTATGGAGTCACGTGACTCACGTCAAATAACTGCTTTTGGAACTAATCCCTCTATGTTGTGATGTGCTATGTGATATGGTTAAGTTGCTGTATTTTATGTTTTCATGCGTACGTGCTTGTGTATTTGGTTTACATGTACCCTTTTCAACCCGTTCCCTTCTACAATACAATTAGTTGGGTTTTTCATTGTTGACTGTTCGTAATTTTTTAATTGATGTTCACATGTAGTATATCCAATGCTTTTGAGCTACTATGTTATTCAGTTCTCTTTTTGGCTCACTTTTAGGCTTTAATGTGTTTTCTATGTGAGAGACTGAGAGTGCATGCATGTTGGTGTGTGTTTGTGAGTTGTGCGTGGGTTTTTATGTGTTTTGAGTGCTTGTGTGTGAGTATGGGTGTGGGGCTGCAGGCACATGTTTGGCATGTTAGGGTTTTGCGTGTCTGGGTGTTCCCTTTTAAATCCTGCCTTTGAATCAATCTCGTGTTGATGGTAGCAGTGTACTTTGTTAAATTTCACTGTTTCCTTTGGGCTGTGGTTATTTGTCTATAGGTATCTGGCTATGCGGGTGAAGACCAGCTAAGGCAAGCTCTAGAGGGATGTGATGTTGTCATCATTCCTGCTGGTGTGCCGAGGAAGCCTGGCATGACTCGTGATGATCTCTTCAACATCAATGCCGGAATTGTTCAATCACTGTGCACTGCGATTGCCAAGTATTGCCCTCATGTAGGTTCTTCACTTGCCAAGTCATTTTCCTTTCTAGTTAGGAGATCTGAATTTTGATGGAAGTGACTCCCCCTTTTGACGCGTTATGATTTATGTTTGTATTCAGGCACTTGTCAATATGATAAGTAATCCTGTGAACTCGACAGTCCCAATAGCTGCTGAGGTTTTCAAGAAAGCAGGAACATATGATGAGAAGAGATTGTTTGGTGTGACCACACTTGATGTGGTTAGGGCTAAGACGTTCTATGCTGGAAAGGCAAATGTGCCAGTTGCGAGTATGTCTTGTCACCCACTTATATAGCTTCTATTTTGAAACTTATTTCATTTACGTAATTTTCTGGTTTCTTCTTCCTCTTTTGTGTTACAGAGGTTAATGTACCTGTTGTTGGTGGCCATGCTGGCATAACCATTCTTCCATTGTTTTCCCAGGTAAGGCTCTCTATGTCCTACATAATTTGATCATTTTTTTTCCACGCATATTAAGGATTTAAGTGATATATTATTTATTTCCCATACTACCCTTTAGAGAGAGGAGGGAGGAAAACAAGTGGTACAGGAGAGAAAATAGGTTAGTGGAGTGTTAAATGTGGAGAGAGAAATGAATTAAAAAGTGTAAGAAAGTGGGCTAAGGGAGAGAACATGAGTTGATGGAGAGTTAAATGTGTAGAGAGAAATAGAATAAAAAAAGTATAAAAAGGGTAAATTTGTAAAAGTACCTACAAAATCTTCTTAATTTGGGAAGTGAGCAATTTTTGTAGGACGGCCCAAAATTGAAATATGTTCAATTTATGTGGGACGGAGGGAGTATCTTGTAGTAGGCATTTACTTTGTGTTCTAATATGTATATTTGGGTTGTAATAGGCTACGCCATCAGCCAATTTGGCAGATGAAGACATTAAGGCACTAACAAAACGAACTCAAGATGGTGGGACAGAAGTTGTGGAAGCAAAGGCTGGAAAGGGTTCAGCTACACTCTCAATGGCGTAAGTTTGAACTGCTGGCTGCTGCTCTTAATATTTCTTTTGAAATAGAGTGCTGATGCAATTTACTTGCCATGACTTGGATGAGATAGGGATTATGAATAGTGTTGCGCTTATATGGATTAAAGACACCTCTGGCTGAATTTTGTACCTGAAATAAAAATGGGCAGTCTTATGTTTCAATCTTTCACTGAGATTCGAATGCCATCACGACTCTCTTGTTTGGGAGCTTTAGCCTTTGCTTATAAATGGTTTCAGATTTAGAGCATGGACTTGCTTAAAATGGGAACTTTGTCGAAGAGCAATTTCATACCGTGTAATATTGTGGTTTTGCTGAAATGTGGTTGATATTTAAGCAACTCCATTTTGCATGGTTCTGATCCTGTGGAGTTGCAAGGGTGAAGTTGGTCTCTATTGGGTTGCTAGAAGTGATGTTTTTGTTGTCAAATGTACATTTGCCACATGAATTTGGTTTTAATGTCCGACTGCACTTTTCCAAGCAGCTCCAGAGGATTTTTATCTTGCCGGCAACACCCCCCAACCCCCCCCCCCCCCCCCCAAAAAAAAAAACCCCTTTTTCTCCCTCCCTCCGTACTCTATTCTTTGCCAGTTCAAAAAAAATTCTTAGAACTTGTAAAGTTCTCTACTTTTGGATCCACACCAGAGTTTTTTTTTTTGGGTGTGTGGGTGGCTGGGTGAAATTGTTTTCTGTTTTTTTTTTGCGTGGTGGGAGAGAGGGGGGGGGATTGGGGGGTCAGATCATCTTTTCCTACCTTTCTGCATTTTTGGGGTGCATACATGCATGTGATAAAATCTATTCTACTGGTTTACCTAATAGAATTGGCATTCTTGATTAGTTTATATTGAACTTGTGACTAGGGCTGTATACGAACCGAGTTCTAGCCGAACATGAGCATGATCAAGTTCAGTTCGTATACTTCCGGTAATGTTCGGACTCGACTCGTGTTCATTACCTACTGAAAATCGATGTTTAAACTCGGCTTGAGTTCGTTACCAGAAAATTCAGGCTCGGCTCGTTCATTTAATGACTTTAAATCCCACTGCTCCGACCAAATCAACTGTAACTCGACAAACTTCTGAAGGTTTGGAGAGATATTGATGCTCAGATCCGATCTATGAACGGAGATCAAAATCGTAGTGGAAAAGATGACACTACAATCTCAGATCTGATCGTTTCATTGTTGTTGGCGTGATGCGCGTGTTTAAAAAAGGAGGGGGAGGGAGGGAGGGCAGTGCGGTTGACAGGTTAGAAATGTTTAGTTTTTAGGTTACTTAGGATTTTTTAAATGGAAAGGAGAGAATTGGGCCTCATCTTTTGGGCTGTTTGGTTGCGTATGAAGTAATGGCTTGGGTTGCATTTAGGAAATGTTTAGATTTAGTATTGGGCTTGGATTTTAACTAATTAAGTTTAGGGCCTTTAGGCTTTACACAAGATTTATAAGCATATTGTAAAAATCTTTAAGCTGTAAAAATAGAAATATTAATTTATTATTTAGACGAGCTGTTCACGATCAGATTCACTTTCATATGTCATGCTCTACTCGTTTAATAAACGAGTTCTAAAAAATTGTTCATGTTCAGTTCATATATTATACAAACGAATATGAACGAGCTCTGGAGGGAACGAACCTTGAGCTGTTCGTGAACGGCTCGGTCTATGTTACATGGACTCGGTACGAGTGTCCGGATCGAATACATGTCCAAGTGTCGGACTCGTCTAATTTTGAAAATGTAGGACACGGAGACACGGCAAAATGTTCATATTTGTTATTGCTTTTTAGTTATTTCAAAGGCAAAAAGGTGTTTTATGTGATACATTTGGTTTTCATTGACAACTTGTTTTGTCTCAAAGCAATAACTAATTAAACAAAAGACTATAAGATAGTATCATAATGGCATATCCAATGAGATGTGTCGGACACATATCCCATACTCATGTCCAAGTGTCGAGTGTCCGACACGGGTACTTCACGCAAACCGAAGAGTCCATGTAACATAGGGCTCGGTTCATTTATAGCTCTATGTTTTTGACAGAAACTTTCTGGTCCAATCTAATGAAGTGCTCTGGTTTGTTTTTTGTGGTTGCGGATGTGGAAAGTGTGTGCACCTTATGAGTTACTATTGTATGTGGATAAAGAAATTGGTTGTTTGCTGCAGTTACGCAGGAGCCTTATTTGCTGATGCATGCTTAAAGGGACTGAATGGTGTTCCAGATGTTGTGGAATGTTCATATGTGCAGTCTAGCATCACTGAATTACCTTTCTTTGCATCTAAGGTAGTGGGACCTCTCAACTTTAATGTGGTACAGGTCTATAAGCGCATTTTTCTTTCGGAAGATGCATATTTTGTTTTTCTGCAGGGCATAGTGGGTGCTAGACACATCAGTTCTAATTTAGTTGATTGATTTCATTTGTTTATTCATTTGATGCATTTATCTGATTATTGTGCTTTTCATCTGATTAAACTAAACTCTACCAGTGTTCTGTCCAATGCTTGGTTGTTAAAAATCGTAGTTTCCTTAGAGTGAGGCGCTCACATGAACATCTTCTCAAACTCCGTGAGCACAAAAAATGTCCTAGTTACCATTAGTTGGAATCCTAATACCTAAACCTGGTTCTCTTGGTCAGATTTGCTGCTCTATGCTCTACTTCGAGTTGAGTTGATTAAACATCCGTTACTTATTGGCCCATCCTTGCTTGGTAACGGATGGCTGTGGTGGTGCTGTCTAACATTTGTATTACTCAGTTGAATAGTATGAATGCACATACCTCTGCCTTCTTTTAGTGTCACTGCTGCTTTTTTATTTTCTTGTTTCTCTGGTGGTTTATAACTTTGTATGCTTGTCGAAGCGGACTGTATGAGGTTTTGAAACTGCCATGTTTGTCACGCCCCCGACCCAAAGGCGGATCTACACATACTATTTCAAAATGTTCCTACTTACTAGAAATATAATATCCAAAATATTTAGCAAAAATATAACCTCAAAGAGGTAATCAGAGCTCAACATATCCCAAATAAGAAGCATTTGTATTCATCATTAATGTCTAATAAATGCAGCGAAAATCCGATAACAATAGTTACTTTCCAAGAACTGGGGTTTCGAAAAGTTACTTAATCAAACTATTACAAAATCTTTTTTCTCAAATGATTAGAGAGAGTCTAAAATTAAAGAATGACTCCAAGCTCATGCACAAAATCTTTATTCTCAACGATAGAAGAGCTAGCTACCTCTTCTATCGTTGTCTTAGTTCAATTACCTAAAATGGGAGGAGAAGGGGGGGGGGGGGGGGGTGAGCACAAAGCCTAACAAAGATCACACACACACATACCAATAGAATACAACACAGGTATCCAATAACATTTAGCTGAGTCCGAACGAAGCATATGAAAACGAAAGTGTAAAGATGATTGAAAATCTTAGCACGACAAATAATTTCATTTCCAGGTATCCAGCCTATCAAAAATCAAATCAAAGTCAAAGTCAAATGAATGCATTTGAATAATTGAACTAATTATCAAATACAATACAATCACATAATACGTGACCGTAAAGTATGTTACCTAAACTCGTGAAGATTCTAATTTCAAAGTTGCATACCGGTAGCAATTGCCATGTCATGTCATGTCATGGCACCACGTTAACTTAAACACGTGAATGTTTTAAACATTAATTCAATTCAAAGGAGTCCAATGGACTTTAAAATATCTCAAACGCATAAGAGTCGTAAGACATTAGAACTTTATAATTCAATCAGGGTAGCTAAACGATTTCAGAAAATATTCGATTTTATACTTGAATCGAGAAGGACAAAAAGACGAGTTCAATAAAAGTAGAATCGATTGAATTTGAGTTTGTTCGATAACAAAATGCGAGAACGAAAATATTATGAGCAATAAGGTTCACCAACTTTGTGAACCATTAGCAAGACACGTGCAAAGCCACTTTTTGTAAAAGAAGCTAAAAAGAAACCTTTCCAAGCAATGATTGGCAATGATTGATAGTTAGAAATATATTACCAAGCAACAATACCAGTAGTCTGCAGAGAAGCAATAGTAGTTGTAGCCATCAAAAAGAAAGAAAACCCGAACAGTAATAGAAAAACATAAAGCGAACAGTGGAGATTTACAACAACAAGAGATATTAACAATTCCAAAATGGGTGTACGAATTTAACACAAAATACTACATTAGAACAGTAACGTTAATTTTGACGAAATATAAGTTTTATCATTGATTTAAAATCGGAATAACATGGCACCATGATAATGAGGCGGATCTGTACATGAAACTCTTACCTCAATTCACACTAAGAGATTCACAAAGTTGTGTAAGCTTCTGAAAATTTTATACTTAAATAATAAAATCAACCACTTACGTTAAAATTTTCACAAATACAATCTTATTGTGATCTAATTCATCCTTATAAACGAAGTGGGTTCAAGATCACTTACCAATTGTGAGTAAAAATTGTATTGTAATCCTCAAAAATCCCTAGTTTCCTCTTTCTTATCTTTCTGAAGAGCAAACTCAATTTATCGACAAAAATAACTTACTAGTCTTTTATCTCTAAACTTGGTAAATAACTCAAAAGACCCCTAAAGTTATGTTACTTATTTGAAAGTATTCCAAAATATTATTAAAACAACAAAAGCAGCCCAAAAATTAAAATAATTAGCACATAAAACTTGGGTCTTACATTCTCTTTTTCTCATATAAATTTCGTCCTCGAAATTTATGCACCTTAGTCACAGAATAGGGATACACAATCACATCTACTAAATCCCAAAGTTTTCACTACCTAAGGGCTTTAACTCACCATAAAAGCTCACGAGCAAATATCCAGAGACATACGAAAATGTGGAACAAGCATCAATCGAAGCAAAAGTTCTAGTTGAATTTATGTAAAATTTACCCGTCACTACATCAAGGAGATGCAGTGGCATCCTTCTCTATCAAGGTATAAGCTCGAGCCCGAGTTGCAGCTTGATTAGTTCCTGGCAGCTGGTTTTGCTTCCCCCTACCCTGAGTAAATTGGGGCCTAAGCGGCTGAGGACAATCCCGAATCCTATTTCCCTGCTGCTGGTAGTTAAAACATGCGCTACTCTGCCAATAACACACAACTCTATGATTCTTCCCACAAGTTTTGCAAGCTTAAACAGACTTCTGGGTATTCTCATGTGGTTCCTGAATAGCTGAGCTGCTGTTCTTATTCTTGGGCTGAATCACGTCATTGCCTTTTGAGCTACTCTCTTTTCTTCCTTTCTTCTGTCTCTGTACTTACGCCCAACCTCGACATCTTTCTCCACTCTCTAAGCCTTGTCCAAGACTTGACCATACGTATCTAAAGTCACAGCGGTTAAGAACTTCCTGATCCTGTACCTAAGTCCATTCTTGAAATGTGTATGAGGTGGTTTATAACTTCGTATGCTTGTCGAATCGGACTGTATGAGGTTTTTGAGCTACTCTCTTCTCTTCCTCTCTTGGTGTCTATAACTTTGTATGCTTGTCGAATCGGACTGTATGAGGTTTTGAAACTGCCATGTTAGTCCTACTATTGCACATGCTGGGGTTGCAAGACTTCAGGCACATTTCTTTTGACGCTTGGTATTGGGGCATTAACTGAAACCAACGCTCCCTAAAATGCTTCTTTTCCACTCATCTCAGTTTTCTTAGAACCATTTTGGTTTTCTCATGTTATTAAATGAAAATTTCCTATTTCCTATTAATAGTGGAGACTAGAATGCGGTTCTGGTGGTAGAATGTATTTGGCTTTGGTTTGCTCTGATTGGTGGCGAGTTTTTTGTTGCTCACTGCATCCTATGCCTGCAGGTGCGGCTTGGGAAGAATGGTGTAGAGGAAGTCCTTGGGTTGGGCCCACTTTCAGACTTTGAAAAGGAAGGATTGGAAGCTCTCAAGCCCGAGTTGAAAAGCTCTATCGAGAAGGGGATCAAATTCGCCAACCAGAGTTAAATGAATTATTATGTGGGGCTGGTCGGGACTGTCCCCATTGTGAAGAAACCAGTCACAGTTTTGCATATTTCAGCGATGTTGTATTGTTATTTTGAGTTTTGCAACAGAGGCGTGGGTTTAACTTTGTACCCATTGAGGGTTTAACTTTGTACCCATTGAAAGTAGGCTTTAGACAATCTTGGCGGTTAATAACATGGGGTGACGCAATGGAGCAGTTCGCCTTAAAACAATTGAAATCAGGTAGTTCGACATCATGTAACTCTTATAAGCCGGTACCTTACACTATTCTTTTAAGTATGCCGAGTTGCCAAGGAAACTGCAAAGTTGGAGCCATGGAGTGTATGCGGGTTGTTTTATGTTCTTTTAGTCAATCAATATAACAGGTTAAGCTGGCAGGTTACAGGTTCTTACATATCAAATTCTGAGGATAACAGGTTAAGCTGGCGGGTTACAGGTTCTTACGTATCAAATTCCGAGGATGTAGAGTTATGTTTCATCGATGCCACGAACATATCCTACGTGTTAGTTATAACCACCGAAGCATGATTGCAAGGTTAACGAGGGGACCCGCTCATAACGTGTTATAACCACCGAAGCAGGATTGCAAGGTCAACAAGGGGACCCGTTCACATGTTGTATAACGGATCCTATTTGGATGAGTTATCCGATTGTTACTTCTGAACTTGTAACTTAAAAATCAGCGATTTAATCTACTTATGGAGACAACATGCTCTTGAAAGCGGGTTCTCTTTTCTTTTTAAAAATGCAACTCAACAACTTAAACCAAAAAAATAATGGGACCCCAATATTTAAGTTGATATACGCCAGGCTTTTAGGCACTTTGATATCAAGTTGAAAGTCATATTGGTTAGCCACCGAGTCTCTACGCCGCAAAAAAATTCTCTTGATTTTACCAGCGATGATCAAATCTCCACTACCACCAAATAAAACTATGTCGTCTGAATGGGATCATAGGCCGACATTACAAAATAGCAGCTTTCTGCAAGATCTGAAACGACCATCTTGGAAATGAAAAGATCAACGTCTACAAGAACAAAGAGAACGCAAGGATAGGCCAGTAATTCTACATCTGGAGAACTGCAAGGAGGCAGCAGCGCAGCAAACAGTTACAGAGCTTGGGTTTAAGAGGGTAAAATAAGGCATCACTTCCAATAAGTAAACATCAACTTGACCTACCGGTGCAGACCAAGTAACAAACAGTTGATGAGCCTCGATGCAAGTTTAACCTGGTTACCAAACGTCCTCTCCTGTCAAATTATAGGGCATGCTCAAGTATAGACAGGACAGGACAGCTACACAAACTTTGGTCAAGAGATCGTAACATTACACAATACTGAATTCATTATTTTCGGAGCAAGCACTACACATGAAATTAACAAGGACATGCCCTACCTACCTCAAACTAGTCTACCACTGGTTTGCCTTTTTAAGGTTAGATGGTAACTATGCTGCAATCACAAAAAATCTAAAACCTAGACCCAATTTCTCATAACTGAAAATGGTAGCAATTCTTCGCAATTTACATTGCTACACAGAAGGGAGTCTCCCAACCAATCAATATCATACACTATGATGGAAAAACACAAAAAGGCCAACGGGTTCCAGTGATAATAGGGGAGTTCCAAGCTCGAGAAACTTAGGCATCAAGCAAACGGGCACTAAGCTTTTGACTGTTCCTTCACAGGCCATCATATGCAGAAGCAGAAGCAGCCTTAACAATAGTTCAATAGGTAGCATCATCCACAACACACTGCAAAGTTACATAACATATTAATGTTCCATTTCTATATTCTTATAACAACATGCAGATAATAGAAAAAAGACAGGATGTCTACGTGTATATGCTCGTACAAACATAACCTTCCCAGATTAGAACAAAATGGTAGCATATACCACATCGGTATAATAAAAACACACTGGACTGAAGGGAAGTCTGGTTGGTTGTATGCTATTTACTCCTTTTTCCCATTATTTAGCACATTGCCCATCACTTGTATCATGCTATCAGAAAATTACCAACAGCCCTGCCATTACTATGAACGATATCCTGAGAACCATTTACATCAGCTTCCTGTCCCTTACACACATCGACACCTTGTCGCAGCTGGCCTGCATACTAAGTAGCACGGACTTGGACACTGCGCTGACACCAACACCGCGGAAACACTGGACATCGCAATCTTCAGAACAACAAATTTTGGACACCGCGGGACAGGCTAGTTTCTTCATATATTTATATATGGACATGTCTATATAAGTTTCAAGCACATTCCGCCGTCATAAAATGATAGAACACCAACTAATAAACCACAAATAAAGAGCATCCTTGAGATCAAGTTACTATCGACAATAAGGTAGTGCAAGATCCTATAAAAAGAAGCCAAAATGAAAACATAAACCGCTTCCATCATTCCTCCACCAAGATTCAATCAACATCGATTGCCTCGTCGCGTATATTGTCCCATAGACCTCCATCATCAACCTTTTGTACAAGCTCATCAATTGAGAGATTCATCTTCCAACATTAATGTGCATTTGTCGAAGAGTCCCAACTCTTTCTCAGTTAAGCATCAGTCGATTGGAAAAAATATAAGAATTAGGATCTACCATTGTGCTTGCACTAGTCTTTTGATTTATAAAATTAACCCAACTTTCCCTAATACTCAAGCATGACCCTCATATTAAGTTTACAAATTTGAAGCTCTGCCTTGTATCGGACACTTCTGTATAAGGTGTCTAGCACCGTGTTCGATAATTAAAAAAAAAAAAAACCGAGCACTGCCAAGAGGTGGCCGACACGAGTCCAGAGGTGTCCGGCACGTATTCCCATGTCGGACAGAATAACTTGATCTAAAAGAGGTGTTCATGCTTCCTAGCCTGCATAAAATGGCATCACAAGAACACCCGCCCGCCCACCCCTCCAACTCCCCATCACACACAAAATAAAAAATAAAACCAACAAGAAAAACACCCATTTCTTTCATGGTTTTAGAAGAGGAATCTTTTGCCCTTCTGACATAGGATATATCAATGACTCTACCCAGAGAAAAATATTACGCATGCTCACGGATGTAAAAGCATTGGCTTTTTAAAATCTACAATTAGCCGGCAAACAAGGATAAAATTGAAAAATGAGGCTACAAAAAGTTGGGTAGCACAAATTGTGGAGAAAACAAGGGAGCAATGCCTCAGATGGCTTAAATATATTCAAACAAGTCGTTTGATGTCCCAGGCTCCCAGCGAAGATATGTAACGCTGTTAACTGAACAATGGTAAGAAGTAAATGTCTGGTAAAAAGTAAATGTCATTAAGCAAAGGAATTGTTAAGTTATACTGGAGATGACCAATGAACTAATTGGTCACAAGGTATTCCTAAAAGGAAACCCACCAAAAAATACGTGATGGCCTCACAGATCCTTCACATGCTCCTATTATTTAGGAGGATAATATCACTAAACTCCTTGAGTTTAGGGGTAAATAATAGTTGGAAACTGTGTTTTGACAAAGGGGACACCCATATCCAAAATGCCAAAATTTTGTTTCATATTCCCCAACATTAGGGTTCTCTGCTACTAACTAATGATTTTGACTAACATGGCCATTTCGTAATTAGAAAATGCCAATGATACCCTTAAGTCTTTAAATATGCATAACTTTTGATTTAAATACGTATTGGAGGAATCAGGAATACGTATAACTTTAGGTCTTCTCTAACTTTAGGTATGTATTTTCTCTCTCTTCTATTCTCTAACATTAGGTGTGGAAAACTGTAGGCCTGTATATATGAGACAGACACTAATTTTAATACGTCTCTCTCAACTAATACAGAACTAATACATATAATACCCTCCCTCTCCCCCCCCCCAACCGCCGCCACAACCATCACAACCACCACAGCCCACAACACTCACTCCATGCATTGGCCACCACCATCGACAAAAAAACACACCTACCATCACCCAACATCCACCGCGCCACCCTCGCGACATCATTCCACCATCACTAACCACCATGACACCACCAAAATTGACCCCCTGTTCCATCGCGGCACAATTCCACCGTAACCCAGCACCGCACTGGTCAAGTCTACCATGTCATGGCAACCCAATCTCACCGTTGCCCTCACCACCCCACAGCTCCACCAGACCAAAGAAACCCCATCTCACTCTCGTCATCATCACCCCAACACCACCAACTACAATGGCCTCACCACAGCTGACACCACCACTAATCAGCCCACACAGACACGGACACTGATCTGCGCGCGCACACAGAGCGAATTGACTAAAACTCCTTCATGAAGTGCAATAATTGTGCAGGCAGTAATTGTGTTGGTGGTGTTGTGGCAGCATATCATGGGATCATTTGGGGTTAAGTGGTGATAGAGGTGGTGGTGGTGGATGAGCATTGGTTGTGGCAGCAATATGTCTTCAAGTTGGTGGCGGCAGCAGCTATGGGCCTGTATTAGTTGTGTCATGGTGGTTGGTGATGGTGGAATGGTGCCTCAGTGGTGCTAATGGTGGGGTTGGCGTTAAAGGGGGCAGGTACTGTGCTAGAGGATATGGTGGTACTTGGTAGTGTTGACTAGTAGAATCTCCGGGAAGACGAGAAAAGGGACAAGGAGAGGAGAGAAAAGATTTGGAGGGCATTTTAGGGTGGAGGGCAATTACGTCTCTTTACAAAAAAAAATTAATGCCATCACCAATCTGTCTAGTCAAGGGACACAGGTGTTATGCAAAAACATTCCTTGACTGTAATTTACCCCAGAACTCTAGGAGTTACTGATATTATTCCTTATTCAGTAAAGTTTGTTTTCTTCGTTAAGCATATTAACGGGCAACACCTGCATCAAACAATGAATCATAGAGGCAAGAACATATATGCTATGTTGTGCATGAGAGCGTTTATTTGTCTATCTATGTACAAGTGTGACCAATGAGCGAATTTGTGTTAGGTGGACCCAGCAGTCCCGAAGTGTCAAAGTGATCCGGATTATTAAGTTTAAGGCACTCAAACATTGAAAAGGATCCAAATGAGTTCTTTTTGAGCTTTGACTAGAAAACCATAGAAGGAAAGTGCAACTCCGCCAAAGATGAGTGGAGCCAAAGATACAATTTGAGCAGAGGCCAATACACACATGCTTTAAAAGACTATAGCAGTCATAAAGCACCCTAATCTAATGGCGACAATATGTTCCCTTCCTCCTTTCTTTGACCTAACGTACCATATACTATTCTCTCTCAGAAAGCATCTCAAATTGAAGCTTCAAAATAGTTGTTTCTTTCCTTTAATCTTTTCGTTTTTCTGGCCCATCTAAGCAACACAGATTCCGGTGCGGGTGCGGAAGCAATACGGGTGCGGATACCCGAATACGTCATTTTCTCAAAAAATAGGATACGGGTGCTGCGGGGATACGGCAAAATTTTATTAACAGAAATAATTTGTATATAACAAAAGTAATGTTATTTTAGACAAATAATAAGATATTTTGTTAATTTGGTGGGCTGTTTTAGAAATATTGAAAGTGCATAGCCAAGTATGACAAAGTTCGTAGAAGTTCTTTTGTTTTTTCAAAAGTAGTGGGGCTATTTTGAAAGATTGTCGATTGAGCTGGGAGTTAAACATAATAAATATAAAGTTTCATAGAAACCCTATCCCTATTTTAAAACACAACCGTCACACTGTCACAGACATAGAAATCATCGACAGCAAGGAGTGACCGTCGCCTCTCCTGCCGGAAGTCCCTCGCCGATCGCCTCTCCTGTCGGAAGTCCCTCGCCGGTCGCCTCTGCTACTGGAAGTCCCTCGCCAATCGCCTCTCCTGCCAGAAGACCCTTGACACTCTGGCGGAGTTATTTCTTCTCTTCTCCTTCTCCTCTTTCTTCTTCTTTTTCTACTCTTTGCCAAAAAACCCTGGGTGCGTGTCCGAGCAGCACCCAGATCCAGAATATCAATTGAAAAAAGAAAATAGTTTCGCCGCACCCGAAGTGCACCTACACCCGACGCGCACCTGGTGCCGGTGCTTCTTCCAGACTGCCGCACTGGTGCTTCATAGGGCCCCATTGAGAAAAGACACATATTTCGTACCCCACCAATGTCGAATTGTCAACGTCAGTACATAGGGTAACCCATCGAGTCTCTGCACCATAGGTGTGCATATGAAACTAGAATAAGTCACCTGTGGGTTGGACCTAGTACTAAATCCGCTCTTTTACATATTATCACTTAGCTAAGATATGTAAGCTCTGCACGATTGTTGCGATTTATCTGTGTTCACAACCTTCAAAAATACATATACCAGGAAGCACCGACACCTCCTAACACGTGTCCGGCACCTCTCATCGGTGTCTGAATTTATTTATTTTTTAATTACTGGACACCGTGTCGGACATCTCTTGAAGAAGTGTCGAACACCTCTTGAAGAAGGTCCACATGTATGGGGCCAAAATACAATATTTCAAACCTATTTTAGGGTCAGTGTGTAATAGTTGACAAATCTAGGGGCTTATTAGAAATGAACTTTTAAGCCAAATCCTAATCAGATCAACCCAGCAAAAGGTACCCTTCTTCTTTCTATCCCATCTCTTTCTCCGTTCCTTCCTTTTGATAGCGAAAGCATCCAATTTTACTAGTCCAGAGGAAGATAGGTCAACATCCCCGACCTAATTTACAGACCCATCTGGCTATATAAAACCTTTCCTTCGTGCATTTGGTTCCATGTCTTTTTTCCTTGTCCCTTGTTGCTCTTGAGACTATAATTTTGGTATTGTCAAGACATTCAGCTATTTTCTTGTTTCCGACTTTCTTACTTGTTACTGTTGAGACTTTCATTTTAATTTTCTTCTCATCTGTTTCGAACAAACTTCAGCTCCTCCAATTAATGCTTATTCTCGTTATCAAATATACATATATATATATATATATATATACATATACATATATATATATATACACATACACACACACACACACACATATATATATATATATATATGTATGTAAATAAAAAATATTAGAAAATTTTGTGATGTCCTGCGGTGTCCAAAATATGATTTTTTGGAAATTGCAGTGTCCGGTGTCCCGGTCGGTGTCGGTGTCGGACGCGGTGTCAGTGTCCGTACTACCTAGTACATATACAAGTACGCAGAAACTGAAACCAAACCTAACCCAAAGCTTCTCAAGCTTATTAACCCTGGGATATTGGCCTTTAGGAAAATACTTCCGTTCCCTCCATTATTGTACGACAACTATCTTTTGTGACCAAAAGTGTCCAAGAATCAAACCGGTGCTCGTAAAACCATGGGTTCAGCCAATAGTCTCAACAATGCATGCCACTCCCATATCATATCACAGCCATTATACAATTACACGTGCACAGTTCAAAAGACAATAAAAAGCGAAAAAAGGCTGGTGCACCCTGCACCTATTACAACTTGTGTGCAAATAAACAAACACTAAAATTTATGTGCAAAAGTGCCGGCATTACGTGAGATTGAAAAATTTAGAAAAATAAGTATTCCTACCTTAGTCTACTCCGGCGTCACGTCCTAGGTGAATGGTCAGATCCATCTGCAGAGGAACTATCACTGTCTGAATCTGCATTTACAAAGTCAACGTAAATTAGCACGAGGAAGTAACTTGGAAGGTAGCACAATCATCACCGAGTCTAAGGAATGCAACAATTTCTAATGAAGAAAAACGGACGGAAAAAAATCGATTACCACTTGAAGAAGATCCAGTGTCGCTGCTAGAACTGCTTGAACTACTAGACGACCTCACATTATCGCCTTGCTTTTCTCCTTGCACAGGAGAAGAAGCAGCCGCATTGTTCTCATCTGCTCGGACATACCAAAACACTCATCAGAAATAAATCGTCCTTGGAGCGTGGATATAAACCTAAGCTACAACTGAAAGAATAAACTCCTATGTATTCAGTAACAGACCTGTTTTATTTTCTTTTGGTGCCTCCTGCACAGCTCGAGCTGGATTCTGCAGTCATTAAAACATGTCAGGCACCTATGCAAACTTTGTTAATAGTGTTAGACTAGACTAGATAATGATAATTCGAGCTTACAGCCACCAGGATAGCATGGCCAGCTGCTCTTTGTTGAAGTAGTTCCGCTTTTCTCTTGTTTTTGCTCAAACTTTTCTTGTAGTTGGTCACAAACCTATCAAGCTCCCATAGTGTTTCTGCATCTACCTTGTCAATATCCACTTCAATCTCATCATCGTGTTGAGAAAGCGCGGTATTCCTCTTCTTGATGATCTGAACAATCATGTCTAGTTTCTCAGAAGGCAAGTTCTGAAGGTTTGCACTGAGCTTCTGCTTCTCATCATATGTCATGTCCCTCTTATTCTCATCCCTGGCTTTTGGTTTTTTTGGCACCGGCGTCCTAATAACCGGAGGAAAATTAACTGGTTTTGGAGGAACTGTCATTGATTGCGATCTACCCAAGTAAGAGGCTGGCGCAAGAGGCCAAGGAAGTGGGGGAACCCTCCTCGAAGTGGGAGTATGAAACCCTAAATCTTGAGGCATCTCATACCGCCAATCAGAATTATACTCCGTCTCTATAACCGTCCATCTCTCTTCAAATATATCAGACAACTGTTCTGCCATGACATGAACATCCTGCCCCTTCGGATTATACGTCATGGCATTACAAAAGGTGAGCCTCACATCCTCCGCAAATTCCCTGGGGGACTTGTAAAAACCCTGTGCTAACCTACTCTTAACCGTACCCAAATCCATGGGGTGTCTAATAATATCATGATAATCATGAAGCCCTAGGGCCTTGGCATTAACTGGCTCATTAAACACCCAACCATGCTTATGCTTCATCAACCTCTGAAGCAAGTTGCTACAATTCTTGAATGCCTGACTCCTATACCTATCCACACCAAACCCATACCCAGTATCTTCTCCATGCTTTCTCCCGCCATTGGATTTCGTCTTCTTGCTTTCAGGCGGTAACCTCTCCTTCCCCAGAAGAAACTCGGTACCGCGATAATACTGATTCACCTTTGGAGTCCTCTTTTCTTTCTCCATATACTCACCACCAAGCCCATGATTGTTATCCATGACTGACACGCTTAACTGCCTAAAGGGCCTTGATTCCATATGACCAACGGAACCCACCTCTGAATTCACCCTGACTAACCCCCTCCTATCGATTACATTCACATCACTGGCCGAATGAGCTGCAGCCACAGTAGAATGCGCAGTGAGCTCGGCCTCCTTGGCTTCAAGCTGCTTCACCAGGGTCCTAACCTGATCGAGCTCGCTGACTAGCTTATTCTTAAGCTCACGAATCTCATTCTTCGAATTCGCCGCCTCCAAACATATTCTAACCCGGTTCTCAACCCGAGTAACAACAGGCCTAACCGACCCGTTCCCATTCGGAATGCTTAGTCCCACCTCTCGGGCCTCTGGCGGGGGATTATGGCTTAAGGTGTCATCCGATACCGACAAAGGCTGCTCCTTTTGCAACGAATTCGCCTCTTCTGTGGTACCTAGGGTTTGCTCCTGCTGCTGCTGTTGCGACGAATAATTATTCGCTTCTTCTGCAGTAGCAGCTACGGTCTGTACTTGTAAAGACTGTTGAGGGAGAGGGTCGTTGGTGGTGGTGGCAGTGGTGGTGGGACTGGTAGTTGTGTTGGTGGTGGTGGGACCGTTGTTGGCAGTTGCGGTGGCGGCGGCGGTGGTTTTTAGGGCTTTGTGGTAATTCTTGCGGGTGTAGACCTTGTTGCCGTCACCCCACCGGAGCTTCTCTCTTGAATCGTCGGGACCTAGGGTTCCTGAAGCCATACATGTAACCAAAAGACCCAAAAAGCCCCTAACTTTATCAAATTTCTCTCAAAACCCTAAGATGCAAGTAAATCAAGAACGGTCAAAATTTCAAGAAAAACCAAGGAACCAACTACCCACAACCAGATCTAGCATAAACACCCCTAATTGAGATCTAATTCGACAAAAGCTAGGGTAATTATAGACGAATTGAAAGATCTGGAGAGAAAAGGGGGAAGAAATTGAAATAAGGCAAAAGTTAGGGTTTGCAATTTGTCATGACAGAAAAAGGGGAACCCAGAAAGACGGGTATTCGATCCGAATAATTCTCTTTTCTTTTTTTCTTTTTTTTTTCCTCCCTCTCTGCGAGTGTATATATATAGTGATTTTAAAGTGGCCAGTCGCGGTTAGGTTAATTGGTATCAGACGCGCTTGTCTGGCGAGTGATCTAAAGGCGGTGACCAGCCATGTGGCGTGGGGGGGCCCGGTGGAAGCTCTAAAGTGTTCGATTCGGCAACTTTTTAATGGCGCATTGCTACGCGCTATGGATGGTACGGAAGAGGGTGTGTATGATATCAAAATTTAATATTCTCAAATTTCCTTTTTCCCTCCCTTTCCTGTTTTTATTTTCCTTCCCTGATAATATTTGTCAGATTTAAAAAGGATAAAGAAAGGCTCTTTTCCTTCTTGTTTTTTTTAAGGGCTAATTACACATATATCCCTAAGGTTTGGGGGTAATTATACGCGCGGACAATAGTTTATAATAATTACACTTATATCCGTTGACCAGACGAAATACAAAAATACTTAACAGTTTTGACAAAAAGACCTAATTGCCCCTGAAATGCCATTCATTCCTGTCTGAAAATATCTATGTTCTTTTATCTTTTTTTCTCTCCTCTCTCTCTCCCCCCTCGACACAAGCATGATCTGATACCAAATTAGGGCTCACCGTTCTTTTTCTGCGGCACCGTGACTTTGGCCTGGCCTTCGGCGTGCTGTCGGTGGCCGAATGAAGTTGACAGCGGCAGATTGTACCCACCCCTTCATCATCTTCTATCTTCTAAAAAATGCCTTTACGGTGCATCACGTTCACCACGGGTGCGGCGCCGTTGCCAGCCACTTTCTCTTGGGCCTCCTGCGGGACCAAGGACCAGAGGTGTTCGACGTTGACGACGGGGCAATGGAACTTGTTGCGGAAGCGGTGGAAGTAGCTCTTGCCGACCTTGCCGAAGTAGCCCGGATGGTTCTTGTCGAAGAGGATGCGATGATGGTGCATACCACCGGCGTTTCCCTGCCCGTCGGGATGCTTCAGATTGAAGACAAATGCCTAATTTAATTTACAGATTAAGGACATTTTGAAACCCTAATTTGTAGAGCATTTCAGATTGAGACTTTAGAAAAAATAGAAATTTAATTTGCAGATTTAGAAAAATTAAGGTTGTGAACCCTAATTTGCAAATTAAGAACATTTTGAAACCCTAATTTGTAAATTGAGTTAACTTAGGGTTTTGAAACCCTATTTTGCAGATTGAGATTGAAATAAATTAGGGTTTTGAAACCAATTGAGAAAAATTGATGAAAAAGACTGCAGAGATTGGGAAGAAACCAAAAACCTAATCTTTAGTATTTTATTCAGTATATACAGTACAAGGGTAGTATTGTCATTTTAAAAATACGTATTGGTGACATCATAAAAAAAGTACACTTTTTGGACGGAACCCTGACAGATGGACACGGGTGATACATTTGAAACACTTTTGGTCATGGAATGTTACATTTTAAAACTTTGTGTCCTTGACTGTAATTACTCCCTAACATCAGGGATATAGGTGTAACTAGCCCTTATTTTAATGTGTACAACAATTGGCCAAGTCCTATTTAAGCTTACGGCCCAGTCTAAGTTACCCTCAAAGATCTTATAGTCTTAATGTCCTTGTTGACTTAGCATACAGTCTTACAAGAGTTGTGCGATTGATAAAAATATTCATTTATGATTTATACCATACACCTTCCTATGTGATGCAAGCTTTTGGGTTGTAGATAGTAATTAATTCTTAGGTTGAAATGTTGTGTACGAAAAAATGCATTAGGGGATATGCTTGACATCTCAAGGTGGACATTGATGCATTGAATTATAATCGATAGGATGACATGATTCGTACGCGGATGAAGTATCAACCCGAGGATATAAATCATAAGCGCCCATGAGGTCAGTAAAAAATAAGGATATAATCATTGTCTCATGCTCCAACACCCTCTTTGGGATTCTAAATACCACAATGGATTGTTTTTTGGATCTTCTAGCATAGTAAATAGCTATTATGATTGTCTTACTTCAGCATAGGCTATAGAGATACATACTAAATGTGGGTAACAACGATACACAATAATCTTCCCTAATTGTCCCCTATGATAAACTTGAAGGTGTATTATGGGGTGCTAGTTATCTGTCTCTTTCACAAAGAAAACTTGGTGGATAGATTCGAGAGCTAGTTTCCCTAGTGAAGAATGGCATTACAAAAGTGATCTCAGATGTTATCTTGCAGTAGTGTAGGAGGTTGAGGCTTTTCGAGATTGCTAAAGAGGCTTAAGTTCGTCATTTTAGTCAAAATAGCAAAAGGCCACTAATTAATTGAAAGATTTAGAGCCTATTTAGGAATATGTTATAGTGAACGTTTCATTCATGTAGCCAGACTAGCATGTGATCAATGGTTATTAGGCTTATACATCATGCTGGGCTTCCGCACAGCCGCATTTCGAAATTGTGGGCTATATGGCAGGGACCATAAATTTCTTGGGCTAGAGGGTTCAAAAAAAAGTTGTTATGGAATCCGAGCCACAGAGGCAATCAAGGTCGTTTTAGACAACTCCTTCGTGGGTACAGATATGAATCTAGTTCTCCATACAAGAAACCTACTTGAAAAGGAACGGGAATGTAGACATATGTTTATCTAGCGAGTGTCTAACATGTGTGCGACAAGTTAGTACAGTCAAGCAAAAGGGAAACTCATGGTCATCGAATCCTGGATGCTCTACCACCTGCCTTTTCAGAAATCTTAGATGCAGATGCTTGTAGCATCCACTGCTCATAATCACAACGTGTGAATGTTTAATCCTCATGTACCACTCTAAAAGCACCAGAAAGAAGAAAAAAGAAACATATTTATGAGTAGGTTCATAGATATACTAAGGCCCCGTTTGACACTCTTTTTTTCCCTCTTTTTTTTTCAGTTTTAAAAACTGAAAAAAAAGGAGCGTTTGGTAACCATTTTTTTTTCAATTTAAAAAACCAGTTTTTAAACTGCAGAGTAAAAAAAAAACTCCAAAAACTGGTTTTTTTTTTTCACTTTTGGTTTTTTTTTTTCGACCACCACCACCACCCTCCCACCGCTGGCAGCCACCTCCAGCCGCCGGCAGCCACCGCCGGAGACCGCCGACAACCACCTCCGGCCGCCGGCGACCACCGGCCGCCGGCGACCACCGGCAGCCACCTCCGGCCGCCGGCAGCCACCGCCGGAGACTGTCGGCAGCCACCTCCGGCCGCCGGCGACCACCGCCGAAGACTGCCGGCAGCCACCTCCGGCCGCCGGCGACCACCGCCGGAGACGGCCGGCAGCTACCTTCGGCCGCCGGTGACTGCCGGCAGCCACCTCCGGCCGTCGGCCACCACCACCACCACCGTCGACCACCGCTACGCCCCACCACCGCCACCGCAAACCACCAAAAAAAAAAAGTCAAAATAAAAAGGGTTACCAAACACCAAAAAAAAAAAACCTCAAAAAAAAAAGGGGTTATCAAACACCCACTTGTTTTTATAAAAAAAAGAAATTAAGCTGCTCTTTAAAAAACTGCTCTTTAAAAACTGAAAGCCAAAAAAAAAAATTTGTCAAACGAAGCCTAAGAGTCTGTTCATGATTAACTCTGAAAATAGTTTTAGATTTAATTAACATGGAAAGAGGACCAAAAAAGACATCAAAGAACATTCAAAATTGCCAATATTTTCTGTTAATAGAAAACGTAAAATAAGCAATCTATATATCATCGCTATTTCATCAACCTTCTGTATTATCTTTTATTTTGTAAGCATTTCTACATAAGTGAATGATTAGTGGTAAAACTTTCAAACTAAACAACAATTAACTATGGAACGAAGTGTAAAGCTCCTCGAACAAAATTTTAACAACCATCATAAAATTCTAACAGTATATGTTGTTAGTAAAATCAATTTAATACCTTTCATCATCTAGTCTACGGTATCTTTTTTATAGGACCAATAAGTTCTTTTTATTCACAAATAACGTCTAAAGAGAGGGAGAGGAAGAGAGTGACAGACTTGATAGTCTAATACTTTTGATAACACAAACCACAAAAATAGTAGAGTAACAAATAGAGTCTAGTCCATTGCATTCAATGTCCCTAAGTCAAAAAGTCCGTGGTTAATCTACCATTTTTTTGCTCAAACATTCTCCAAAAGTGTTTAAAATCATAAACCACAAAAGTGTGATTTATGTTTTTGAAATATGTTTGAAAATTTTATGTTTCTTGGCAAACGCCACATTAATCTATTTTAAACGGGTTTGACCACTTTAGAATCAATTCTATACACCATCTAAGCCTAAGACTATATGTAATGTGATAACCATAATTAATTACATGATGTATCGAGGAAGGTGAAATATAACACCACCTTTTATTTGGGTAATACAAAAGTGACAGAGATATAAAAAAATTTTGAAGAGAGGGATTAATATGCCATAATATTACACAACATAGAATAGGTCATGACATAGTCCATGATTTTGATAAATAAAAGTACCTAGGTGTAACGATCTGGTCCACGACCCTAACACAGAACAATGCCTCCCTCAAAGGACTAGCCGAGTAGGTATTTATGAGTTTCTCGGTAGGGTCTTATAAGGCCAATCACAAATTATTCTACAGCCGAGGTGGGTATCACAATCTTCCTTCCTTATGCCTTAGCGTCCTCGCTAAGGCTTGATCATACATAGTCCGTAATATTCCTCTTTAAACAATTTGGGATATTCTCAACTCACCTTTCGATGTCCCCTATCCTTTTGATATGGGATATACCCGGACTTGCCTTCATTTTTACCAACCATTGGCAATGCAACTGGATAACCCAACCCGAGCTTCGAGAGTCGACTCTAATGCCATCTGTAAAGATTCGATCCATGACCCCACCACAAGGCAAAGCTTCATTCCAAAGGGCTAGCCAAGTAGGTACTTATGAGTACATAGACATGGTCTTATAAGGCCGATCAAAAATCATCTCACATCCAATGTGGCCAATCATACATCATCTCACATCCAATGTGGCCAATCACAAATCATTATACACTGTGGCATATTAACCACAGAGAAGGATTAATATGCAACAATATTACACAAACATAGAATATGTCATGACATATTCCATGATTTTGATAAATACAAGTACATAAGGCGCCCATCATAATATGTCTAAACTCCCGGAGTGTATTTTATCTATTACACATAACATTAAGGAGTGGTAGATCCAGTAGCAAAAATGCAATCGATTGCCCAATCCTGGTAGACCCTGACTCGTGCTTAACATGCAAAAGCAGCTAAGGATCTAGCATCCCTTATTTGGCTATGCATAGCTCGCTCCATACTACAAAATGGGAGTCAGATAGTAAATAACAAAAATAAAAAAGGATGGGCATCACTGTATCAGTGATGGCCTCACCCCTGCATCTAAGAGAGCAAAAATGAAGAGTTAGAATAGAAAAATCATGGGTTATATAGTAACCTTATGGCCTGTGGTTTGTATATGTCAGTAGCCTGAGTGGAGACAGCAGCGAAGTCGCAGCGAAAGTTACTATCTCTATGGCAAAAAATTCATATTCCAGTTTTGAGCCATAAAGGGTTAAAGTTACAAGCAACATTTAGTCCAATAATCTTGTCATTTGTATAAGCACAAACATGTGAATTTATATTAATTGGGAGTTTTATTTGGTTTTGTTTAAATTCTCTGTGTACGTACTTAGGATATAATTGGTTTGGCATAACATGTGATTTTTGCTGGTGATATAGCTAAAAATATACCTCATATCTATGAGCGACACGTGGCAGTTGTGATTCATGGTCAATCCTGATTAACTACGAATTTGGTGGTTACCATATCGGTGGAGTTAGGGTTTTAGAAGGATCCTAACTAAATCATGAAGGATTGTGACGTGATCCTCAAGGATCCTAACGTTATCTTGATTGACCTGCCCTATATCTATCAAGACTCGCAAACCTGTTGTGAGTCTTCCTCCTACTACTATATAAAGGGGTCTAACCCCTCAGGTATGGACAAGCTCACACACATACACATTGTGTTATTATCACTTTTCAGAGTTCTACCTTGTTAACAATCTCTGACTTAAGCATCGCAGCGTTCCCTGCCAGAACCCCACCCAGCGGTCACTCTGTGTTCTCTTTTGCAGACCTATTCTCTAGTGTGGTTCCCGATTCAGTTTTTAGCTGCAACAGATTCGTGCCATCCGTGGAACCACGACAGGGAACATGGCCAATCATTCTTCTTCTAGCGACTCTTCACATAGTCGTTCTCAAAATTGTCGTGCATGAACTAGCAGCTTTGATCGACCTGGTCGTTCTCATGACCGACGCTTGACCCCTCTACGCCGCCATCGTGCCAACTCTCCGGAAGATGTTTACGTTAAAGTAATGTCTGCTACTCCCAAATCAGAAACCAGATCTCGGAGAAACCGATCTTCGACATCCACTCTGAAAAAAGGTGACTTTCGACATCGTTTAAACCGTCAGCTGTTCAAAACACCCTATTCCGGCCTTACAAAAGAAATACCCGAACTGAAAGACGTGGTGAATACTCTTCAACAAAAGCTCGACATGGTGGTGGCTCTACTGTCCACCCACCTCTCTCATCTAGACCCTAGCGATCATCGTCTCCGTCCTCACCTCTAGATCAAGCTACGGTCGCAAATACAGGTCTGCAGTCGATCCAACTTTCGATCCCAAAGAGAATAATAGATAGCACATGACCAGGAGTGGGTCATGCTACCATCGTGATCCATCTATCAAAGACAGTACCAATTCCTCTCTCGAACAGGTCGTCAAAATTGAAACCCCTCAAAGACCTATCCACAGGAAGAGGACGCCTGAGTTTCGTTCCTGATAACGAGACTCCTTGAAGGTTGTCCCTAAATATCATTCCCCGGAACGATCTCTCCCGAGGGAAGAATCTGGGTATCCATTATCCAAAGCCATTGGACAGCAGCAGACATGCCTGGAATTGATCCCGGGGTTATTACCCATAGGCTAAATGTTGACCCGTCCAAGAAACCTGTCAAGCAAAAAAATAGAACCTTTGGGCCAGAAAGACTGGAAAAGATTGAAGAAGAAGTAGATAAACTCTTGACTGCCGACTTTATCGAAGAAATCTACTACCCTGATTGGATTGCCAATGTTGTCATGGTTCCTAAACCGGGAGGTAGGTGCCAAATTTGTATCGATTACATGGATCTCAACAAAGCATGCCCAAAGAATAGCTACCTACTCTCGAGGATTGATCTCCTTATAGATGCTACTTCGGGCCATGAATTGCTCAGCTTTATGGATGCATATTCTGGTTACAACCAGATTATGATGCACAAGGATGATATCTCCAAAACATCGTTCATCACAGAAAGAGGTCTGTACTGCTACAAAGTAATGCCCTTTAGACTCAAGAACGCTGGGGCAACTTACTAGCACCTAGTGAACATGATCTTTCGAGACTTGATTAGGAAGAATATGGAGGTCTATGTTGACAATATACTCGTCAAGAGTGTAAAATTTGAATTCCATGTCAAGGACTTGAAAGAAACTTTTGATATACTTCGAAAGTATAAGATGAAGCTAAACCCACTCAAATGAGCTTTTGGAGTTGCATTAGGAAATTTTTTTGGATTTATGGTTTCCCAACGAGGAATTGAAGCAAATCCAGAGAAGATCAAGGCTATCCAAACCATGATGACCCCAAAACTTTCAAACAAGTGCAAGAGTTAACAGGAAGGGTCAGCCTTGGGAAGGTTCATGGCTCGATTGACAGAACGATGCCTGCCATTCTTCAAAACCATCAGGAAAGCGAAAAACTTTGTTTGGACGGACGATTGCCAAAAATCATTTGAAGAACTCAAAACATACTTAAGCTCTCCGCCCTTACTTTCGAAATCACTTCCTGGAGAACACCTGTTTCTGTACCACTCGGTCACCGAGGTTGCAATCAGTGTTGTTCTGGTCAGAGAAGAAGATGGAGTAAAAAAACCCATTTACTATGTTAGCAAAGTCTTACAAGATGTAGAGACAAGATATCCAAAGATCGACAAGATTGCATTAGCCCTTATCATATCAGATAGGAGTCTTTGACCGTACTTCCAATCTCATACCATTGTCATTCTAATGGACCAACCATTTAGAAAGGTTTTACTGGGCCCCGAGGCATCAGGAAGATTGGTAAATTGGTCCGTCGAGTTGGGGGAGTTCGATATCCAATATAAACCTCGCACTACAATTAAGGCCCAAGCCTTAGCAGACTTCATTATCGAGTGTACATTACCTGAAGACCCCCCTCAGTTGGTAATTTTTGAAGCTTCAGATCCGTGGAATCTTTATGTAGATGATTCTTCAGCCATTGGTAGCAATGGAGCAGGAATCATTCTCACCAGTCCATAAGGTTTCATGGTTGAGTATGCCATCTGCTTTGGATTTCATGCCTCAAACAATGAAGCAGAATATGAGGCCCTTCTCACTGGAATAAGGCTGGCACGTGCTCTGAAGGTAGATTCACTATCTGTACATAGTGATTCTCTATTGGTGGTCAACCATGTTTTAGGAGACTATGAGGCCAGAGACGAGAGAAGGGCTCAATATCTCCAATTAGTCAAGACTTTAGTGTCGAAGTTCAAAAACTTCACCATTCAGTAAATTCCCCGAGATCAGAATACGCAGGCCGACACATTGTCGAGGCTAGCTTCGGACGAAGTCACAAATGTTCGATGTTCCGTCTACCTTGAATTCTGTTCCGTCTACCTTGAATTCCTCAAAGAACGCAGTATCAGTTCTCAAACTGAAATTGGAGTGGTAGATCATGAACCTTGTTGGATGGACATGATCATCAAATACTTGTCCACAGGCGAACTACCAAGTGAAAGACATGAGGCGAGGAACCTTCGTGTCAAAGTTGCTCGGTGCGCATTAGTGGAAGGAGTTCTATACAAGAAATCCTTCAGCATTCCTTACCTCAGATGCTTACACCCATCAGAGTCCTTATATGCATTACAAGAAGTACACGAAGGGATATGTGGTCAACATCTTGGAGGAAGGACATTAGCTTAGAAAATCCTAAGACAAGGATATTATTGGCCTACGATGCAAAAAGACGCCATTGAATTCACACGAAGGTGGGACAAATGTCAAAAGTTTGCCCGGTACGCATACACCGGTCGCCCCTTTAACTTCGGTTATATCTCCAATTCCTTTTGCAATATAGGGAATGAATCTGCTTGGCCCTTTTCCAGTAGCGTCTGGACAACGACAATTTGTAATTGTAGCAATAGACTACTTTACCAAATGGACTGAAGCTGAATCTCTGGCTACCATTACTTCAGTCAAATGTGAGGACTTTTTTTGGAAAAATGTGGTTTGTCGTTTTGGAGTACCAAGAGCTTTGGTCGTTGACAACGGAAAGTAGTTTGACAACAACAACTTCCAAAGCTTTTGTACGAATCTTTTGATCAATTTAAGATTCACCTCTGTAGCTCATCCACAATCCAATGGTCAGACTGAAAACATGAACCGAAGCATCCTACAAGGATTAAAGAAGAGGCTGGATGAGGCTAAAGGAGCATGGGTGGATGAACTGCCCAAGGTGTTGTGGGCCTATCGAATAACTCCACATTCGGTCACAGAAGAAACACCTTTCTTACTCTACTATGGGACAGAGGCAATGTTGCCTGTTGAGATAAGAGTTCCAACAATACGGGCTTTACACTTCAACGAAGAACATAACGAAGTTGAACTCAGAGCGAATCTTGATTTAGTCGAAGAAGCTCGAACTCAAGCCCATGAAAGATCTGTTATCATAAAACAACGAGTCACGCGCTATTACAATCAGAGAGTTCAGTCGAAACAGTTCAAAGAGGGAGATTTGGTTATTTGCAAGCTAGAAGTATCCGACCCAAAAGCAACGACGAGGAAGTTATCTCCAAATTGGGAAGGACCTTACCGTGTGATAAAGGTACTTAAACCGGGTGCCTATACACTGGGAACACTTTCAGGAGATCCCGTCCCTCGTACTTGGAATGCTGAGAACTTGCGCAAGTACTACCAGTAGCATTTTGCCCCGAGGCAAGACACTTTTTTTCAGGGGGATAAGGGGCCCAGACTTTATCAAAATCCCAATTTTCTAGAATAGTCTTTAGCAGATTTTTTTTGAAATAATGGGTTGTTAAGCAATCTAGTGTGGACTTTATCTTTTGCTCGAGCAATAAAGTTATTTTTCTAAGCATTGTTACTTAGCCAAGTATTCTGTCAGAGCAAAGTGCCGAAATTGGACAAAACATTCTGTCTGAACAGAATGATGCCCGAACACTCTACCCGAGTAGAGTGCCAAACTTGGACAAAAGATTCTGTATGAACAGAATGATGCCCGAAACACTCTGCCCAACCAGAGGGTGCTCGACTACTTTGCCAGCTCTTTAAGTAACGAATAAAGAGTTTGAGTTAAAGTAAAAATAAATAATGATGTGTGAATGGTAATATAAACCACTTGAAACACATTAAAAAGCAAAATACCATCAAATAAAAAAAGAGAGTTTTGCAAAGGCCTTCGTAAGGGCTTCAAAATACTCAGTCTAACGCAAGGAAGAGCCTACAAAGGAAAAATCTAAGGCTCGGGGGCAACGCCAGAAGGACCTTCCTCTGGAGGATGGGAAGTTGCAGCGTCTCCTACCTCTGAAGGCATGGCAGTCTCCCCGGATGGAGAAGCCACCACAGGCATGACAAAGTCACCCAAAGGGATGTCAAGAAAGCGCTCGGCGAACATCTCATTGGCCTTCATGAAGCCCATCTCATAGATCTCCAAACCATCATCCATTCGCTTCTTCAACATTCTTTCCCGGCATTTCCATCGAGGAAGTCGTGGATGCCTTGGTCTTGAGCCTCTTCCACCTTCTTCGCCTCTTTGGCTATCCTCATCTTCGCCCGTTCTAGTCTCTTCTCCAAGGTCTCAATCTGAGCAAGATAGTCAGCCTCTCTCTTGCTCAGTTCTTCAACGTGACGAGTGGCTTCCTCTGCCTCCTTAATGGCTTCTCTCTTTTACTGAGCTTCTTCAGCTACCACCTGCCTCGCCATCTCAAAGTGAGACAGCATCGTAGACCCGCTGGCGTACATCTGGAATAAATATTGAAACAATCAGTTAAATGAAAGTTGAAGGAGGAAATAAAAATTAGTTGGAAGAAAGAACGTTACAGTGTGTATAGCCTGAGCAAAAAAACAAGCAAAAGTCTTGTGAGTCTGGTTCTGGAAAACCTCCTTGTCACGAGGAAGAACTCCATGAACTAGGTGCTGCTCTTTCAAATGGTAGCTTCCTCTTATCCAGAATACCGACAAAGAAGTATCTGGAATGCAAACCCTTATTGGACTTGGGTCCACCCTTCAGAAGTCGTTGCCTATTATGAATGTAATACCATCCCGGGTAGTTGGCAACTCCTTTGACAAAACAGATTTCAAAGAAGACTCTCATAAAATTTGTTGCATATGGTTTACAGCTTGAAGTCTGAACCAAGTATTTAAGTCCGACTAGCTTCCTCCAACCATTGGGAACAAGCTGTCTGGGAGCCATATGATAGTGCTCAAAGAAACAAAGAGCAAAAGGGTGAAGAGGAAGCCTATACCCAGACTTTACATGCTCTTCATATATCCCCGTTTCAAATTTAGTTCCATAATTAGCTGATTCTTGCAAACCAGGAACACGAGCATACCAACCTTCGGGAAGAGGATATTCCCGAATCAACTCCAACAGATCTTCGGTGGACATCTTATTTGACTTCTCATCGGCAGTATACCAAGGCTTAGGATTAGCCTTATCCTCGACTTGATCCTTCACATCTCCTAAGGCATTCTTGGCAGGCGAAGAAGGTGAAGGTTGGGAGGTTAAAGGCTGTGAAGGCTGAGAAGACGAAGGTTGTACTGGTTGTGAAGTTGGAGGCTGTGGAGGTTATGGATTTAAAATTCCAACTTCACTTCCTGAAGTTAGAACTCATTCTGAACTTGAGGATGAACTACTACAAATAACTATATTTTCCTCGGAAGAAGAAAAAGACGTTGAAGTTTCGAACATGTTTCTACAACTAACTTAGAAACGCTGAACAGAAAGAAGAGAGAAAGGAGACTTACTTGAAGAGAAGAATGCTTCCAAATGATTTGAGTGAGAAAAAATGATGGGGAGATCTCCTTTTATAGGAAAACCCCAAGTAACTGTCTCTTAGGAAACTCAACGGTTCATCTACCCCCTACGTGTCGCGAGCTAAGAGAAGAGAAGTTTTAAAAGTGCAAAAATTTCCCTCTCAAAGGCATTAATTGCAAAAAAAAAAAGACACGTGGAAATAAACTGAATAGAATTCTGCCCGAGCAGAATCCTGTCCGAACACTCTGCTCGAGCAGAGTGACCTTAGCCGAATAGAATTCTGCCTGAGCAGAATCCTGTCCAAACACTACTCGAGCAGAGTGCCCTTGGATGAATGGAATTCTGCCCAAGCAGAATCCTGTCCGAACACTGCTTCAATAAAGTGCCCTTGGACGAACAAAATTCTGCCCGAGTAGAATCCTGTCCGAACACTCTGCCCGAGCAGACTGTCCTTTGGCAGAACAAAATTCTGCCCGAGTAGAATCCTATCTGAACACTCTGCACGAGCAGAGTGACCTTGGCAGAATAGAATTCTGCTTGAAGTAAAATCCTCTCTGAACACTCTGCTCGAGCAGAGTGACCTTGGCCGAACAGAATTCTGCCATAACAGAATTCTGCCCGAGCAGAATTATGTCCAAACACTCTGTTGCACCAGAGTGCCCTTGGACGAACATAATTCTGCCCGAGCAGAATCATGTCCGAACACTCTGGACGAGCAAAATGCCCTTTGGCCGAACAGAATTTTGCCCGACCAGAATCCTGTCCTAACAGAACTCTCTTCATACGCTTGAAATCCCGAAAAATAGTTTCCATTCTATTTGGGTATATTTTACTATCGCCATTGAGGAAAAGGGTGCTTCCACCCACTTCATTAACGCTGGTAGAAGCAGGGGGCATATGATATAACTAAAAATATACCTCCTATCTATGAGCGACACGTGGCAGTTGTGATTCATGGTCAATCCTGTTTAACTAGGAATTTGGTGGTTACCATATCGGTGGAGTTAGGGTTCTAGAAGGATCCTAACTAAATCATGAAGGATTGTGACGTGATCCTCAAGGATCCTAACACGATCTTGATTGACCTGCCCCATATCTATCAAGACTCGCAAACCCGTTGGGAGTCTTCCTCCTAGTACTATATAAAGGGGTCTAACCCCTCAGGTATGGACAAGCTCACACACATACACACTGTGTTATTATCGCTTTTCAGAGTTCTACCTTGTTAGCAATCTCTAACTTAAGCATCAGAGCTTTTTCCCGCCGAAACCCCACCCGGCGGTCACTCTGTATTCTCTTTTGCAGGCTTATTTTCTAGTGTGGTTCCCGATCTAGTTTTTAGCTGCAACAGCTGGTAATATATAGGTTACAATTTTAGATGTTAGGTTTTAAAATTTTAATTTATAATGAGTAAGGGGTTTAACATGAATTTTGTAGAAGATAAGATTGTTATGGATAATCCAAATGCACAAAAAGGTGTAAAAAATATAAATGGTCGTTTCTAGATGTATTAGATGTGTGACGAACTACATCCTAAAAGGACTAGGTTTCTTCCCGAGCAGCCATCTTATTCTTTTGAGTTAGTTAAATACGTAACAATGGGAAAAAAAATACTATTCGACTCCATATGTCCAATTAAAGCTTCCTAATTTACGAAACCGAAGACTTGAATTTGGTAACTAAGTTATATGATCGGAAGGTGTTAGGCATCCTATCATATCCTAAACCGTCTTTAACTTATTTTAAGTGATTTCCCAAATAAAGGTAAGCAATCATAAGCTAAACCTAAATTTGGTTTAAACTCATCAATGAGAGTTGAATGGCCTACATACCCAACCAGACAAGTCAAGATCAAAACCTCGTATTTTAACTGCATAGAGCCGACCTAAAATCTCGTTCTACAGCTTCATAGAGACCTAACTCAATTCAAACCATAGAAAGAAAATTGTTCTTTTTTCCCCACAAACTAAACCTTAGCCGCAGGAAAGGAAAACCTAATCTAACTTATCCTAAGATACTCTATAAAAAAATGAAAATGAAAATGAAAATAGGGAAGATTTATACCTCTAGCTATAGATTACTTGGACTGCTTAAGTACAGACTCCAGCTTCTCCTCGATGCGTGCGAGCCACAGATTAAGAACCCACCTAATGAAAGAAATCTAAGGTTTTTTTTACTCTTCTCTCTCTTTCTATTCTACCTCTCATAAAAAAAATCCAACTTTCGGAGGGAATTTTCTCTCCAAGTGACTGTCCCATTTTTGGGCAGCCAAATGACCTTTTTATAAAGGTCTTGGAGTAGTAAAGTACATAAGGAGACCATTTGGTCCTTCGCATAACCTCTAAGAGATAAGGTTGAGATAGGTTGGAAAACCAAGATGACTCTATGGGGTGGCTCATTTAATCCTCTGAGGTTTAGCGACTGGTTCATTCGAAAATTGGTCAAGCAGTTCTTTTCCCTCACAAGATTACTTTTAATCTAACTTTAAATGGGAAATGACTACCTTTTCTGATACACCACATGTAAAAATCATGAGCTCGGCGTCAAGCATTCAAATATAAACCAAAGCAAACACTAGACGTCGTATCCTATCTAGACTCTAACATGGGGTTAAGCCCAAACTAACTAGACTAACCAACTGGACTCAAACCAACTAGATTGGGCCAACTGAACTGGACTTAACTAATTAATATGAACCCTATTAATTAGCCTAATAGTATATAATAAGGCCTGTAAAATAGGGTGTCTATAAAGGCCCTCGGTGAGGGAGTTCGCCTCTGAGCGAACATCACTGAAAACAACACATGTTTGTAGATAAACATGGAAAAAGACCACAAGGTCTATCATTGACACGAGAACTCTACACAAAGAAAGAGTAGACCTTTGTAAGGCTTCCTATTCGGAAGGAATCAAACTAATGTAGTTCAAATGGCCGGATAATAGGTACTCAACTTTTGCCAAGCACCTGGAGACGTCATTTAAAAAGGAGCTAACAAGGCGTGAAAGTGGTTGGTAGTCGAATAACATTGAAAAGGGAAATTGATGTTGAACTTTACTTGAGCCGGAGCCAACATTAATAGTGACTGGTCGCTAGATAGAGGGGCATTCCTAAAATCGGAGTAGTAATAATAATTAGCCACTTAGGCACAACGCATACCCCTAGAAGCCGGAGCCAACATCAACAAGATTGGTCATTTAAGGATACTAAAAAGACATGTCTAAAAGCCAAAGTCAAAAGGAACAATGATTGGTCTTTTAAGCACGAGAAAAGAAGCATATCTTAAAGTTGGTGCCAATAGTACGAATGATGGTAGTCTAGACATACCAAAAACTTATGACTAAGAGCCACAAGGTCGTACACTTAAAACTTAGAGCCAACAGTAATAACGATTGGTCATTTAGAGACATAAAAAATGGAATAGTTTTGTCTAGAGCCGGAGCCAATAATAACAACAAATAGTTACCAGACAATAGATGGATTCATGGAAGTCAGTCACCAGTAACATTGATTGGTCTTCTAAGAATAGTAGGGAACTTGACTAATAGCCAGAGCCTACAACGCGTGAAAGCGGTTGGTCACTTAGTCATATCGAAACATAGTGAAACTAAGAACCGCAGCCCACAATGCGTGAAAGCTGCCGGTTGCTTACGGACGCCGAGGACTTATATTTAAGAGCCGGAGCCGACAATGCGTGAAAGCGAGTGATTACTTAGATATAACAAAAAAAAAACAAAGCATATCTGAAAGTCAGAGCCAACAATATATATATATACATTACAAAAAAAGTGATCTGTCATGGCGCTCTAAACCGGCGGCCAGATGGAGACGTTTCTATATGTAGGCTATGCCGGCGCCTCCCCGACGGCTGTTGCTATAGATTTATAGCAGCCCTCTGAGCTAGTGGTCTCATGTCTAGTGTTGGCATAGGCTAAATTTTCACACTAAAATATGAGAGGAAAAATTTAGCGCTTAGATTTTCACAACCACGCTGAATCCCTCTATTCTCTTCTATTTTTCCCATGTAATGTCTCTAGTCTTTCTCTCAATCGATCCTCCAAGATGCTGTAAGATGGACCACACTTTCGAATTCATTTTATTCAGGTAAGTTTTTTTTTTTGTCAGCAAGCCATGATTTCTGATCAATTGATTTCTACTCTAAATTGTCTATATTTTGGTAATTAGAAAAGTTTGTAGTTTTTAATTTCTATGTTCAAACATTTGGGTCTTGCGGGGTCGTCACTGCCGCCGGCAGTGCCTCTCACCGTTGTCATCGCCGGTAGCATTTTTTTTTACCAGCTTTTCTCCACCTTCGAACCATGAAACCACCAGTATCGAGTTTGATTTTCAGTCTTTCATCCAAATAGGTGAGTGTTTATCTCTACCCATCCCAATTAACGATTTTATAACTGTATATACCTCTAATTTTGGTTTGTATTCTTTTGTCAATTTTGATCTTCTCTTTTCAGAAATTTGCTTTGGTTAGGGTTCATGATTATCCATATTGAATTGAAATTATGCAAAGGCCCTCAAGATGGTTTTAATTGAGTCTAATATACTAACATATGACTATTTCTTGTCAGGTATTTGAGTCTTTTAAACATTTTATGTCAGTATCTCTGATTTAAATTAATTTTGAAGTTGCATTTAGTAGTCATTTTTAAGTCTTTTACAAAGTAGCAAAAGCCATTTTTTAGTTAGGGTTCATGATTAACTCTCTTCAGTAAATTGATTTGGTTTTTATTGTCTTTTTTAACTGTATATTGAATTGCATTTATGTAGAGGCCCTCAAGATGGTTTAATAGAGTAAATCTCTAAATACTGTTTGAAATGTTAAACTCATTTTGTTGTCAATGATCCTTCGTATTTTCTGCAGAGGTTTGTGGCAGATGCACTGCATATTTACAAAAAATTAAGACTTTTCTCTCTTCCTTACTTCAGAATATGAGACTTATGGTCTTCTAACTCTTGTTTGTTTGCTGGAAGGAGTAGTTGTTTTAGCTCAGCAAATTCTACTTTCTCTTTTGACCCTCCATGTGTTATTTCAGATTCGTGATTTTAAATATAATTTAGAGACAGAAGAAAGTCGCAAACAGGAGCTAGAAAAATTGATGCAAGACCAGGATTCACAAAGAAGTTCCCTTCTACAGTGGGGCTATACCAGTTATGTAGAGGTACTTCCTTGTTTTGAGAAGCGTCTGAATTATTTGTGTAGTGTTCTATTATGGTTGTACTATAATTAGACTATTTACTAAGCGGGTTTATAAACTTCTAGTCCACTAAGCTAATGCTAGCTGAGTTTATTGGTACATGGCACTCTGCAAGGAATTGTGAAGGAAATGCCTTTTGTTGAACATCTCATAGCTAACCATTTTTGCGTAGTTCCTGGGGAGATTCTGGTCAAGGGTATACCAGTGGCATGATTAGGAACCATATATTTTCAGGAGTTTTAAACGACTTCCTAATGTCAGAAATAGGGAATGCAAAAGCTAGATTTTTAAGGATCATTGGTTAAGCTAAGCTAGTTTTCAATTGGCCTTTCTTGTCGTTTCTTTCCCCTTTAATGTTTGTCTTGACGCAGTGGTTATTCAAGCATTCCACCCAATGCTACTCTCCAAAGAACTGCTTTCTTGGGTCAGCGTCAAGAACTTATGCAAGGATGGTGGAATCTTCAAGAAGGTTCTTGCGGAAGGAGAGAATTGGAAGAACTAAAAAGACCTTGATTAAGTATTAGTTACGTGTTTACTCCAGTTTCTTTTATATCTAAAGGCTTTAGGTGTTTTTGTATCGTCATATGTTCTTAAGTTCTTTATTTTGTCAATATAGTCCAGTATTAAGCTTGGCTACACTATCCTGGCCGTCAAAAGAGGGGAATCACAAGGAGTCCAGACAAAATAAAAAGCACACAGGGACAAGACACTGTCCTGACTGTCACGAGAGGGGAACTGCATGGAGCCTCTACATGAACACAGAAAAGTATGCAGAAGATACTGACAACACAATGAGCTGGATAAAGACAGACACTATCGTGACTGTCAGGAGAGGAGAGACAAGGGAATCACAAGGAGCCTCAACACAACAAATAAGGGTCCATCCTAGTATAACTTTTTTGAAAAGGGAATCACATGGCAAGCCCCTAGAACATCGTCAAGGAGAAACCTATGACACTTAGAAGAATACCCTTTGACAAATTTAGAGTTTGTTTTCAATATAAATGAAACAAAACTACGAGGGTTATTGTGTCTGAATAACAATCCCATAATAGTTTTGGTTAGCGTGCATAATTTTTTAGAGTAGGAATAGATTTAGCAGGGGCGGACCACCACATGATTGGGGATGGCATGCAGTCCCCCCCCCCCCCCCCCAACCCAACTTTTGGGGATTTTTTTTCACTTTTTAGATAATGGATAAATATATTTAAAATAATTACAAAAATGTCACTATATTGTTACATTAATTAATTAGGATTTTATTTTGTTATATTTTTGACTCTGTGTGTCACCGGCTGTCATATATTTGTCTTTCTCATTCCCTTACACTATTTCCATTCTTTGAAATAAAATTTTGAAAACTTTATATTACAAAAAAGCACGAGTAGATCAAGAATAATTCTTTTTTCAGTTTAAATTCTTATAGTATATTAACTTATACGTTACTTTTGTACTTATATAATCAATAATCACATTAACAATATATTTATACATTAATAGTTAAGCTTTTTTAATACAAGATTAGTATTTTATTGTCGACTAACCTTATCAAGTTAAATAAATTAGTAAATAGTAAAATTATATGATTAATAGTCAAATTGAGCGATATATGTTGTATTTAACGTATTTAATAGTGACGTTAATTATAATAATTTTTTTTTGTTTTTCATGTTTTATGTGAACTTGAACCTTCTAAAATTTTTTATATTAGTCATCAATTTTTTTTATGGCCTTTAGCCATCCCTCCCCCCCCCCCCCCCCCTCGCGAATAGGCTTTTTGCGTCTGTCCCTGAGATTTAGTACACATTTTTTAAGAAGAGGGGACAATATTATCATTATTATAAATACAAGGACCCAAAGTGCGTTTACCCATTACAGTATATAACTTTGTCCCAATATACTCACCATAAAACTCACGTATTCACATAATGTTTATAATTCAAATCAAGCTCACATGAGTTATTCATCTAGAAGTAGCTAGTGAAGTACCAACGTACCATCAATCAGCTAGTCTCCAGTGTATTGTGCTTTATTTGGTGTAAAATTCACCAACTGTTGGAAAAATCTGAAGTCGGTGGAGGCACCGACAATATAGGCCACTAGATAGAGTTAAGTTCTTCTCATCTTCTCATTGATCGGTAAATCCCAAGTTTGCATTCGAAGCCATGGTATCAACCTTGATTTGGGTACTATGAACTGATTGAGCGAGATTAGTGACAGAGTTGGATGCTTCAACCATAGTTTCGTTTTCTCACTGCTTATACTTTCACTCTCATTTTTCCTGTTGAAAATAAATTTTACACCTTCTAAGGATTTATCTTCAGTTATGCCACTAAACTTCAAATATGGTTATACTAAACTTCGTCGATGTAGATGGTTTAAGCATAAAGTGCTTAGATTTAGCTCATTGATTTTATCTTGTAATATTTCATAGTTAAAAAAAAATGAACAAATAGGTGTTGGCTTGAACTCCAAAGAACCTAGCTATCTTGGTCAAATTATAACCCTAAATTTAATATATAGTTATAATGATGCAGCTAGAAAATAGGAAATTAACTAATGCATCTAAAACAACCTCGCAACAACGACTTTTAGTAAGAAGGCTTGAATGTGGGATAGAGTTGACAAAATTGTTAGGAAGTCCATGTGCCAGTTCACAAAAATGTCACAAGCTCGAGGAGAGATCCGGCATCAATGGCTTTAAGCATTAACTTCAGTGACAATACCAAGGACGTATCAAGGGTATTGTCATTACTATAATTGCCAAAGCTTCAAAAACAAACAACCAAAACCTCTTAAGCAATGGGCATGAAACACCAACCTTGCAAAGCCTCCTCTTCTTCAAACTTCTTTTCCAAAAGATCTCCGACCATTCTCACCATAACCCTCTTCTTTGCCTCTTTTTTCTACTTCTTTGCAGTCCCAAGGCACTTCCAAGAACCATTTTCTCTTCGGTGGAAACCAAATACAGTGGCGATTTACGCGATGCCAAGTTCCCGTGGCATAAGCTTTGTTTCGGGGCAGCATATGAGAAGCTCAAGCTCGCCGTATTCGCCAAGACATGGCCTATTGGTGCAGCTCCGGGTGGGATGGAGAGACACGCTTCTACTCTGTATGGTGCACTTGCCTCTAGAGGGCACAAAATTCACGTTTTCACCGTGCCATCCGACCGAAGGCCTCACCAAGACATCCATCAGGGCGACCTTCATGTCCACTTTGCTGCAAATGATCACGGCTCAGTTAATTGTTCCTTAGCGTTCGACATATTCTATCAAGAAGACACGGCTGGCGCGTTTGATTATGTGCACACGGAAAGCGTGTCACTCCCTCATTGGCGTGCCAGAATGGTGCCTAAAGTCGCGGTAACATGGCATGGGATATGGTACGAGATTATGCACTCGAAACTATTTCAAGAACTTCTTTCAAACCCAAATGGGTTATTGCCAGGGCCCATGACTGAACTTCAAGAAGCCATGCCACGACTTGTTGATGAAATTAGGTTCTTTTCTAGCTATACACAACATATCTGTATAAGCAGCAGCGCTGGTGAGGCTTTAACTAACATCTATCAGCTTCCCCCCAAAAATGTACATGTTATACTCAATGGGGTAGATGAAACAAAATTTGTGCATGATTCAGAATCCGGCGCGCAATTTCGTAAAAAGCATAGCATACCTTGCAATGTGAGCCTAGTGATGGGGGTGGCTGGGAGATTGGTCAGGGATAAGGGGCATCCACTTCTATACGAAGCCTTTTCATCGATTTCTAAGCGCTATCCAGATGTATTCCTGCTTGTAGCAGGGTCAGGTCCATGGGGTAGAAGGTATGCTGAATTAGGACAGAATGTGAAGGTGTTAGGCGCATTGGAGGCTTGGGCGCTTTCAGAGTTTTATAACGCGGTTGATGTGTTTGTGAATCCAACGTTGAGGCCTCAAGGGCTTGATCTTACACTGATGGAAGCAATGCATTGCGGGAAGCCAGTTTTGACACCAAACTTCCCAAGCATAACTGGGAATGTAGTGCTGAATGAAGGGTTTGGCTACAAATTTGCACCGAATGTGAAATCCCTAGTAGAAGCCCTGGAGGCAGCAATAAGAGATGGGCCGGAGGTGTTGCACAGAAAAGGGATGGTATGCAAGAAGTATGCACTTTCAATGTTCACAGCAACTAAAATGGCGTTGGCTTATGAGAGGTTCTTCCTCTGCATGAAGAACACAAGATACTGTCATTACCCTCTTCCAACGGATTGTTAAGAGTGTGCTTAAGAACTTGTAGGTTTTGGTAAACGACCATTGAACATCAACCGACGCACTTGCTTAATCTCCAGACAAATGTTTTGATTTGAAAACAAGAGATGGTCCATGATGGCGAGTAGCTGATTCAAAGGAAAAGTTTTTTCAACTGGCAATTATGTCGGAGCTTCATTTGTAATACCGTACTACTACTATTTTTCTGTTAACTACTTTGAGCAAATTGAACGTCTCCCGCCATCGATGTACTCTCTTTCTGGTAGAATCTTCATTTATGAAACGTTTGTGAAACATGGAAGCACAACTGCACAAGCATTCCTCAACTAGAACCCTATTAGCAAGCCATACACCATGGATGTCCAAGAAGTGTCCAATCTCAAATGACTTTGTTTCCATTTGATGCAAAGAAAAGTGGGTTTGTGCCTACCTGGAAGTGCCACAAAGGCTGAAGTCCGAGTCAGCTTCTAAATGTACAAAGTGAGAGACAATGAGGGTGGAGTAAGGCAGAGAGCAAAGCTTCCCAGACAGGCGGTGAGGAGTGGCAGTGCTGTGGAGATAAGGCTGAGACGAACAAGACCGGCAGTCAACAGTCCAAGTCAAGACCCAAGTCAGGGTCCAATGCTACGGTCCAATGTTATGTCCAAGGTTAGTCCAATTGTGTTTCTCTCTCTAGAATCCCAGAGCTCTCAAGTTCTAGAGTGAGAAAGTGAATTTGAGAGAATGAACGAAAAAAAGTCCCTTTAATGAAGTCCAAAGTCCAATATTTATAGGCAAATGTATGCTTATGTCATCCAAATGCCACATGTCGTCCCCTGGAAGTGACACGTCACCAGAGAATCCAAAAATGCCTGTTCTCCGTTGGACTGCCGGTTCCCAAATTCACGTTGCCTGCTCCACACAACGTCGCTCTACCTGTTTGAGATGAGAAGACTGACCACACCGTGATAGCATGATCAGAGTAAGCCCATTGCCCCAGCCACCGGTCCAAGCCCTTACTGAATCCCACAAGTGTGCATCAAGAGATACGTAGCGAACCTGACAGCGGCGAGGGTTGTCCCTATAAACAACTGCCAGGCGGACTAGGCGAGATGCCCTCCAAAGACCTGCTCCCGTCCCGGAGAGACCCAGAGTCATCGTCTTGGGTGGGCCGATGATCACCGGTAACGTGAGTGAACATGGTCGCAGCTCAGTTCCTAGTGTCATGCAAGTCACCCCAGGCGGCGATAGCTTTATGGTAATGAGCCTATCCTGTTACGAAGGGCCCTCATGTCGGAGCACTACGAGCGAAGCCCCTCAAAATGCTGCATACTCCGGAGAGTGGGTCGAAGCATGTTTCACGTCCATGACGGGGGTGCATGGTGTGGTGAATGAATGTGGTGCCCAGAGGCATTTAAGATGATTATGGCTCATGGGCGTGATGCCAACGGCACGAGACATGATTGTGGCGCATGGGCGCGGTGCCTACAGCACAAGACATGATTTTGGCGCATGAGCGCGATGCCAACGGCATGAGACATTGATTGTGGTGCATGGGCGCATGGATGACCGTCACGGGACAATACCTGGTACCGGGGCACATGTTATGGAAGTGGCGCACGGGCACGGCGACAATCGTCACAGAGACGACGCACTGGCGCGAGTCGAGTGTCCCGGAGACGGGGTGTGAGTCAAGTGTGCATGTTATACAATAATGATGAATGCTATCTCCGGTAGCGATGAAGTTGGTGACGACGGTATACTATCGTCAGCGAAGGGTTCCTCGGGTTAGCGTGCGACATTGGGTCACGGGCACCGCGGAGGGGGTGCGCGGCCGCAAATGATGAATGAGGAACATCGCGAGGTTGGTGTGCGAGCATTGGTGAGCATCGCGAAGACGCAAAACCCTGTGAAGACAAGTGCGCATGGAAGGGGAGGCCGAAGGATGAATTTTGGGGGAAGGCCAAGGCGAACCCCCAGGGGAGGCTGAGGCCGACCCTCTCCTTTAAAGGGGAGGCCAAGGCCACTTCCCTTTTTCGGTGGGTTTCAGGCACGCCAACGGTTGGTGTTTTGGTGGACAAAGAGGAGTTGGGTAGTCGAGGTATGACGAGCGTGTTGCCGTGAGTCGCACCCACGTAACGAACAAGGTGCCAAAGTCTTACACGAGGTGTACGTAGCTAAGAATGATCGAAAAAGGACATTGTGCGAGGAGTGGGTAACTTGGGGAAGGCCCAAGGCCAAACCCCTTGATCCCGTGTCTCCGAGTGCGCTGTTGGCCAATATTTTTGGGTGAAACGGTGTTCGGTGGTTGCGGCGTGACGAACGTGCTATCATGAGTCATGCTGAAGTGAAATAATTGGCACTCAAGTCGCACATGAGGCGTGCAGAGCGAAAAACGCATGTGACATAGGCGTGCGCACTTTGACCAGTTCGATGCGTTGAAAAATTGACTGTCAAATGTGTCGATGTGTTCACGTGAAATGGGACCCCTAGTAGACTCTTGGGTGTGACCAGAATAGGTTAGGAACACCATTTTAATCGGACTGAGGACCCAGGCATTAAGAACCAAATATTACTTAATAAGTGCATTGAAGAGAGAGTTTGGTACATGTTCAAGATAGTCGGTCGCATTCCAAAGGTGTTGTCATGTTAAAATGCCGCGGAATGTTTTTTGGCAACAATACAGATTATCCTTAGGGTGACAAAGGCGTTAAAAACCGTGTAGACGATTGACTGGTCCTAAAAATGCTGACTAGGATCTGACTCGGCAAAAGAGAAAAAAATATTATGGATAAAAGACAAAGGACCAAATTGATAATTTACCTTTTTCGATAAATCTTTTTCACCTCTACGGATTTTTAGAAACACCCTAAATTGTCATTGGACGTGCTCATATATTTAGCTGTTAAGTTTTTGAAAATACAATGTCATGTACTTAGATTGACATCTGTCTTTCTTTCGATATTTTTTTTGGGGTAATTATAGGAGTTTTTGACCTTTCTTTTAGGATTTGAGATAATATAACCAAAATCAATATTTAACAAGTTGGTTTACATTTGTGAAGTAACTATTGTTTTGCTACTTTACAGTGTTTTGTGCTAACATCTTAAAGTGTTTTTGAGTTATTAATACTCAAGATTTATTCCCAATAGCTTAGTATAGGTAATATTTTAGTAGGTTTAGCTTCTTTTTCATTTTCAAGAATAATAAGGTCTAAAAAACAATGACATCTCGCTCATAGCAATGATGTGCATCTAGGAGTCAGCTCATGCTTAAGCTATGAAGCACCGATGCGATAGTCTGGGGGAAGCACCAACACCGAGTGCGCGTTGGGTGTTGTATGGGTGCATGTCCGAAAATAGATTTTTTTTCAATTTATTTTCTGGATCTTAGGTGCTGCTCGGGCACACACCTAGGGCTTTTTGGAAAAGAAGTAGAAGTAGAAGTAGAAGAAAGAGAAGAGAAGAGAAGAGAAGAGAAGAAGGAGAACAAAAAAGAGAAAAAGGAGAAGGAAAAACCAACTTGCGCCGGAGCAGCAAGGGTCTTGTTACGATAGGCCACCATGGTCCGGCAGCAGCGGCGACGGCGCCCCTCCTTGCAGAGCTGTGGGGATAATGTCTGGCGATGGCTGTGTTAGACATTAACTTATAAGATAGGGTTTCTTGAAAGTTTCTGTTTATTATGTTTAACACCCAACTTTGTTGACAATCTTTTAAAATAGCCCCACTTTTTAAGAAAATAACATAACTTCTACAAACTTTGTCGTGCTTGGGTATGCACTTTCAGTATTTTAAAGTAGCCCTCCAAATTAACAAAATATCTGATTGTTTGTTTAAAATAGCATTATTTTCGTTATATATTAATAATTTTTTGTCGTATCCCTGCCGCACCCGTATCCTATATTTTTTATTTATAAAAAATGACGTATTCGCACTCGTATCGCATCCGCACCGTAATCCGTGTTTCTTACTGCTTAATTATAGAGATCAACATACATCAAGGCTAACTCTTCAAACTATGGAATCCCCCTTAAACAATGGCAAGTCGAAAGGGTTGCAGAAATCGGGCTTTTTGCTATATTTCACTTTAGATTTTTAGATGCTTAGTATCAAAAAATCGTAGAGGTGAAAATGATTTGCTTGGACGAAAAAATAGTTAATTATCAATGATTTTTCTTTTTTATTTGGTAAGAAAGGAAAGAATTTTATTTTCAAAGTCATGTCGCAGTCAGTTCTAGAGCCATGTCAGCGGTTACTAGATGAATGCTTCAATTCATGGAAAACAATAGCTTTTCTAGTCCTAATAACCTTCCTTCAATTCCAAGAAACTTTGAGCAGCTTGGATGTAGATTGTTGCAACACGTGCTTGGAGAGCTTCTCCAAGCTTGTGTTACTTCGTTTTGTTCTTGTGCAAACTAACATTCCACTTATGCAGAGCTTTAGCCAACGTTAGACAAATGAGTAAGTCTTCAGTGAGGGGGACTCATTGGTTTACAGAGATTGCCGAATTATTATAGGTCAATCAACAACCCATACACTGCGGATGCATTTTTTCGACATAAGCGCAAGAAACTCAAAAAGCTCTTTTCTAGAGAACTTGATTATTGCTGGGGATGAACGCATTAGTTTTTCTATTTAGAGCATGCCGTCTTACAAACTTATCAAATATTGAGATCAGAATAACTATACTCTGCCCTAATAATCTTCCTTCTTGTCACTTAATTTCCTCCGATGTCTCATGCGAATGGCTGAAAATCACAATTTGCAGCAGTATAAAAATATAACTCACTTAACCAGCAAAGGATACGTTCTTATGTCATTCTGACTTGATGATCTCTACTATGGTCCTCACGGTCATTGTAATTTTATTCTTCCTACTGATTCGCAAATGAATGGATTATACCTGTCATGCCAAATACATGAAGTATAACTGTCATGTGATGCCATGCCAAATACCTACTCCAAAATGGGGAGGTATTTTCTCAATAATTCTTGCTCATAAAGCTGTTTGTCACTAAATGAAAACGAGCTTCACGAAATTCATTATAGCATCATCACTATCTTTGATCGAGAACTTGATATTGGCTGGTGATGAACGTATTAGTTTTTCTGCTTGGAGCACGTCTCCTTACAAACTCATAAAATGTTGGGAAATGCTTCTTAAAAAACAATTGCTTTTCTTTCCTTCTAGTCTCTATTCATGACATTGTTTGTCACTAAATGTAAGAGGAACTTGGTAAATGAGCTGCATGAAACTCATTTTAGCTTCATTTCTATCTCTAGCAACAATTGCAAAGGCCTATAATAACAGTTTCAAATACCTTTAGCCACTATCGTGGAGCTCAAGTGATAATTGTGGAACTCATTAAGACTTCCAAAAAAGTACTCTGGCTGTAAAATTCACACTTCATAATTATTCGAGAAACCTACAGGTTCTTGGAGACTTACATAAGGAGGTAAATATATAAGTTTGGTGGAACAAAACTGAATCATGCGAGAGCATACGTTACAGTTTATGATGAAAGGCCTAAAGTAAAATTCTCTTTTCTGGTAACTCTTGGGAAATACAGCTTAAGGTGACGACGTCACTCAAGGACCGTTGGTACAAGTGCGACGTATTGATGTCCAACCGTAACATTTCTCCATAAGCATTGGAAGGGCTAAAAGCTAACGGCAAATTACCGTTGCAATCGGACCAAAAATGAGTCTACTTACTTTCGTGTGGCTCATCAAATTCCTAATCCCAATAATCAGAGCCTATTTTCAAAACTTAGCACTACAGTCAAAGCAATTTTAATTTTTATCAAAGTATTTGTTAGATGAATAATAATTGCTTCTGAACCTGTATGTACATTAGTTTAAAGAAAGACATATACACTTTTATCTTTCGAAGTTTGCTAATTTTTCTCGAATTGTTACCGCCTTTTAAATACTGTATAATAACAACAATGTCCCTTCCACCAATACATAATATCATTATTATCTCCGCTCGATTAACTACGGTTATCATTTGCTAACCTCCTCAAACTATCAAATCAAATCAATATCAAGCTCCAGTTAATCATCGGGATAAGCTGAAAATTTTGGAAACAGACAGTCAAAAATTGGCACTCAATTGCATGTAAGTAAACCCCCTTTAGCATTGTGCTAAAATATTAATCGGAATGCACAAATAAATAGAATCAATCTTCTTAAGAATATGATCTTAGACGTACCAACAATACACAAACCTTTTACCTGCTAATTTGTCATTCAAGCGTTGGATTTGTAAGCTCAAGCTGTTGGAGACAAATGGTTACCCAAACTTATACACCCACTTATATCACTTATATGAGGAGGACATGGAGAGGATTTGAAAAGAATACATAATATAACTTAAAAAAATTTTCTCATAATTCTTCTTCATCTTATACTTGCATCATCTTACACTTTTTTATAATACTCACAAGTAACTAAGTTTCCAGTAACTCACTATTTCAACAGCATAATAGCCACTACTTCCACTAACACATAACAATAATGCACTTATAACTTATGCACCCACTAAGTCACAACTTAATAACCAACGAACATGTCACACTAATCACCACTCTGAAGAACTAAATCAAGTTTTTTTTACAACACCTCCTTTAAACTTGATTTATGTCTTCAAACATTCTTTGTTATCGAGGGGCTTGATAAGTGTCAATAAAGGTCTTCATCTTCAATTCCATCAGCAGCAACAGTTTTCCTCTCCATTTCTTTTAACGTATATCGCATGTGGATCATCTTCTTATTACACATCTAACATTTTTTCATTACTTGGGTGCATACTAGATCTTGACCATTTTCTTTGGACATTTCAAGTAACTTCTCAGGATCAAAAAACATCTCCATGTTTACCTAACTTGTGTCACTCAACTAATTCTCCACTCCAAGTTGAGGATAACTTATTTGACTTTTTACAAAATTATTTTCCTTCGCAAGCATGAAAAACAACTCGCTAGGAAGATTTTTAAGGAAATAAGTTTTCAGAACAACAACCTTAGCTGCATATCCTTATGGCACTACCACATCATTCTTAGCCATGAAAAAATAATCATCACTTTCTTCTTCAAAATTGGCAAGGCAGTATAATGAAAATGACCCTACCACATTTTCTTCTCCTAAGGAAAAATTAAAAGTCATACATGAGTTATTCACGTTTTGACTTCCGTGAACTTTTATTTCTTTGTCAATACTCTCATCTTCGATTCTTTGAGCATTGTCATTACCATTTGAGTTCTCGCTCTCTTTCATCATATTTTCAAATGGCTCTCATCCATTTGTCAGCCCTTCGTTCTCAATGGCTTCAAAAGCCTTGCACTCTTCATTATAATTTGTCTCTTCTATTTCTTCAGCATTATTGGAAGCGTGAAACTCGTTCCATTTTGCATTAAAGTTTCTTTCTCAAGATGTTCACCATCTTCGTTTGTGAATTCATCTTCTTTCTAACTTTGTACCCAGTACTCCTTGGGTAGGAAGTCACGTCTACGGTTGAAAGCAATGACTTTGATCATTTGAAAATCTTACATCTCCAATGTGCATCCATATCTTTGTACGGACAGCCTTCTGAAATACTCGAAGTGTCCTTTCTTCCTTCTTTTGTCGAACTTCTTTAGACAAGCTACCATGTGGGTCTTCACTGACACATCCCACAAATCACATGATTTGAGATACAATTAAAGGACACTCCTCATTCTCACATAATTTGAGAACATCAATTTCTCATACCAAATATTCATTTTGGATAGTTTCTTCTACAATCGTAATGACTAGAACAATAACGCCACAACATCCACTAGGACCGTTGTGACTTTGATACCATTTTGTTGGACATCAAAGGTCACTCAAATTTATACACTCACTTATATAAGGAGAACATGGAGAAAACTTGAAAAGAACACACAATATAACTTAAAAAATTTATCTCATAGTTCTTCCTCATCTTTTGCTTGCATCATCTTACACATTTTTATAATACTTCTAAGTAACTCATAGACATGTAATTAAGTTACCACTAATCCACCATTAATTTCAACAACATAACAGCCACTACTTCTACTAACACGTAACAATAATGTACTTATAACTTATGCACCCACTTAGACACAACTTTATAACCTAGTAACATATCACACTAATCACCACTCTAAAGAACCAAATCAAGTTTATTTTCCAACACACACATTCAATGTTTTGCCCATTCTTATCTCTTGTATCCTCATCAGCGTGTAGCCATGTATGAACGATTTGCACAACAAAAGCCTGACATTTGGAGTGCTTTTATGGCTTTGAATTCTAAACCCTTTAGCATCATGCCATGTACGGACCGAAACCCTAAATAATGGTGTCTAGGAAAATGCTGGCATTAGCGATGATGTTGAGGATCCGGTCCGCCTGGCGCAACTCTTGTGCTCGTCGCAACCTCGGTCGCCCTCCTTCTGTAATGCGCCAATTTTGATTCCTCAAACCCTAGCTTACTTAGGCCGATAGCCCGTACGTTAGCTACTGATCTCGCAGGTGGGGATTCATAAGCAAGACGAGGATCAGAACTTGCTGTAAACATCAACAAAGTGATAATAAATGGTAACAAAACTTGTGAATGGGTTAAATAATGAGCCATAGTACTAGGAAGCAAGTAAGAGAGTTCAACTAGCTAGCAGACTAATTAGAAGAGAAGGGACAGTGCGTATATATACCCCTAAACAGGATAAAGGGAGAGAGACAAGGTCATGAGTGGGAGGATCATGATTGGACATTGTTACTCAACCCTATTGCAGAATTCTAAAGGCTGTCAAACTCGATATCACCAAGGACTAGAAGCAGATAAGGAGGTTTGAGGCAGACAATCTTCTCTCTGATATTGAGTTTTCTGCTTTTCTTAGGTGATTCCCATTACCTCAAATCTTCAAACCAGAAATACACACGTATGCGTTGTCCTTTCTTTCCATACATGCATGATGAGAGTGCTATAGTTGGTGCTTGAATCCTTTTCTTCACCAAATGTCAACACGACTGCGGTTTTTAGTTAACTATATATATGTGGTGATCTTTTTAATTTTCCTCATTTGTTCCTCCGGTAAAGATAATGTTTGGGGTATGAAAGCAAGATTGTTACTGATAGCTAAAAGTTACAGCGATGAATACTAAAAAGAGTTGTTTGTTACCAAGTTATTCTCGTCCTTCTTTCAGAGCGACGAGTTTTATGCCTACAGCCCTGCATAGGATCGTGTCACATTACGCACAATTGTCGCAAACAAATACCTATGTTGCTGAAAATGGCGAAAATGTCGCTAATAGCTTATACAACACTATATTACATGTGACGCCTTTTGGGGATTAACCTAACATTCCATATGACAGACAAATAATGTAAGAGGATACTGAAAACGAAAAATACGTTGCCAGCTAATAGCTTATACGGCATTATTTAGGCTACCCTTTTGGGTTTTGACCCAATAAAAATGAGGTATGACAACTAAACATGAGAAGACAACAAATAATAAACACGAGAAGACATTTGTACAGATACGGCTATCAATTGCAATGTCAGCCTGATATATTTTTCTTCGACAGAAATGGCTAACTGCATTACTTCTCAAATTACATGAAACAAAAAGAATTGGCCAACATGGTAGGATGTCAAATAGTGATCATTTGACCTAATACTCACAAAGCCTAACACTCGGGGAGCTCTACGGTATGCAATTTCGAGGTAATTATAGTCTTCAAAAAAGTCATTATGACTTATCGTACATGGTAATATTTATTATTGTCACTTTTAAGGGTGATTATATATATATATATATATGTGTGTGTGTGTGTAAGTAAGGGGATAGGTTTATAAAGCTTATATGTTCGGAGTATTTTTTATTATTATTGTTTTTCCCATATAGCATTGTATCTCAACAATGCACTAAAAGAAAGAGCCGATGTCAGCAAGATTAACCCGGATTAAAACCTTGCGGCACGGGAGGTCAAATGATGATCATTGATTTCGTGTTGGAGGATCTTGATTTTCAGAGCACAAAGGAGTCAAAAGTTCACTCTATCAAGTTGTCATCCTATTAGCTTTGGCCAGCGTTATCCATGAAGACCGAAGAGCAGAGATAAGTGACGAAGCATATTAAGCTATGGTATGAGCTTTTCTCTAGCTTTTATCCCTTTACAAATGCCAAGATGTCATGTCTCACGAGTCATGATGATCGCGACAGCTAGTTAAAGATGCGGCTGCTAGTGAGTACTTTCTTTACCTAAACTCTTTCTTTAGCCTTTCTCTCGTGTGATGCTAATTGTCTTTTGCTCGATCTGGGATTGTCTTTCAATAACGCCAATGGCTAAAAGTAGCAGTGGAGGTAAGCAAGATCAACGTGGACACAAACCCTGTGCATCGGAGCTGGTCAAATGTTGATCATTTCCGGTTGCCGGATGTTGATTTCCACGGTTCGAATGAGTCAAAGTTCACTATTATCTAGTTGTTATCGTTTTGGATTTGGCCACTGGGGCGATGCAGCCCCCAATGTGATGAAATGTTATCCATGACAAGGAAAGATAAGTTTGGAAGCATTAAGGCACCGTTTAACAAAAAAAAAATTGGTTTTCAATTTCAAAAAAAAAATTAAATTAAAGAGTAATTAAAAAAAAAATTTACAAAAACAAATGGGTACTTGATAATTCAGTTTTTTTGTGGTGCTTTGCGGTGGTGGTGGCCTGTGGTAGTTTGGCCGCATGCGGTCGCTGCCGGCAGTCCCCGTGGTGGTGGCCTGTGGTAGCTTGGCCGCATACGGTCGCTGCCGGCAGTCCCCGGCGGTGGTGGCTGCCGACAGCAGTTCGTGGCAGTGGCTGCCGGCGGTGAGAGAGTGGTGATGGTCTAAAAAAAAACCAACAATGAAAAAAAAATAGTTTTTGGAGTTTTTAAAAACAGCCTTGATTTAAAAACTGAGTTTTTAAACTAAAGAAAAAAAAAAGAAAAATGGTTACCAAACGCAACTTTTTTTTCAGTTTTCAAAACTAAAAAAAAAGCTGTATCAAACAGGGCCTAAGCTTTTTTTTTTTTTTGTGAAAAAAAGGGTAAGAACCCTACCATTGATGTTAAAAATAGCACGCGAGTGGCATCCCCATCCAATAAGTACTACAGTAAATTACCAACAACAACATAATTAAGAACAAAATAAATTACATAAAACCTAAACAAACAAGACTAACTAAACAAACAAGTAGAAAGAAAGAAACTAACTAATACAGACAAGACTAAGGGTTGGTTTGACCAAAAAAAAAAATTTGGTTTTCAGTTTTTAAAGAGCAGTTTTTAAAAAGCAACTTATTATTTTTTTTTTTACAAAAATAAGTGAGTGTTTGATAACCTTTTTTTTTTTGAGTTTTTTTGGGTGGTTTGCCATGGTGGTGGCTGTCGGCGGTCGGAGGTGGCTGCCGGCGGTGGTCGCCGGCCGCCGGAGGTGGTTGCCGGCGGTGGGAGGGTGGTGGTGGTGGTCTCAAAAAAAAATACCAAAAGTGAAAAAAAAAACCAGTTTCTGGAGGTTTTTTTTTTACTCTTCAGTTTAAAAACTGATTTTTTAAATTGGAGAAGGAAAAAAAAATAGTTATCAAACGCACTTTTTTTTTTCAATTTCCAAAACTGGAAAAAAAACTGCGTCAAACGTGCCTTAAAAAAGGCTTCTTTTTTTTTTTTTAGAGAGGAAGCATTAAGCTATTATACGAGCTTTTCATATGCTCATTCTTTTTATTTCTTTTCTAATCATTCCATGACTCGTGACAGCTATTTGAAGGTCGGTAGCTGCTGGTTAGCACTTTCTTTGCAAAAAATTTCTCTTGAGCAAAAGGTGAAATCCTTTTTCCTCTTAGGCACAAATTCCCATTTCGCGCTTGAACTCGTTTTGTATGATTTTTAGTTCTTGAGACAGCGGGTGCTTGTTTGTGCTTGTGCGCGTGCTTGTGCATGTTGTGAGCCAAAGATCGGTTGTCTGAAATGGAGCCATAGCACAACCTTTCGTTGCCTCTCAACTCGCAACCATTTAAAGCAAAAGTCATTACCATGTGAGAAAATAATCCACGTAATATATCTTAAGCAAAACAAAAAACGCAATAAAAACTCAACAACATTTTCTTTGCGCACTATCACGTGTCTCTAATTAGATCCACCGTCTCTAAGACATCATCCCAAAGACCCATGGTACTATCACGACTGCTATTTGACTAGCCAATTAATTTTAAGATGACGTGACTAAAAATGGAAAAAAAAAGAAGGGAAAAAACTACTCTCTCTCTCTCTCTCTCTCTCTCTCTCTCTCACACACACACACGCACGCACGCATGCATGCATTCACCGCAAACATGCACACATGAGTGCACACATCCTTCAATTGCACTAAATCCCCTGACATTCAGCGCTACGTACCCTCAGACTTGGTAAATAGGTAAATCTATTGGGTACGGGTAATACCCGACCGGTCCATTGCAATACAGGTCGGGGTAAAAAATACCCAGAATTTGCTGGGTAACTTTTTCTATACCAATACCCTACCCAGATGGACCGGGTAATACCCGCAGGTAAAAAGATTAATTTTCATTTTTTTAATACCAATTAATCATTTAACCATTTTCCTTGTTATTTCTTCCTACTATTTTTTTGGTTAACTACCAATCTTATCGCTTCATATAAATCACCACAAAACTAATTCCAAAAAATTAATCACCACAAGATTAATTCCAACATAATTAATCTCAACACTTCCTCATGTTCCTTTTATAACTACAACAACTTAATGGGATAATATCACTTTATATAAATCTAAAAAATATGACAAAATTAATTTTCTAAAATTAAACACCACAAAGTTAATTCCAATAAATTTAATCTCAAAACTTTAGATGGAAATCAAGTTGTGACGATCTTTAAGCACCTGAGTGTGAGGGGGACAATGACATTGTCGAGTAGAGTTGTGTGTGAAGCAGTTCACGTGACCTTCGCTTAGTGGATCTGTGACAGGGAGTGAGATGGGTGTGAAGGGGACGGTAGCGCCTTCAAGTGGAGTTGTGTGTGAAGCAGTGGTGAGTAGTAACCTTCGATCAGTAGATCTGTGACAATGAGTGAGATGAGTGTGAGGGGGACTGTGGCGCCATCAAATAGAGTTGTATATGAACAAGTGATCGTGACCTTTGGTTGGTGGATCTGTGACAGGATGAGAGATGAATATGAGGTTACGGTGGCACCAATCGAGTCGAGTTGTGCATGGCAACCTTCGGTCGATGTATCTGTGATAGGGAAGGGAGTGAGTGAGAGATAGAAAGAGAAGAGTGGGGGCTAATTGAGAGAAAAAAGGACGAGAAAGAGAAACTTAACCTAAAGAAACTTATATACACCTATACAGGTAACCCCCTGTAATCCGTACGCAACCAAAACTGATGTGGATTTTATAGGTCGGTCTAGGTATGGTATAATATGAATGAACCACTATTCTTCATACCTGTACCCAGGTTTTTTTCAGCATCCTGGTCGACCTGTGAGTACCGGCAGGTTTTTGTCAGGTCTACCTATCATCAGCGCCAAAAATAACCACCAGTGGGGTGGGTAGTGGCTGCGCGATTGGTGAAATGGGTAATGGTGATGGGTGGTGAGATCGAGGTAGAGGTAGAGGAAGGGATGATGATTGGTGGTAGACCGATGGTAGTACTGTGCTGGAAAGTGGGATACTGATATGGTAATGAGAGATTTGGTAGTGGCGACGGAGGTGAGAGAGAATAAAGAGAATCTTGGTTTGGTAGATCAGTCCGTGATTGAATAAAGGTTGAGTCGATGATGGATTGCCACCAACTGCCTACGTGATTGAATTAGAGTCAAGGCATGGTGGGTCGATAATGAGGTAGATCAATGGTTGGGTGGACTACTAATGTGTGACCGGGCAGTGGTGGCTGTGGCTGGTCAAGGGTGGATATAGTGGATGGTGGATAAAACAGTGGTGGCTGTGGCATATGTGGTCATGGTTATAGGTATGGTGGCAGGTTGTTATTGAAGTGAATAGAATAGTGGGTTGCTTGGTGAGTGGTAGGGCTGTATACGAACCGAGTTTGAGCTAAATAGGCTGTGTTCAAGCTCGATTCATCAATTTTCAGGCATGTTTAGACTCGAATCATGTTCGTTATGAGCCAAATCCTATGTTTGAACTCGGCTCGAGTTTGTTATCATCAAGCTCGAGCTCGACTAGGCTTGTTCGCGAACACAATTCAAGATTATGTGGAATTCAAAGGAGATTGGAAAATACAAAACAGAAGTACCAAAGACCGACCATCGTGCTCAGAATCGTCGCCGGAATGATGCCAACAACCATGTTAGTGGAGATCGTCGGATGTTGACAAATTAAAGATGGAATAGTCAAAGTCATCCAAACACTAGATCTGCTTCTCCTTATTCCTCTGGTCTTATGTATGCTCATGTGTGTGTGTGTGTGTACGCTCGTGCGCCCGTGTTAAAGAGTGTGTGAGTACGTCTGTCAAAGAGTGTGTGAGTGAGTTTGCTAAGAGAAAGAAAGTCGCAAAGATGAGAGATGAGAGATGAGAGAGGAGTGTGTCTTTTGCGGCTGTTAGAATGAGTTAGGATATTAGGGTTTGAGAATTAGGTTTGGCTTATATTTGGGCTAATAGGTGAACTTTTATTTTTTAGCTAATTAATTTTTGGTAAGGGTTTAAGTTTATTTTATATGGATACTTGTAATAATTTATGCTTTAAATATAAAATTATTTATTTATTGCATGAACAGTATGTTCACGAACATAATCATGAACATTTTTTAATGTCCATGTTCAACTCGTTTAGTAAACAAGCTCTAAAAATATGTTCATGTTTGGTTTATATATTATACAAACGAACATGAACAAGTTCTTTAGGGAATGAACCACAAGTTGTTCATGAACAACTCGGTTCATTTATAATCCTAGTGGTTAGTGGTTGTTGAAGTGCAGACGTGGACTGTTGTGATGGCTTGTAACTGGTGGATGGTGGCTCTGGTGGTACGTGGTGGTGATGGGCATGGTGGTTATTGGTAGTGGTGAATGGAGGACAATGCAGTGGAAGGAATGGTGGTAGTTATGGCACGGGAAATGGGGGTTTGGTATTGAAGTGAACGAGGGTGGCTGTGCCTCGTAACTTGTGGTTGGTGGTTATTGAAGGTAGATGTGGACTATGGTGATGGCTAGTGGCTGATGGAATTGGTGTTAGGCGACGGTAATGAGCACGATGGTTATTGGTGGTGGTGGTGGTGGTATGATGGGTGAGACGAGGGAAAAAGAAAGACATGTGATGAATGATTAGAAAAGAAAATTTAGATTAGTTTTTCAAAAAAAAATTGATCATTATCTAGATATCACTTATTACAATAAACAAAAGAACATGCTAAAAGGATCATTAACTAGACAAGCACACGTGTAGTGATCGATAGATTTCATTAATCAAATGTTATTAATCTATAAAAGGTTTATACTGAGAGCATCAGCCGACTTAAATAGATTTTATTTGGGAGAAAACTTGAACCAATTATCTTTTCTAGTGCTATTATTTTACCACTAATTGAACTTTAAAAAGTGCAACATGAGCAATATATCAACGTACTAGGACTTTATTTTAATCATTACATTCATAATGTGAACATAAAATATTATACATACACATACACATGAATCTAGAAAAATAAAGTTACGTATAAAACAAAAGTTAACTATATTATAGTTAAGTCAGATTCCAACTTGATTGATAACTTTGATACGTCCAATAAAAAGATGAATCTAACTTAATAAACATGTTAGTTGAAAATATTGGCTAAATTTTGGTCAATGATTTGTTTACTCTAAGGTCTTCCGCTATCCTTTTCTGTTTCATATGAGATATATGTATAAAAAAATTAAGTAGAATTAAAGCCTCAGGATATCTGAAAATATGTACAGAGAAAGTTTATTTTACACCATATGGTATGAACAAGCATGTGCGGTGCAAAAATAGGCGCTTGCGTAATTTTAACATAAGCAATGATATTTACATAAATAGTTGATAAAGCATGAGTTAGATTCAACTAATTTTTTGTTGAAAAATTTTAAATAGATCTTTTTTGATGGTGCTCTCATGTTGTTAGTATTTAAATTCTTATAAGCGTTCTAAATTATACATTAGCAATATACCAACACAGTGTCACTATATTTTGACATTTATACTCCTAAAAATACTCCCTCTGATTTGAGGGAAAAAAATTTAAATATTAGAATTGCATATAAAATCCAGAATGTTGTAATTAAGTTAGTTTCCAACTTAGATTGAAATTCACTATTTTTAAAGATAAATCTAACTTACTAAGGATGCTTATTAGATAATTTGCTAAATTTTATTGAACAATTTACTTAATACAAGGTTTTGAGCTATCATATTTAGTCATGTACGTTAAACTTTTTAAACCGTATATAAATGCTTCAGCCGTGATGCACTGATCTTACTACTTTCTCTATATAACTTTACTAGTGGATTATAAATGGTTCTAAAAGCAACACCTCGTCATTATTTAATTAGTCGTGTTAGTTAACCTCTTAAACCATATGATACTGAACGAACATGTAGTTAACGTTATGAGCATGCTATTAAATTTACAAGTTATTTTCAAAAGACACTTAGACAAACACAATAAAAATGTCTCATGCAATAACAAATTGAACTCAATACGTTCTCTACGTATTTTTATACTAAATTAACTTTTATTTGTTCGTCGATCTATATAGTTAATTACCATAGTTATATGCGCGCAATGACGTTGCTTATTGATATTTCACTGAATTAATTCTATAAAAATGAAGTTCACCCATTTAAAAGTAAACATGGCAAAATTATTATGAAATTACAGATTCTACGACATGTTTTATGTTGCAGTTCAAAGATTCTTCGGCTAATGTCTGTTAATAAGGTTGTCTCGTGCTTGACACGAATTCTTGTGCTAGTTAAAAAAAAATATATTTGTTTGTAGTGTAACCTTTCCTTTGACTACATGGTACTATGGTAAAAAATTTGCATTAATTATTGGTTTTGGTTTGTCTTTTCATAACCTTGACCATGTTTATTTATAAAGGCCTGCAGCATACCACGTAATACTTACGTCATTACCTAATATATTATGACCATCACTTTCGCCTTTTCATCGTGGGAACTTGCATGCAGCCATCAGTTATCTACTATTTTTTGTTTGTCCTATAATTCGAGCTATGCAATTGTTGGCTCGAACCCTAACGGCGTTGTTAAAGACTCTCTTTATTGAACTTTAGCTACGTTATGGAGCTCAAGCGAAAATTTTGCAGTTCAATATAAAGTTTTGTTAATTATATTTTTGATCAAAAAATGAATTATTTATTTCTTAAATTTTGTTCTCATCCGGTACTTGGGGATCTTGTTTGACGAAAGCCTACATAATTTCTTGGAAGAGGACGTACAAAATGCATTTTAGGCTCTTCGATCTTTAGTCACACCGTTTCTTAGGCTGGCTGCAACCTTCATGTTATGAGTCTGATGAGTCGACCAATTGCTATTCCCCGCTTCTACCCTTTCTCTTGCCGTATGCCATTCCATTATTTTCTTAAAAAGCTTAGACCAGAGGAGTCAATTAGTTGCAAAATATTCATCTTGAAACCAAAAGGTGAAATGAAGGAACAAGAAAGCAGTAAGTTCCATGAGATATGGCCATTGTTTGTGGAAGCATTTAGCAGATTTCAGTGATGGATCTCCACCATCTATAAAATTATAGTGGAGGAAACAAGCAAGACACAATATATTAGCATCCATGTTCTTTATTGTGTTTCATGGAGCACTAATCAATGGAGTTGCCAAAAAGCAAAAGTAGGACAAAATAAGACAATGTACCCCAAACAGCAGAGTCCTTAATCAATTCTAGTTCTAGAGTGGTAACCAGAATTTTGTCCTTGAGATTATTTATAAGAACTTAACATGAATGGGATAGCCAACAAGCAATATTACACATAAAGAGTGTTAATAGGAACGCATAATTGAACACAACCGTACACGAAAAACGTTTTACAGCCGTTTAGTAGATCAGCTGATGATAAGTTACATCTCAACCGCAGCTATCCGATCACCATTGAATCCGTCATAGAGAAATGCTAGCTGCTCTTATAAAACTCACTTATTTTCTTATTTTTATGTTCTTGTTTTGGCTAGCCAGCTAGCTGTGCCATAAAGAACTTATGACCAATCTAGTGATGTTTAGGGTCAGGTCCGCCGGGACTCAGCCGGTTGAACCCGTAATGACCTTCAACCATTTCTAACCTTCGCATACTTACAGTTATAATTTCGTGTGCGCGCTCTATGAACACGCCTCTCCTCTTACTACTTGAAAATGGATCAGGGGCGCGCGCTTCAGAGCTCGTAAAGGAGAGCAATACCAGAATGAAGCAGAACCAAAACCTCAAGCCAGCCATTGTTGTTCTTGGACTTCTCAAAACCAAGTAATGCACGAGTTGGGATGCTGAGTTTGGCTAGCATGGTAGGACTTATATAGTTGGTGTTGATCAATTTTCTAAGCAAGAGGGTCAAATAAAACAAATTACGTAAAACCGAAGGATTCCACTTTGATGATTAAGTGGGCGCACGAACAGAAGCTGATATGCATCCAATGTCAAGTAGTGGCACATGCCCAAAGGAAATCCTTAGCTCTTTTTCTTCATTTCTCGGTGGTCTTTAAGCACCCCCTAATGGCCCTATTTGACCATCAAAAGTGTGAATCTAACAACCGACGTGGATGGCAAAATTTCCCTGATGTGTCACGGACTCCTTTTGCCGCCTTCTCGTCGGTGAGTGAAAGAGAATGTCTCTTCACCAATGCATCTCCAGATTCGTGGTTAGGATGTTCACACTTTGTTTTTTGGTCCTCTCAGTTATCTGGTTTGCCTTTTCAAGCCTTGAAACGCGAGTTCTCTCCTAGTCATAGGCTTTGGCCTTACATGCATTAGCTGATGCTGTGAAGCTAAGTCATTGGCCTGGCATTGTGGCTCCCTATCTGATAGAGCTTTTCTGATTAGGTATTTCAAGATCAAGCTTGCGGAACTTTGGCCTTTGGCTCGAAAAGTTCTTTTCAGAAAGGTGCTTGAACTGAAAGGAAAAATGGCAACCACAAACAAATCTGAAAACAAGTGGCAGATGTAATTGCAACTTCTTGAAAACTATTGAGTGTCCTAGTTTCACAATCTTGCAGCATATATTTTGAGAACAGATATGGAGTCGCTCTCTAGGAATATCGTATATGGCTTTTACGGAGTTGCTCTCTAGGAATATCGTATATGGCTTTTACCAGCTAACGTGCTTGGCCATCTCATCTCAAGGATTCTGTTAAATAGTTGTCGAGCTCATATGGATAAACTAATGCCAAAATCATATTAAACTTGTATTTTAGTCCAACAGGGAAGGCTGCTTTAGCATGAAATTTTGTCCTAGGAATGCTAGTGCTACTTCTAGATAAGCACTACCAACTTGCCATTTTGCTTCAATCACCACCCAACCCCCCCCCCCCCCCCCACCCACCCACACAAAAGGCCATAATATTCAGTTCCTTGAACTACATATGTTTCAGTTGGCATCCCAACCAAGACCAGCAGTGCCTACATCCTTCTGCTCATCAACATTCTGAAGCCTTATGAAACAATAACTAACTGATTTGAAGCTTAGGTATCAAACAAGCATATCATTCAGCAACAAAAGCTGTTCAATCCTCCCCCAAAGGTGAAACCTCACGAGCCAAACTGTTGCGGTTGCTACCGGGCGATGTCCGCCCCTCTCTATTCTGAGGGATCCTCCATATTGAGGGCCAAATGAACATTGAGAAAGGTTGCTTTACAAATCAACAAAATAAGGTACTCAGGGATCTGGAAACACTACTTAGGAGGAAAAGAACAAAGGAGAAGCTCATTGACATCATTTTTTGGATGGTAAAATAAAGATACCGGTTAGAGGATAAAACTAGTTTATATATTAATATAGATTTTAGTCAACCTAGGTGCACTAAATTTGATCAGATTGCAGCATATACAGAGACATGCCATCTTCTAGTTGGGTCGCCTCACCACCCTCACAGTTGACTATTTCACCCATAATCCATGAAAGGTTTTGACTTTGCAATAATGGTGGTTTTAAAGGATTTCTTTTATTGAAAAGAAAGCACATACACCCTGAAGATTGCTTCGACCTTGGAAAAGCACCATAAACATTACTTATCTTGTTTGTTGTGGATTAGTGGCTTTCACACAAACTGATTCCATCATGTATCAGATAACCGGCCTCAATAATATAAGCCATCTAATCATTTCTGTGCAATAAACTACAAAAAAAATTAATCAATTGTCAAGATAAAATTTGACACGAACATTTCCCCCCGTAGATTAGCTGAAACCTATTTGTAGAGTATTGCATGGAAAAGCAAATGTGTATACCACTGAAACTAATGCGGACACATCCCTTTAATGATTTTTGAAAAGTAAACTCGTTAAAATGGTGTTCAAAGGCGTCTATGATCTTGTATACATTACTGATGTTCACAATATGCGCACTATACAACACATGCTGATCCCTAGTTGGGCAAGAGAGGCAACCTACCGATGCTTTGAGGCGAACCATTTGTCTCGGCATTTGGAACGAATAACTCATCAAACTCGTCCGCATCAGTGGTTCCATCAATATTTGTGTCTCCATCCAGTGCACTTTGAAATGGAAGGATCCGAAGCCGTAAATCTGGCTCTATACCTACCCTCTCTGATTGTAGCTTGTATTTACGAAGAAGATCCTTCTGGAGCAGCATGATATTAGGCGACCTAGGGAGTAGCTCAACAGGTTCCCCTTTGGGGATTACAACTTGCTCAATGGCGATCCTTACCTCCTGTCAAAAAGAAGATAAATTCATGGAGCTAAATGCAAGTTCAAGCAATAAAGCATCTATATATTTGAAAGAGAAGTAATCTCTGGAGTATCTGTGGGCATGCTTAAATAACTCCGTTTGAGGGATAAGGCTACTTGTGACGAAAAAACACAATCGTTCCTCCATTCCATATTCTATTTTGACCACGGAGAAAACAGATAATACTTAGCCACACTATCCTGGTTGATCCATATTCTAACTAAAGCAGATCAATTTTGTTGATTTTCCATTGTGCTAACCCCTATCCAGCTATCCCAATCAGCACCTCAGCTTAAACGAACTCTTGTTTTCTCATTGACACCCTACATTAATTTATCAAATTACAGAACAATCTCAGTGGCCCTATTGCTAGATCATAAAGAGAAGCTACTGCAACACTGAAGATCTGCATTAAAGACCTGGATTAGATGTAGTCTTCCAATTTCCATCCATTATTTACATTTTAAGGAGCCAAAATTGGCGCTACATGACATCCACATTTCTGTGCACCAACTTTTTGCTTTTGTCCATTTCCCGGACATTAAACTCCACTTCATCTAGTGGGCAAAATTGTAGAATGGAGTCGCTATTACCAAACCATCACACCCCAATTATTGTTTAGGCTGTTGATGCACAATCTACATTCTTCAACTCATTTTCTAACAGCTTGATCAATTAAAAATTGGTGATGTAACATTGTATCACAGCTTTGATTTCACGTGGTCTTGGTTCAAGTCCTCCTGCTGTATCCCCCCCTTATAAGTTAGTGCCAGGTCTTGAGTTTAAGTCTAGTATTCCTGCTTCTGCTTCCTTGTGGTCCCAATTTTACATGTCGAATGTAAAATATACACTATTATTTAAGTCTTAACACTTGCCACTCCCGTGCTATTGCTCTCTGTTTGCTTTATGCTCTGATCTCCTAGCTATAAATACTTTTAGACATTTGGACTTAATGCTATATATCCTAGGCCCACCCCTGCACATCTAAGACAAGTCCAACACCCACATACTCTGTTAGAGTCTTTTTCACAACCTGAAGATTAGGTCTCTGTTAAAGCCGAGTTATGCTCCAATGCACACCCTAATGATCAATGTCGAGGCATAAGACGGGCTAGAATCATGAAGGAAGTAATTGAATTATGAGCTAGAGCAGGCAAAATGGAACTGTATATCACAATTCCAATCTTTTGATTTACATGATTGCACATACACATCCCTCGATAGTTCGCATGAATAGACCATACTACACGAGTCCAACAGAGCCACATCTGCAATTTCATTGTCTGAAAGTAGTGCCAAAAAACTCATCGTAAACGCAAGTATCCTAATAACGCCAATTCAGTATAAACTAACTAAGCAAGAGTAGAAGGAAAACCTCCACTCAGCTTGATGGTTATTGCTGATCAAGTTGTTCATTAGCTTGCCCATGAGAGAGAGACAGAGATAGACAGAAAGACAGAGAAACAGAGACAGAGCATAATAGCATATGCAAAAAGGGGGATTCAGTTTCACCTCTAAAGCATCAATCTTCTCTGACACGCTCATCTTGGCTTCAGCTTCAAAGTTCTCAAATCCATCTTCGTAATCAATCCTTAGAGCATTAATGGCCTTTGTTAACTGTGGCAACGAGCTTGTCTACAGGAAACATGTGTATACTTCACCCAATGTAATTGATTGAAACAATAAGAGTTTGCAGAATGAAGGCAGTATGATAGAGGTATCAAAACAAATACCTTTGTGACATAAATAGGTATGCCACGAGACCTGGCAGCAGCTTGGATCCGAGCATTCTTCTTGAGCTTGGAATGTAAAGCAAGTAGTGCATCTGCTTCGCTGATATTGTCAGTAAATTCTACCGCATCGTCTATGTTTAACTGCTTAAACCCCTGTATCACACTGGTTTCTGCAATCTAAAACACCTGCCGACCATATAAGTTCCATATGCTACACAGATTTACACTGCAACTACAGCAAGTTAAGGCAAACAGTACTAGACTTATTCATTTTCTTCATATTCCGATTTTACCCATAAAAACCGCAGGGGAGGGAGAGGGGTGCTGAAAATGAAAGTCAATCACTTGATCACGTCTGTAGATTTGCTTCCCCCCTCCCCTCTCCCAAGGTCATCAGTCATCACTCTGGTTACCGTCCTGAATAGCACTAGCTCACCCCCTATTTGCTTTTAATAAGCTCATAAGCTAAACCGAGGAACATGAACATTGTATCAGCTAGAAGTGTCCAAGTAATCAGAAGAAAGAAAGAAAACACTTAATAAAAAAGTCTTGCGCAAGGCAGATGGTAGTAGAACTACTAATTGCACAAGAAACCCAAGATAGCAATATACTCTTGTTCTGAAGGTATACTAATATGATCATATACAGAGCTTCTAAGAGAACAGCTTGTCCCAAAATCACAAGCATTGGTGAGTGGATGAGTGCCAGTTCATTTCTACAACATGCTTCATCATTCAGTATATTTCTCCTTATAATAATCACCTTCTTTTTTTCTGTAATGTTCAGCATCTGGCATGAATGCATGACTAGAATTTCAAATTTGTTTCTGTCTCATTTTGAAAACTGTATGGGTGAAGAGATGCGCAGAGATGATAACCTACCCCATAAAGAAACATTCGGAAAGATGCCCCATCTTCAAAAGATTCATCTCCCATGCTTTCAGATGTTTCAGAGGTGTATTCATTCTGAGCAAGTCTTTCATCAGACATGTGCAGGGTATCTTCCACTACACTTCCATTGCTCTTCTTAAATAAATCATGATTGAATGATTCTCTTTGAACCGTTTCATCTTCTTCCTTGTTTATCTTGCAAACTTGAAACTTTGGAAAACGACCTTCCTCAACATAAAATCAATGGGCATGTTAGATAGTGAAGAGATATCCTAATATAACAACAACAAAAAAATGGAGAACAGAAGTATGAAAGCATTGAGTTTTTCTATTGAAAGAGACGACAGAAACGAACCAGAAAGAACAGCATCAACTGTTGCCTCTAAACTACGATGAACGCGTAATTCGTTCTTTGAAATTATCTCCACACCGCAATCGAAAGTTGAGGGTCCTTTTCTCTCCAAAATAGTTTTCTGAACACCCCTCCGGCTTGCCTCTTCATCCCCTAGCGTCACACTCTATGAAGAACATAAAACAACATGAAGAAACTTAAGCCATAGGACTTCTTAAAAATTAAAATGTACGCTATTTTTTGCTTAGATAACTTACATAACAAAATTCGTCCAGTTGTAAAATTCACAGGTTAAACAAAAGAGTGTCATGTATATTTACTTTGGAATCTGGTCAAACAATGTAGGACATGTGACTCCCATCTTCATTTGATGCACAGATAAGATTGCTTTCTGGCAATCTTTTGAAGGATGACCCCACTCCACAACCATAACCCACCCACCCACCCACCCCCCCACCAACACAAAAAAAAAACCTCCCCCACCCCCTAGCAGATGATACTGAAAGGAAATTACATTTTAATACAATATTAGCTTTGTTAACTAGTACGACACACGAAGGGGCAGTTGAAAGCATACCTCAATCCGTACGAATTTTGTTAGTGGCAAGAATTACTAATTCTACGGGCATAAATTTTCAACCTACCTTGATTTCCATTCGATGTTGGAGTTATAAACCACTTCCAGCAATTATGTGATTTAGTTCTGTCTAGGTATAACAAACCTATAAATAGAAGAATATAAAAGTTCGAGCACCATGAGAAGTTTCTGGGCAAGTTTTCTTCCATAATTCGTTGTGCAAATTTGTCCAGGTGGCACATTAATATAATAGCTGTTGCGACTCTGGTATTTCATGCATACATTGAACTAGTGAGAGAAAACAGTTTTCCTGAAGTTTGTCATTTTACTCTGTTATTGATTAATTGTACTTTTGTTCATCTGAAACTCTACTCCTAGCCCCTTTTAGTTGTGGCGGTGTTGTGTATGTTGGTTGCTGGAAGTTTACCTATTTGGCAAGAATTTATTGGTAGATTATACCAGTGGTAACCTCTTTTTGGGGTTAGAACCTATGGAGGACTGCGGGAATACATACATCAAAAAAGACATTCTTCTAAATAATCTTCCCATTTTTCCACTTTGACATCGAGTACTACAGTAATAACATTTGATTAGACAAGCAATCGAATAATATTTTCTTCCAGTTCTAATATCTTCAGCTTTGGGTTTTTCTTGAACTGAAGAAGACGATTAGTTGTATGCAATGTATTGTTAGTCATGATAAGTCAAACTTGGCAACGGCCAAAGTTTTTACCTTCCAACAAAGACATAGTTAAGATCCGAAGAGATGCTTTTTGAAAGAAAAAGGGTTTTAAAATAGAATTAAGTTCAAATTTGAGAATTATAGACGAGTAAAGATGAAATTCAAGAGGGTGGTTTATTATCTTTAAATACTGACTCCCTAATTTATCTTCCTTTTCATATTGTTTACGAGTATAATTTAAGGGTGGTTAAGGAGATTAATCCTAGTAAAATAGTATCAAAAGAGTGTTTGAAATATGACTTGCGGAAGCCGAATTTTCTTGCCTATTACACTTAGGGGGTGTGAATCTAGGAAAATATACTTGACAGAAACAAAAACATGGAGTAGAACGCAGGAAAACTAAGAAATGCCGTGAATGGAAGAAAGATGGAATCACCGGCCATTATCGCGGCTCTTATTGTCATGAAGGACCGAGAATGTATGAGTTAACATGTCCCAAACGCATCATTGCAATTGTGAAAGAAAAAGAGCATAACTAATTCACCTGTACTCCGCCAACAAGCATCTCCAATGACGGATTCATCACTAGATTCTCAATCGTTACTCCATGAGCAGTGGCAACTAGCTGAATACCACGCTGTGCGATTGTGCTTGCAGCAACTGCTTCAAGTTTTGTGCCAATCTCATCAATTACAATCACTTGAGGCATGTGGTTTTCAACAGCTTCTATCAATACCTAGATTACGTAAAATAAAGAAATATTAGCACCCTGTGTAATTGCTCCAATCACCCGACAGCAATGTAAGGTGAAAGGAACTTATAAGTCCACTTAAATCAATATATGAGCATGCTGAAGATTCTAGGATGCAATATCAAGAATTTAGAGATCTTGTTCTAAACTCAAAGGTAAGATGTTTCTAGGTTTGTGTACCATGTATGAAAGCGCAGTTGCAGATATCCATAAAGTAAGCAGGAAGGATAAGACTTCCTCTCAAGTGGTTCTCGCATGCCATAATGTACCTGATTTATCATCTTTGAGCGTAGAGGTCGAATGAAATGGGACTTCTCCATTTATTGGAGGGCTTCAGGCAGAGGATAACAAGCTCAAATTTGGCATAGTTGTAGTCTGATTGCACAAGCACATGTGTGTGTATGTGCGCGTGCACGGTTGTGCGTTCATATATGAATATTCATGCACATCTGATGACCTTCAAGCTAATCCTACCACACTGAATACGCAAAGCTCTTTAGAATCCCACTCTCCTTCTTTGGTAAATGATCAAGCATATAGAGAAGAAGTGCGAAGTCCATCAAGACAAAGACCTTCGGAGGTTCTGAAAGTTAATGCTTAGGTCGGTGATAAACTATAATTAGATAATCTCATGAAGGCGGGGGTAACACCACATGGGGTTTCTTAAAGTTAATGCCTAGCATAGGTTTCGGATGCCCTGACGAGGATAACTGAGATGGGGTCGGCTTAGACAGTTAAGTAAAAAGACAAAACATGGGGTCTCAGATGTCCTTCCAACAAAATTTATAGTATTTTACTTGTGCAAGTTCATCTCAACAGGGACTTGAACCATGCACTTTCCCCTGTGTGTGGCAAGAGCTGGTGGTCTAAGTGCCTTACTTTATCCTCACAGAATACAATTCAAGCTATGGAAACGTCTCACAGATATTGCATCCAAAATTCGGGTCAAAAAGTGAATAACACCAAAGTTCTCAACCATATGTTTGTGAGATTGGCAGTTTCATGTATGGCATAGAAGTTGCTCCATCGACAACATTCAACAAGAAGGAATAACAATAATGTACTGGACTGGTCCCGTTCAGCTAACCATAGCAAGAGTCTTGAATATATCTCCGTTTCCAGAGTGGGGTCCACGGCTAAACTTAAAGCCATGAAACAGGTGGCCAGCAAATTAAAATTGGAAATGGCCGAATTTGCAGAATTAGAAGCCTTTGCAGAAAACTTGCTTCTGATCTCGATAAAGCTACTCAGAATCAATTGGCAAGAAGCTAAAATAACGTCCAGAGCAATTGCAATAATGGGGTTCATAGACATTCTTAGTACAGTACATGCTATCAGACATACAATCATATCCGTGATAAGAAATTTTTATATCATGATTTCATGAATATTGGTAGCACTCTATGCTTATAGCAATGCAACAATAGTTGGTAGAAACAATGTCATACATTTAAAGATTTGAACAGAAAGAGATTAACTTCTTAAAGACAATGTGGCTGGTAAGAGGTAGCTACGTGTATAAGACTCTTTTGTGTGGCACGTTTTCCTGAATTTTGTTGTAACATCTGCAATGTAGACCATGGGCATTTAGTATTTTCACAATTTTGATGAATGTAGGGCATGCATTTTTTGGAGGAATCTCAACCTTTCCATTTTCCGGTTTATTTCGGGGAGCAGGAACCAGCTCGTACCTTATGCTGCTTATCAGAGTTGGGGACTTGCATTCGGCGAGCATTACCTATTCCTGAGTGAGGTATATCTCCATCCCCACCAATTTCATTTGAGGTGTCAACTATCATTACGCGTTTACTATAATCATTTGCAAGCATCCGAGCTATGTCCCTGCAAAATAATACTGAGTCAAGATAACAATACAAATGGTCTCATGTCAATTGACACGCAAATATAATACAGCTATTTACCCAGCTAGGGGAGTCAGTTATGTAATCGAAGTGACTGAACCCTTCATTTTATTGATATCAAGAATTTTATTGGAGCTCAAAGAAAACATACTATTGAAAAGATCTCTCTCTTAGTTAAAAAATGTAAGCAGACAGCCTGATAAAGATCTCATCCTAAGGAGATTGAATAACTTCAATTTGATATGGAATTGCATTGTTATCGCGAATACAACAAAAGTGGGGAGAAATGGATGCGTCACTGAGAATTATACAGGAAGAAGGTTCTCATGAGAGCAAGCCTACTACGAGGAGGGCCATTCATTAATAAAACGCAAAGCAATTCAGACTCATCTAGAGCATAGATAGGATTCTCTGGCATTAGAAAAGATATTAACTGTATAAAGATCGCCAACATATCTTATAACATATCCGTTTTGATATACTGCACACACCTCTTTAGAAGAAAATTTTTCATTCAGAGGTACGAGTTTACAAGAGCTTAGCATCTCCAGCTTCATTTCAGCTGTATAACCAGTTTATGGAAAAATGATATCCCCACTCCTGATATAACCAGCTTATTTTTTGGACGGTTTATCAGCCAGCGAATATGAACAAACATATGACATGAACAGGTACGAATTGTGGATATAGAATTGTTTGAACCACTTGGGAGTTTATTCATTCAATGATCAATTATACAGCAGCAACTTTTTAAGTGTAATTCACTTGGTTTGAAAATAGTAATTGTTTCTCTACGATCTTGGAAAGTTCTTGATCAAAAAACTCACGACCATTCAGCTTTGAGAACAGATGTATTTGGTTAACTAGTTACGAAGAGCGTTCACAATGCTGTAATGCCAATGGTGAGTGCGTTAGAGGGAGATTCGTCATCTTCCTCAAGTTAGACCTCACTAACCAAAGCTACATGGCATTGCCATCTCGTGAACATTGCTCAAATGTTTAATCTCGTTTTAAAGTTGAGTCAGGCCCCAACAAACTCAAATATGCAGAGCAAAGTCTCTAAATATCGACTACTTCAGCAAAAATCAGCTTTATGACATTCAAAATTGGGCAAGTGAAAAAAAGAAGTCTACTGCTTACATTTGAAAGGAGATTCTTAGAATGGTAGAAGTTGAATTATATACAGCAAAAGGAAAAAAAACTAAACAGATGACCAAAACTATATGGTAAACAGGTATACCGACTTTCTTGTCAAAATTTGGAAGACCGGCACTCTGTCAATAAGTAACGAGAAATGGCAAGAAGAAAATAAACTGATATTACTCATCCAATAATCTCTTCATTGCCCAGAACAAATAAATAGAAAACTTCCACAGCAAAGTGATCTCCTTATGGACCCAGTAGTTCACAGCAAAAAGAAAGCCGTACAAACTATACTTTCGTTAGAGATCTGCTGAAGTTATTTGCTCCAATGAAAACTTGGGCTTGCTCAAAAAGAATGAATTGATTTGAGTCGTTGATGGACTAGCTGGTGGATGGATGCCTGTTTGTGGTAATAGTTGGATAACACAGCGGGATTTAATTGTTGTAGGGAAAATTTTTAACAGGATTCTATGAGGGAAAAATTATCGGGAAAGGGATGGTAGGTTGAATCTCTATGTGGCTTCCCCGTAAAATTACTGATGATGTATACGTTGATTTTCTCCACATCCTGGGGTTTGTTTGTTAGGAATTGCCATGTCATAAACCTCATTTGGTTCTTAACGCCGCGACATTTTCCACAACCGTTTAGTCCAAAAGTGTTGTGGAACTTGAGGTATTCAAATGTTTTCCTTTTGGATGTCTATCTAAGTTACTTCGGCTACCAATCCAAGTAGATTGTGGTTGTGGTCATTTCAGGGGGTCCTTGATCTCTCTAGAGTAGCTTGGGAGCCAAACGGTCAGATGTTTACCTTCTCCTAGTAGAATTATGACTTATGAAAGATATAGCAGCTTGTGTGTAATTTCCTTACTAAATGAAGTGCTGGGGGCTCTGAGGGGAGCTTTGTGTTTTTGTGTGATGCAAAATATACTGAGATCCTCAAAGTTACAAGTGAAATTCTAGTACTTTTCTTCTCTCTCTACATCTTTACTCTTCTGTTGACACTTTCTGTTGCAATTTCTTGTCAACTCCTATTTTACCCCTAAAACTCTTCTTTTGTTAAGCTCCATTCCTTCTCTATCAGAAGTCTTTCTTAGCACCCTGATTACCATCTAGATACCCTAAAGGTTTATGGTCCAGCATTCCATCAGCATAATCTTTTAACTACTGGATCTTTAAAACCTCGACAGGTTACAATTCCATCCTCAAAGAAGCAAGCTCTCTGCCCTTATGAAACAATGATTCCCATTAATTGTTGGATCTGGGCTTCTGGGAGCGTGTTCCCTAGATATTTTAGCAGTGGAATGTAATCTTGGGTCAGATAATGAAATAATTAGAGAAATTCAGACCATTGGATTTTTCTGTCAATATTGGTTCGTGTTATCATCTGTTTATCGGCTTTTAAAGAATTTCATCGGTATAATTTCTTTTCTCTGAGAAGTATTTATGTTGAATCAACCACATTTTAAAATTTTGTTTAGTTGGCAAATGTATAGATGAAGCAACTTAATGCCTTTTTCATAAGCATAGATACCTGATTATCGTTGTCTTTCCTACTCCTGGAGGTCCGATAAGCAACAAAGAAGCTCCTTCCTCAACCAAATCTCGCAACAAATTGGCACTTCCTGATACTGCTCGACCAACACGACAAGTTAATCCAATAATTGAACCCTTTCTATTTCTGATGGCGCTAATCCGGTGTAAAGTTCTGCTAATGCCTGCTCGATTATCGACGGCAAAGTCACCAACCTGTTAAACAAGATGCTAGTGAGTGAAGAGCAGTTTTTCTATTTTTTTTCACTATGGTCATGATTTTAGCCCAATTCCGAGGTAAATTAGAATGACTTCAGAACAGGCCGTCAAGCTTTGGAGAAAAGCAAGTTACCAGTTTAATATCGTCTCTTTGTAAAATTAGAGCTCTATCCTATGCAAATGAAAGGTAGAAGTCTAAAACAATGTTGCAAGAGATCGAGTCTTTGCATTACATGGTGGAGTTACATGGTTGCATCACATTATTACTGCAAAGAGACCTCCATCTAGATAAAGCAGGTGACCAAAGAATCGTGTCCATCATTATTTAACATCTCAAATGAGTGTACTTATTAATGTAGACATCACCCTCAAAGTCAACTAGAAGTAACAACTTACTAGAGTGAACAAACGTCCAATTAGTAGTACAAACTTAATATCTAATACCCACAAAGGCCAATAAGTTTCGCGCAGCAGAATATTACATTTGAGTTGTGATCGTATGGCAGTTATTTCTTCCAAGCCCACGTAGGACCCCTTCTTAATCGTCTTTCTCTTTCACCCCGTAAGTACATGCACAATTTCCCTTGGTTGTACTTCAGCGTAAGTGATATGGTGGGTATATGAAAAACAAACACCAAAAATAACACATCCCAAGTCAATCCACACAAAAAAGGAAGAGAGGAATATCTAAATTATAAGAGATTCTTAGGGAATTAATATCAATTGATTGACCTAGAGTCTTTAGTCATGACTTAGCCAAGAGAGAGTCCAATATCAGAATTGCAGTTACTATGATTCTGAAATAAAAGTTCAAATGGTTGCTCGGACCATTAACCTGTATGGCCTGCGACAAACTTTAAGCCAGTTTCCAAGTCAAATACGAGTCGAAGATTCCTAGAGTATACTTTTCTAACCGAACGTCAACCAACATCTGACATAGATTTAAACAGCTTTACACTCGTTCAGCTTGCTTCCCTCTTCTTGTGGAAACAAGAAACTTTTATTAAAACAACAGTATACTAAATACAAATCAAGTGGGTCAATAATCCTCAGGGCTACGAATTAAACCTGTTACCTTCTTGACCCAATTACGCTAAACACTCTCTCCTACATATTATTGGTGAAAAATTGCATACTCCGAGAGGACAGCAACCTTAATGTGTAGCGTTAACGCATGCAATATGCTAATTAAATTATGAGCCCAACCAAATTAACTAAAACAAATGTCATTTACTTGGCTAGTGCATAATGAATCCCAATGGTAATTACTAACAAAAGAAACATGTGGCCACCCTTGGACATTTTGACCTCCAAAACTACGTACTTCTTTACACCAAAGAAAATTTAGACAGATTCGGCCTAGCAAGGCTGACTCGGTCTAACCCATTAAATTTGCCACGTCACCAATGGATAAGGAAGTTCGATCTGAAGAAAGTTGTTCACAGAGGCTAAATTGCTCTAGACCAATGGCGGTTTATTTCAAAAATTGTCAATCAAGAAGGCAATGGCTGTAATGACAGTTGTCCAAGTTCTAAGCAAGGGAAGGCCACGCGTCCAGCATATACAATTGGGAAAGTTTAATTGTGCAATGTGTTCAACAGGAGAAGAGCTGTAAAAACATGGCAAGGGCCGGTAGGAAACTTAAGCATGGAGATAAATGGTCCTATCACATCAAGACACGTGGCAAGTTTGGATCAAGAATGGACTTGGCGTGAACAAGAAGGTAAAAGAGATCATGACTGAAATCCAAGTATAAAAGCCATTAATGTTGTAACAAGAGCCCTCTTCAGCACCGTTTACAAACTAGGCATTAGTTCTACCTCAAAACCTGTTCACTCTAAGTGAACAACCTTACCTTAGCTGAATCAAACCCCTTTTCAGCTAATTTAAACAGAGTGTGCGTATCAGTCTTGAATTGAACGATCTTATAATCTTAATTGCCGAAGTTCATTAAAGTTGATCTTTGAAAACACTATGAAGGTACTTTACTTTCGCTCAATGCTTCTACTCGTGGTTTAATTAAAGTAGTAGTAGTTCAAGTGTTTTAGCACTAAAGATCCTGAAGCTTATGCAAAAAGAACTCAAAGGATAATCCCAAGTCATCATATGCCGTTTGAAAGAATTCGAGGACACTTTTCTCGACATCATGACATTTCTACTGGGAACTATGTTCAAACACTTGGATCGGTGGGATTTTAGCACGTCCTTGCAATATTTTAATTCCAGGTTATGCGAGAGCGTTTTCACCCATAAACAGTACTACTATGTAGTTCTGCAATGAAATGACATAAGTGTCACTCTATCAAAATTTAAGCCGTTATAGAGGCCCTGTGTTCTTACATTCTAAAATACAAAACCACCCACAATCAAATTAAAAGCTAAATGACAAATTTGGGGTGCAACATATCAAACATGTGGCGGGCAAGCAAATATTGCTTACCAATTACGTGGCTTTTAGAAACCAAGCTGGGCAATTATATGCTAAATGAATAGAAATCAAGCTGGGCAATGATCCTCGGGGCTATGACTTAAACCTGTCATCTTCTTGACCCAATTATACTACATACTCTCTCCTCCGTATTCTTAGCCACAAATTGTACATTACGTCACAACAGTAACCGAAACGTGTAATATTAACGCATTAAACATGCTGATTACACCATGACAGATACACCCACTATCAAAGTAAAAGCTAAATGACAAATTTAGTGCAACTGATCAAACATGTGGTGGGCAAACGAATCTTGCTTACCAACGACGTGGCGTAAGCAATATCCTCCAGACTAATCGGGTGATCTGACAAAACGAAGTCACCCGACGGAAAACGTGCCAGCGGCTTCCGGCCCAAATCCATGACCACTTCCGTCAACTGCCGGAGCTCCGGGTGCTCGTTAATCCGGCGCCGCATCTCCTCCGGCAATAAAGCCAGCAGCCGGCCCAGTTCAACATCAATTTCCTCGTTAACTGAATGCAAAGACGATGAGTTCGAGCAAGAAGGACCCAAAAAGCTTCTCTGAGATATGCGATTTACATATTTGTTAGGGCGGGAATAAAGAGGCTGAAATATTGGTTTCGGCTGGGATTTGATGGGTAATAACTGGATTTGGAATTGTGGGTTTCGGTGAGGAGATAAACGGAATTGGATGAGGGGAGAAGAAGAAGAAGAAGAAGAAGAAGAACAGAGCATTCTTCTTTTGGCGGTAAAATTAGCACGTCTTTGGACCCAAATTTGGACTTGGTTGAGTTTCTGGCTTCGGTTGCTCAGCTTATCCAACAGAATAATGTACATTTATAGTTTTAGAATAATGTAGATAAATCCAACCAAAAAGAACATGTTTGATACAGTAGTTTTGAAGTAATTATAAGTTAGAACAAACTTTAATTCTTATTTGAGTCGTAAAAATCTTCTTTCAAATTCATTTATAATGATAATTAGTAATCGTTAAATATTTTTAATAATTTTTTTTTAATACTATTAACGACGATTATTAGTAACAATTTTTTAACATCACTCACTAAAAATATTTAAAATTAATTAATTATTGTTATATAACGTCACTAAGTAAAACTCTCCGGACAAAAAAAAAAGACAAACTGCATTCCATCAGTTAGGTAATCAGCTACCTCACCTATGTAACTGGAGCAACTAGTTAAAAATGTCCTATTTTACCGGCACAAAATGGGTTGTCCAACTGATGTCTCGTCAACCCGTCAGCTCGACACATGCATGTGACCAAGCTTGCTCCAAACTAAGTAAGCGCATTGTCCTTTAGGCAATATGAATTTACACCATTCGGAACACCGAGAACCAACTTCAGTGTAACGTAAAAACAAAATGCTATAACGTAATCACAAAAATATAAATACTTTTTTTTTATAGAACTCACAATGTATATTGTTAGAGTCAACATATTAGTTAATTTAGCATGATATGCAATAATAATAATAATAACATATCCGAGTTAAAAAAATCACTCTCAATATCAATTCAGAATACTGAAAGTTTACAAACTTTATACCATTCGACACCTCATGGGAACTAAATTCAATCGGTATGGAATATGCCATATTGTGCGTGCCCATACTTTTAGTCTTCGTTCAAGAAAGAATACATTTTCTCTTATCTTGAGACTGTTAAGCTTAATTTTTATGGCTAACCTTCTAGCGAAAGCAATTTTAGTTTCTATCAAATTAATGTGCTTTCCAATGATTATAACATATATTTTTTAAATAACATGTTGCTTTAGTTGAAATCATATATGCTTGGACATTAGACAGCCTTTGATTACATACTTCAATCAATGAAAGCACTAAGGGGTTTTGTTTGATATTTTGTTTTGCAGAATAACATAAGTGGTCCCGTAGCTCAGTTGGTTAGAGCGTTGGTCTTATGAGCCGAAGGTCGCGGGTTCGAGCCCCGCCGGGACCATTTGTTCGTATAGAGAGGTCTTTTTTGTTTCTTTAAATGGGAGACTAATTTGTCAATTAAGTAGGAGAATGTACTATGCCTCGATCATCCTGGCCTTAAATTGTCCTCCGCGCTCGCTCGAGGTAATCTCAAAGTAACACGAGAAAAAGATATTCATTTATTTTCACATTTTAGTCATTTATCCAGTTTGTATATACTTGTATTACAAGTCATTTGTATATAGATTTTTTGTAATTTGTCTATTTTGATGAGTTAATTGAAGTCGTATCCTCATTTTTAGTCTATTATTTTTTTCTTGAAAATCATGAGTTTAAAATCACAGCACAATTTGTTTTTGCGAAACAAAATATGAACTAAACAATACAGATGTGCTAAAGAACTTGAAGCGTAATGCTTCAAATGACAAGGTTCCGCGATCAATCATATAAAGAATGTTGCATCTGTCTTTCATTTCTACAACTTGAGTTGTGTAGTGTGTAAGCACTTACATATAATATTTGGCCTTTCGGTTGGCTTAAATGCCCAGACATGAACTGTTACTGGTTCAAACTAAGCACAATTTCCAGAGTTAATTCTCTATCTTAACAAATTATGTTGTTCTCTGTTGCTAACCAAATGGGTTATGAATGATATTGCATCCTCTTCAGTTATAGCTGTGCAAGAGATGGAATGGTGTAGCGGCTCCGGACCATGGAGGAAGTTTTTTTACTCCTAAGAATTGTCGTTAAAAGTGTTAATAAAGAAATTATTAAAAAAATTTAACGACTATTAAGTCAATATATATAGAGTTGGGAGAAGATTCTTACAATCCGGGTTGCAGCAAAAAATTGTCTTATAAATTATGATGACACTTAAATTAAGAAGTAATTATTTATATTTAGAAATAATATTATTAAGTTGAGTTAAATATTATTAGGTCCACTAAAACGTATATTTGGAGATAATATTGTTAGGTCCACTAAAACATATATAACCTCATTTCATATTCATGAATTGTCTGTCCGGCATATAATTTTTATCTCATTCTCTTGTTCTAAATCCTTCTTTCCAAATAACTGGAAATCTCTTTCTACCTTTTTTTTTGTTGCTATCTTTCTAATTTATAAATCTATTGATTATCTCGTTCTTATCAGATAGCTAGTCTCTTTTAAGCTTACACTTTTTTGTGCTTACACACTTGTTTTCTATATCATGTTGAGAATATACTAACAACCTTTAGTCCTATAAACAGACAACTGGTTTGCTTTCCATCGGCATATGCATTATAATGGAGAAATCTTTTATGCTGGAGTTGCGTGCACGATAGAGCAATCATGAGAAGCTTCTTGCTAGACACGTGTATTTCTTATTTTTTTGGGGGTTGAATTTTGTAACCAAACACTGGAAAATTTTCATTCGAAAGACCGTGCGTTTGAAGGGGATGTTAGATAATATTAAATCAATCTAAAATTGTTAAGTTTAAATTTTATATAAGAAGTGATTAGTTATTTTTGGACATAATATTGTTAGGTTGAATTATCATCTATACCTATAAGTAGGTGACATTCAATAGAACCAAAAAAAAAAGGGCCTTTTTCATTTCGTATCAGCTCAACGAAGAATAAAGTGGCAGGGGCTTGCGAACTTATACTTGCATAGTAGTAATTAATAAGCTACTAGTAAATCTCTCTTAATTTTTCTGCAAGGAAGCCGAATTCTAACGGCAAATATACTGACCTTAACTGGTGGGGCGGTGTAGTTATCGAAATCATGGAGGATATGCTCCAGGATACAACAAAGAGAATGAAAGAGTTTTAGGCGAGAGCCAACAGCGGCGTGCAATTTCTCTCATCGGTTATGGTAGTAATTAAGAAGTATTACAATTTTCACGGGAGTCCCTTGCGACTTTTATCCACAATTTTCTTGGCAACAATGTCACACAGCCAGTTTTTGTAATCTTGGCTACAAAAGCTGGCGTTGGTTGAAAGGCCATTTTTCTTGGGATACCCAGGTTTATGCCCAGTATGCCATCCCAGAGGATGATCAAGTAAGGCATGGAAGCAAGCTTAATGAACGAAAAAGGAGGCGGCGATCAGGGGTAGAGCCAAGAATAACCATGTAGGTGGTCAAAGTTTTGTGCTAGTGGATATATTTTTCAAGGATATAAAGTTGGTAAGGTCCTGTTTTGTACCAGCACAAATCTCATTCTTTCAGAAAATAATGCAATTAGCACCGAAAAAGCCTTTTCCATTTTTGGCAATATAAATCCGCCAATGAAAACCGTGGTTTCGGTCAAACTCATTGTCGAATGGAAGACAACTGCAAAAGCGGAACTAAGGACATAAGACTGTAACAAGCTTCCCAAGAAGCAAATCTAGAACAGTTTGGTTTGGTGCGAAGAAATGGTTTCCCACGCAAGTTACAAGAAAACACCAACGGCTGATGGAGTTACTTGCCAACATACATGTCCTTTAAATTTATGCTTAGACGTACCTCTTGTTCCACGGATGAAGCAATAAAAATAACACCAAGGATGTAACTTCTGCAATAAGTTGTTTGGACTCTTCAACTATGGAGACTTGCTTTTCAATAATTTATCTTAAGGTGTAACTTCCAAAAGCGACCAATTGTACAAGGAAAAAAACAGCTAGCTCGGCATGACTTATGTTGTCTCCACGTGATTAAACAAGATTTAACATAGTACAATCCAACTCATGAATCCATTATATAAAATCTACTTATGTCTATTGTTCTTTGGCTAGGCAGCCCATCCCAATCCAACATGTATCCCACACCAGCTTTCCGATCCACGATCAATAATGAAGCTTGTGATGGAAAACCATGTTACTCAGACATGTAGCTTGTCATGGAAATCCATTTAAATTGACGATAACATAGTTCAGGAGGTCGCAGTTTAAACAAAAAAACTGCCCCTTTGCAACCACAAAGCGTAGATCCGTAACCTTCTACAACTCCATAAAATGGGAGCTTCGTGCAATAGAATTAACCCGCGTACATCAAATTGCTCTCAAACTCTGCAACAATGGGACTCTTGTGCACCAGAGTTAGCCCTAAGAGAGACATCTAGCTCATGCTTATACCATTTCCTCAATGTTTCCATAAAATAAAATAAAAAATAAACACTATATTCAAGATCAGTTCAAAATTTGAACTTGAATTGGCATTTGATTCCAATTTGCAAAGTCTGGATTGCATACCAAACACTGCCTAAATACCGGGCCCTCTTGATTCTGACGGTGCTGTAACATTTTTGCTAAATCCAAGTCATTCGACCATAAAATGCTACAAAATTATATAAACTATTTTGTTCTTCTGAGTAGTCATCATCAGTCATAAAGAAGTACCAACAACCAATAAGCTGTTGTCGCTGTCTCAACAGAAGACAATGTTTTTCTGTGTTTTCATTTCCTTTCTGTATAATTTAACGGAATGAAATATAGCTTAAAAGTTTCCACCAAGGCTGAAAGATTTTTATTAGGCACAGGGATTTGCAGGGTAGGGGACCATGGAGTGAATGACCAAGTATGTCACTTTGGTGGTATCTATCTGAGCATCCTTCCATAATTGAGCTTCGGTTCATGGTCCAATGCTTCCCAACTTGGCCTAAAGGAAAAATTAGAAGGGAAGTGCTCGCTAGGATGGCACCGTCACAATGTGTTTAGTTACGTTGCTAAAAGGGTGTGAGCACAGGGCACACAAGTTCTTTTGCACTTCTCCACCCTAGGCCCACCTTTCCAACCTCACTGAACCAATTGGTTATAGACTCAGAGACCCTAGATTCCTATACAACCTAATCTTGATGCTAAAGCAGACATTGGAAACCAATGATTCATATTAAGCCCCACTTAAATCGCCACCGAAATATGGGTTTGAAAGTAACATTCTTCAACTCAAACGGGTTTAATGAGGGTGTTCATATACTACTATTTCCAGTAAAACATAGAATTTGGTAAAACCACATTCAGATTCTGAATTGGGTAGACTAGGCTTTCCTATCTGCCCATACTAAATAAGGCTCTCATACAATGTCATCAATCTATCACGAATAGGCTAAAACGCAGCTATGAACAGTAATATGACAATTGCATATTCAAGATTCCTCCCTATTGACATACAAATGTTTGTAAAACAGATTCATAAGTTACTAGCTACTAAATTTTTCTCTAACCAAATTTCCTGTTCATGGAAAATGACTTCTCATCCGATGCTCCCAAAAATCTCAGCAGCGATGGAGATGTCTAATATCGGTTGTTCTTTCAATTCTATTTGTAGGTTTAAGGAAGTTGTTGAGGCATGAAATGTTTCACTAGAAAGCAGTAAAGCAACAGATGAGAAAGAGATCTCTCTTTCATTCACATGACAAATTGACCATTTCTAAACAGAGGAAAACACATCCAATTTGTTCCTCCTATCCTCAAATCTTCAATGAGAAAGCAACAATTAGCTAAAATTATACCACCAAGCCTTCAAAGAAGGGTTTTGCAAAGGTTTAATGCTGACTCTCAGCTGTTTAACCAAATAACTTGTCAAATTCATCATACAACGAGTCATCTTGCTGCTAGAGAAACTAGTGCTAAGTTTGGCATCTCAGATCAGTTCTAAGTGAGGAAAATATGAATACATCCTAGTTCATAAGTCAAAAACACAGAGTCTTTTGGAAGAGTCCCAACTGCAAATTCGAAAAATCCAAACAAAAGCAAACAACTTCTAACATTACAAGTCCAGCAACAGAAACACAGATGCAATCCAACAAAGATCAATACAACACGTTGGCCAATATGAGCTCACTCAAACATGAAAATGCAAAACTGAAACACAAAGAGAACTAATTTTAAGATAGCAAACCGCGAAAGAAAACCTGAAAATGCACTCAGATTTGTTCTTCCACGGTATAGCAGCCATTGCATCTAACCAACTGAAATCTCTCCTCCCTTGCTTGCTTCCAATCAACAGCCAAATTGCTCCAAGTCCTGCAAATGCAGTCCAATTTAACAGTAGACTTCTTTTACAAGTGTAAATACTAATGAAACAGTGAATTGGGTGTTCAACGCTAGTACCTTTACAAGAGAGAGTTTCAAGATTCTTGAGTTAAATCAATGGCGAGAATCGGAGGAAGCAGAGGACGGCTTGTCTGAGATGCCGTCATGCTCCTCTTCTTCACCTTGAATTCGTGCAGGGACGCGAAACCCGGTGAAAACGCCACCTGAGGCGAATCCGATACCGGATAAAGATTGATGGAACTGCAGTGCTTGTTGTAATTGTTGTTGGTGGTGGTTATCGGCAATTGGGTCCATCCAAGCACGAACTGAAGGTGTGTTACTGGACTGAAGGGGTCCCCTCTGAGAAGAAAAGAACCGTGGTTGACCGAACAACGGCTGCAGCAACGGCGTCGTCGACGGCTGATTGTTGAACATGAATGCTCCTCCACCACCGGCACTGGCGGTGCTGCCGCCGGCGTCCCCACCGGAATTCCAAGAAACCATTCTCTGAAACCGGCTGATCTCGGCTGCCTGGTTCTCCGACCAACCCGACCCGTCAAAACCCATCTCGGTATTCCCAGAGTAAAGGGTTTGCTGTTCAGATTGGTGGGAGGGATTCTGATGTTGGGCCTGGTGGTGGTGGTGGAGCAAAATCGGATCTTGAAAGGACTGTAGTGAAAGCCTTAAATCTTGGCTCTGGCTACTGGTTCTTGACAGCAAATTCGGTGTGGGGAAGGTCTGGAATTGCATACTGGACGAGTTGTTTGCCGTTGAAGCGCCCATTGGGAAGAAAGACTTGATGGTATCGGCTATGGAATCGGAGTCCATTGACGGCGGCAAGAAGCTGGAGCTGTTTTCTTGGTCGTTTCTGATGTGCAGCTCAGGTGTTCGGTCATTTGCCACCATGCATCTTGAAGCATCATCGTCCTCGTTTTCAGCTGCCAACATAGTCCCTCCTCTCCTAACCGAAGACCCACCAATGTTTTCCATGATTTGATGTGGGTCTTGCTCGAAACTCGTGTTTGCTGTGGAATTGGCTGTGGGTTTCCACGCGGGTAGCTTAGCGAGCTCGTCAATGGCGGATTTGGCCTTCTTGATGAGCCAATCGACGGCCTTGCTGGGCCGGTCGTAGCCGAGGCGGTCTTGAACGTCGTAGAATTGGATGGCCGTGTGGGCAGAGAGGCGGACACGGCGGTCTCTCGGGCCTTTTGCGGTGCAAACTTTGCTGTGACGGTCCTTTCTGCCGGTGGACCGGACAATGTGGCCGCCTTGGACCTCTACGATCTCGCCGCCCGAGTTTCTTAAGCCCAATCTTGACGCTGTTGTTCTGTGTTGATGCTGCTGCTGAGTGTCTCCCATTTTTTCTCCCAGTCTCGCATATTCGTTGTCCTGCGAGGACGAAGAAGGGAAGTAAGAGCGCTTCTTCTGTGGTTGCTGTGGTGTTGGTAGTGCTGGCTGTGTTTCTAATTCCAATCTTCCGTACAGTAGCTGCTGGTGGTGGTATTGGTGGAGTTGCTGAGCTTGTTGAAGATGTGGGTGGTGGTTAAATCCATGGAAGGGTTGTTGGAATTGGTCTTCTTTTTCTGATGGGTCTTGCTCTTCTTCTTCCTCCTCCTCTTCTTCCCCTTGTTCCTCTACATTTCTTGAACTCTGAACCTGGTTTTGGTTTTGGTTTTGGTTTTGGTTTTGATGAAGCTGATGGTGGTGATGATTCTTGTGAGGATCCAGACTCAGACCCTTGTGCTTCCCCTGTTCCAGCTTTTGATTCAGACGAATTACAATTGGGTCGTTTTTTCCTCTCTTTGGTTAACACTCTTTTCTTGCTGCTTCTGTACCCACTCTGAAACCTGATACTGCTGCCTCTTCCAAAAGGCCCTGCCATTCAACCCTCCAAGTTCCATTACCCTAAATCAGTAACCCCTAAACTAGGCCCCCAGCAGGCTAAACTACCTCCAATTTTAGCCTAACCCATCTCTATGCTAGCGCGCGCTCTCTCTCTCTCTCTCTCTCTCTCTCTCTCTCTCTTATATGTACTAAACCAAGCTACACAACCAAGACAAAGAGAGGGCTATAATTTGGGTAGTACCCAGTTGAGCGGAAAGGACTCTAGACAATTTTCAAGAGGGGCTCCGGTAACTTTGTTGTAGCCCTTTCATAATTTTCAAGTGGGAGAGTAAAAACTAAAAACAAAGAGAAGGGCTGTGGAGGTGGTGGTAAACAGTAAAATTGGTGGGGTCTGTACGGAAAAAGAAAGAATACTGCTTTTTGGCCTAGGAGAGCCTTTGATGCACTCGCTACGGATGGCAGTGTTCGGTCAGAAAGGAGATTAAAGATCCTTGTGATCTCATCACTGCTCTCTGCTGGCTGCTGCTGTTCTTGTACAGCCTACACAACACATATACCAACCCCCACAATATCTGTTTCCTTTCATCCATAACTTTTTTTTCTATCTTTTAACTTTCACCTCCTCCTCCAGATACTTTCTTTAATTGCTCATGGAATTTTTTTTTCTTTTTCTATTTATATCGGGATGGATTAAAATTTGCAGGAGAGGCAAAACATTTGAGCGGTCGCAGAATCATGTAACATATTTTATACTTTCGAACTCTTTTACAGAACATCAAATGTATCGTATTATAGTTGTGCGATATTCTTCATAGTTGTGAATCATCTTACATGACATCGGATATATCACGTTTCTTGCATACTTATCGTGCTTCCCAGATTTATATATTTTTCGAGCGTTAGTGTCATTATCATGTGCTAGTAGGGAACTATTGGAGTTTTGCTCAGCTCCTTGCATACTTGCCATGCTTCCTAAAATTTTTGTGAATATTGAGCATTAGTCCCATTTTAGTCTGACTAAGAACTCAATAGTAACACGCTAACTAGCTTCGTGGATACAATATACTCTCACATTAGCCATTTTTTGACCAATGATGTTAGATAATAAATTGATATGTTAGTTTCTATATTACTATATTAGTTTTTTTATTCCTATTGTTATTAGTCTATAATATTCTAAAACGCTCCTAATTTTTTTACGACTCGCTTTTGTTTCTTGTAAAGTAACTTTTTATACATACAAAAAAAGTTTCATTGTATTCAGTTTACTATTCTCTCTAATATGATTATCTTTCTCTTTATTTTTTCTATCATTTTATAAGAACAGTACAATTTGCCATTTTAGAATCTCTTAAGAACTTCTGCAAATTTCGATAGACGGCCTTGCACCGTTCGCGTGAGCCAACTCGTGTGTGTGTGTGTGTCGTCTCTTATTTGTGTTCTTCTTTTCTTCTCGTGTTTAGAATTTTGGTCTTTATTTTCTTCCGTGTGACCTTTGCTTCTGTTAATACCCTTGTAATTTTTGGATATCCCAACATGCTTTTTTACCGTCGCCGACTGTCTTTCCCTTTTGACCGTTGCCAGTGGTCATGCCAACGAGGTGTTCATGGGGTTAGTCATAATCTCCGATGATGCACCTTGTGAACAAAATTGGACACTCTATGCTCAAAGTTGTAGCTCTTACCCTTCCATTCTTCACCCCTCCCGCCTTTTATTTAGGAAAATGTTCTCGTTTTTTTGCTTTTTAAATGACTTTCTTTCGATTAAACTAAGGCCACGTTTGACGCAGCTTTTTTTCCAGTTTTTTTTTCAATTTTGGAAACTGAAAAAAAAATGTGCGTTTGGTAACCATTTTTTTTCCTTCTCCAATTTAAAAAACCAGTTTTTAAACTGCAGAGTAAAAAAAAAACTCCAGAAACTAGTTTTTTTTTTTCACTTTTGGTTTTTTTTTTGGAGACCACCACCAACACCCTCCGACCGCCGGCAGCCACCGGCGACTGTTGGCGCCACCTCCGGCCGCCGATGACCACCTCCGGCCGCCGGCAGCCACCTCCAGCCTCCGGTAGCCACCAGCCACAGCCGGCCACCACCACCGTCGACCATCGCTACGCCCCACCACCGCCACCGCAAACCACCCAAAAAAAAAAGTCAAAATAAAAAGGGTTACCAAACACCAAAAAAAAAAAACTCAAAAAAAAAAAAAGGTTATCAAACACCCACTTGTTTTTGTAAAAAAAAATAAAATTAAGCTGCTCTTTAAAAACTAAAAACCAATTTTTTTTTTTTGTCAAACGAACCCTAAGAACTCTCTTAAAATCTTTACTAAAGTAGCGTTTGAAAAGGTTTATATTTTTAATTTTTTGTTCAGTTTTGAAAACTGAAAAAAAATATCGGCATTCAACAAACAGTTTTAGTTTTTTTTCTTTTGCCTTTAGTTTTACAAACAAGTTTTCAAAATGGGGTTGTTTTTTTAAAACTCCATTTTGAAGTTTTCATTTTTTATTTTTTCTTGAGATCCACCTTTCAACTTTTATTAGAAGCATTCTATGTCTCTTCTTCCATTCAATCTTCATCACCACCATCTATCACCTAAGAACACCAAAACCACTAACATTGACAACCGCCATACCCATTGATCATTATCACCACCATTGACTAATGCCTCCGTAAAAAAACTACAAACACTACTAACGACCACAGCCAATGACTGCTGATTTGCTACCACTATTGATCAACACATCCAAACACCAAGCTTGGCAACATCGCCAACCATCATAGCCACTGACCCACGCCGCCACTACCAGTGAATAACACGCATGAACACTGTCAACCACCATAACTATAGATAACCACACCACCACTAACTAACACCACGAAATATCAAACCCTTCAACATTGATCACCACCACGGCACCACCAAACACCACAAGAATAAAGACTTTTAGCCACAGATAGTTCCGTCGCTAAAAGTCCATATTCTGTCGGAAAAGACTTTTAGCGACGGATTGTCCGTCACTAAAAGTTTGTGGTTGAAAAGGCCGTTACTAAAAGATTAGCGACGAAAATTGGTTGTCCGTCAGTAAAAATTAATTTTTTCCCGACGGAATTTTCCGTCGCTAAAGATATTTCAAAATTAAAAAAAAAAATAATCAGTGAAGGAATTTCTATCGCTAAAAGTCCATTTAAGTCTTTTAGCGATAAATGATCCGTCACTAAAAAATCATCAAAATCTGTTAAAATGACTTTTAACGACAGAACTCAGTATATTGTAAGTAGAAAAAACTTTTTTATTTTCATTATTTCTTCTAAATCTAAACCTGTTTTTTAAAAATTAAACATCTAAAGCATAACCATCAATGTGGAATATTATTAACCACATTTTCAAGTATATGTAAAATAAATAAAGTACAAACCCCTAACATCATGACTACTAATAAAGCACTATCGCCACTAGATAACCACAAACATTGCAAGGTCAACCAAATTCAAAACTTTGCGAAAAAAATTACAATGTCTATTTTTATATATACAATCGCAAGAAGTTATGCTCAAGAGTGGTCTCATTGGCGTTCTGGGATGGGCGACAACTGCAGCTGAGCCAAAGTTACATCATCTAATCTATACAAAACACAAAAATATAGTCAACATACATTTATGAGCCAAAACACGTCTCGTAGAACAAACTTTTTACATGTATAGATACATATGCATAGAAAATACGATAACACAAACTTTTAAACTAGTGGAAAACTGTAACAGATCAAATTGAACAAAACCCATTAAATTTATAATTAGAAGTCAACATTAACAGTCAGCGTCATGGAATTCACAAATTGACAAACAACAAACTAAGAACCTAAAACATTATTAATTAGGCAACAAATTAGAACCCAAGAAATAATCAAGAAAACGCAAACCAAGAATCGAAGATATAAAATTGAAAAGAATGAAAGCAATTAGATGAAAAATAAGCAAAAAAATAAAGAAGAATAAGAAGAAAGAGTGGGAATTGAGATAGAGCATACCTGAGATGAAGCCGTTGTCGGAATTCTCGAAGTCTTGATCACCAGATCTCTCCATATTTACCACACACAAACACAATCAAAAACTCACAAATCAAAAATCCTACTGAAAGATCAAGAAAAAAAACTCGTTGAAAGGCGAAAGCCCTAGCCAGCACGTCGCAATCCCTTATAGGTGGGTGGCATGGGCAGCGGATGAGAGAGAGAAAAAGGGTAAGGCGACAGTAGGGGATGAGGGTGGGGATGTTGAAGAGGGGTCAGGGGATGCGGCAGAGAAGCTGGAATAGTGGCGTGGGAGGTGGGCGTGGGCGATTGGCACAGAGAGAGAAAGAGAGAGAGGGGGGCAGAAGAAGGGGGTGCGGAGAGAAGAAGGGGAAAACATGTGTGCAGCTGGTTAGAAAGAATAGTAGGGTTAGGGCTTCTTTTATTTAAACATAAAGATTTTTACAGACAGAATGTGTCCGTCGGTAAAAGTCTGTTGCTAAAAATTATTTTTTATGAAAAAAAATTCGAAAATAGTGAAAAAAATGCGTAAATTACAATTAGCGACGGATATTACTGTGGTAATAATCCGTCGGTAAAACTCTGTCGCTAAATGTCTTTACCGATGGACAGTTCCGTTGGTAAAGACATTTAGCGTCGGAGTTTTACCGACGAATTATTCCGTCGCTAAAGTGACCTTTAGCGACGGAGTTTTACCGACGAATTATTCCGTCGCTAAAAGTGACCTTTAGCGACGGATTCATGTCCGTCTCTAAAAGTCCGTCGGAAAAAATCCATTTTCTTGTAGTGAAACCACAAGATTTCATTCATTGCTTAAGTGCAAGTAAATTTCAAGCCATTCAAACCCATCACCTAATAAAGCACTAATTCGCAAGCTGGTGTTTTACTGCTGTAGCAATAGTTGGACCGTGGCAGAAGAAATGTGTAGGTTGAGGTGAGAGCGTTTCTAATTGTTGAAATAGGAGCTCAGAAAAAACTCTCAAGTATTAAAAAATGAAAGAAAATAGAAGAGAAGGAAAATAAAAAAAAGTAAAAATAAATTATACAAAACTGTTATCAAACAACCCATCAATTTTGTAAAAAAAAAAAAAATCAAAGATGTTTCGGTTTTAATTTTTTTAAAAAAATTAAAATTAAAAAAGTGAAATGAATTTCAAACACACCTTCTTAAGTTATCAAAAATAAATGGAATTTATTTTCTCTCCGTATGGAGATAGATCATTCTAACACCACCACAATCCCATTTTGAAAGTGACCTCCAAGGTTTTTATGGTCTCTCTCTCTCTCTCTCTCTCTCTCTCTCTCTCTCTCACGTAGACACACACACACACACAGTTTCTTCCTTTATTGCTTCACTTAAAAGAAACAACACCATCCTCTGCCTCAGATTTCTCTCTCTCAACCACCCTTTTTCTGGTTTGTTGGATTACTATACATGGTGGCATCTATTGAGCCTGGCTTTCCAAGTTCCTATTTGCTTTCTGGGAGGAACATAATTTAATGCGTTGCACAGTTGTCCTAGTGTTTGAAGCATGATAGGGACTAATGACTTAACCACCACACACATTTTGTGATAGTTGCCTCTGCAGACCCCACTTGCTTTTGAAGGTCAGACTAATTTTTGTGGAGATTCATAACATTTAACCCTTACATTTCAATCGCCGTAGAAGTATGTTGGAAGAACCAAAAAGAGTCGCCTAAAACTTTATATAAAAAACTTAATTAAGGGTTCCTCTGCAAAGTCCGTCCACGGAGGCTTCGGGCATTAGCAATTACTTTTTGAATGTTTACTTCCCAAAATCTGTTTCAAATAGCTTGGCAAAGAAATTTGGAGTCATGGTACAAAATTTTAATCGGTAATAAAGTTGAATGCAGTTGCCAATTTTTTTAACAAGTTCGCTCGTTGAGAGCGCTTAAGCATCATTCATGGGTGCAAATTGCATATTCATTATGTTATGGCCCTTTATATAGTACAATACAATCCTTTTCTCTGAATCAGTGTACTCATTTATCCTAATACTTTGTGATTCTAGTCAACTTTACATCGGCTTTTAAACCAGTCTCTCTTGGTATTATGTTTTGACAATTACCGTTGCATGCCACAGTTCGGCCAGATGTGGAAGTTCAAGAATTAATTTGGTTTAGGTGGCCTAGAAAGAATATAATGAAAATTGAGTTAGTCTGGAAATTGACTGATTCTTGTTTCACTATCGGCGTCAGACTTCAGTTGTTGCATTAAGTTGTAGTGCCTCACTCTGCAACTCTTGTACCTTCTTTTATAGCAGATATGAAGATAAAGCTGTTCAGACAACAACAAAAATAATTAGTTAAATAAATAAAAATTTCAAAGAATTGTTGCTTCAAAATATTTTTGTAGTAATCATCAAATAGATAAACAAAATTTTCAATAAATCGTTGCTTCAAAATATTTTACTAAATATAAGTGACCAGTTCGTTGAACGGAAAAATAACAGAACCAGTACACAAATGTAAATATAATACTATCAGAATAAGAGCGCAGTGCAAGAACGAGAACGGAAACTCTCATACTTGAGAGAGAATTTCGGCGTCCTAACTTTTCAGTGGCAATAAGGCAGAATTTGCTAAAATTCCCCAAGTTTTAAGAGGAGAAGTTGGTGTACCCATATGGCTACACACATGATTGTATTCAGTAGCAGGGGTGGGATGTATAGATGAACTCATGTTTTCTCCATTAGATTCTGATGTCATTTTTTTTTTTTTGCACTGCAACAAGACAAACTAAGGGACTGTTTGACAGGGTTTTTTTTTGCTCTTTTTTTTTCAGTTTTGAAAATTGGAAAAAATAGGAGTGTTTGGTACCACTTTTTTTTTTCAATTTAAAAAGTGGCTTTTGAAATTGTAGAGTAAAAAAAAAGAGGAAAAAGCTCTTTTCGTTTTCACTTTAATTTTTTTTTTAGACCTCCATCACAACTCACCCGCCGCCGGTAGCCACCACCCACCGCCGCCCGGTAACCACCGACAGCCACCTCTGGCCTCCGGCAGCCACCACCGGACGGCGGTGGGCGGTGGCCACCACCGCCGCCTGACAGCCACCTCCGGCTGCCGACAACCACCACCGGGTGGCAGCCACCTCTGGCCACCACCGCCGGCAGTTACCTCCGGCAGCCACCGCCGCCCGACAGCCACTTCCGGCCGCAGGCAACCACCACCGGGCGGCTAGTGGCCTCCGGCCACCACCGCCGGCATCCACCACCTCCGGCCGCGGGCAGCCACCGCCGGGCAGCAGCTACCTCCGGCCACCACCGCCGGCAACCACTGCCGGCGACAACCACCGCCGGCCACCACCACCGTCGACCACCGCTACGCCCCACCATCGCCACCGCAAACCACCTCAAAAAAAAAGTCAAAATAAAAAGGGTTACCAAACACCAAAAAAAAAAACTAAAAAAAAAAGGGTTATCAAACACCCACTTGTTTCTGTAAAAAAAATAAAATTAAGCTGCTCTTTAAAAATTGCTCTTTAAAAACTGAAGACAAAAAGAAACTCTGTCAAACAGAGCCTAAGTAAGATCAGAATGATATAGAGATTTTGAAAGGTCCAACATTTGACTACTAGCCAGACAAGCTTGCCTACTTTGATGGGGATGCAGAGGACATTATTCATGAAACCCTGGTGAGGTATACAATTGCCTTAAGATACTGTCTGTGGAAAAAAAAATTGAGCTTTGTTAATTGGTTTGGAATGATAAAGAAACGAAAGAGACGGTTATACGACCACAAAATATCCCAAATCGTAAGAATATCATTTAATTATGCCAAAGATAGAGAGGGTCTCTACAAATAAAGCTAAAGCTCTATCTCAGATACATTTTGCATCAAGAACTCTGGAACTTCATTTAAAGAACAATGAGCACTAATCTAATATCGCTATTTAATCTAGAACTTTCAAGACACGAAGGTTATTAATATCTTTTTTATCTGAAGTTAAAGAAATATCCGTCCTCAACTTTAAAATGTGTTTGGATGAGGTAATTGAACAAAAAATTTCACTTTTTCAGAGGATTTGGAATTACATGACACAAAATCTCTTGTTTGGATTATGATGAGATAGATTTACTAAATTCTAGTAGGGATTTGAAAAGGGGATTTGGTATGTTAAAATTTCCTGTACAAATCCTTTCCACAAATGTAGGGATAAAATGACACTTTTTTGTCTCTATAATTTTAGCTATCTTCTTGCATAAAAAAAAAAGGAAATTCTCTCTCATTAGTTTATATCCATACACCATCAAATTATGTGGGTTCAATTTTTCAGATATAAATCTACACATAAAATACTCGCTTCTACAAAACCACCAAAACACTAAGGCTCTGTTTAAAATCGTTTAGTTTTTCAGTTTTTTCTCCAGTTTTGTAAACTGGAAAAAATAAACGGGTTTCTTACGCAATTTTTATTTTTTTTCTTCAGTTTTTAAAATTAGTTTTTAAAATAGGACTGTTTTTTAAAACTCCCATTTGGAGTTTTGGATTTTCAGTTTTAATTTTTATTTTGAGACCACCACCACCTCCCATCACCACAGCCACCACCCGTCGCTGCCGCCGGTCTCCGGCAGCCATTGTCGGCAACCACCGGCCTCGGCAGCCACCTCGCTGACCACTGCCACGCCCCACCACCACCACCGCAAATCACAACCAAAGAAAAAATTCAAAATAAAAATTGGGTAGTCAAGCACCGAAAAGAAAAAAAACTCAAAATAAAAATTAGCTAATCAAACACCCATTTATTTTTGTAAAAAAAAAAACTAAACTGATTTTTGTTTTTATTTTTTTAAAAACAGAAAACCAAAATTGAATGTGTTTTCAAACACTACCTAAATTTGTAATTTTATAAATTTGTAAATTAACGAATTTTAAAATAGATATGTTCTGAAATCCAAGGTACTTTGAAATTCTTCATCCAAACACACTTTTAGTTATTCTACAAATTTAGGATTGCCAAATACTTATTCGTGATAAAGCCTCAAAACTCATGATCAATCACCACTTGAACGATCTTACAAGCTTTAAGAATTGAAGAAGCCAAGTTCAAGATGCTAACAAAGTTTTTAGGAAACACCATCGCTGATTACTGAACTTCCTTTCTATTGCACTTGCACTTGATTTGAACACGTGACCTCAAGGATATCAGCTCTATTCCAATATGCTTCGTTTTATAGGGAACAATATATGGTCACTAGTTGTGGTCGCAAACATTAGAGAATGATGTGCGGTCGCTAATTAGAAGTTGCTAAATTTAGCAACTGCTGTGCGGTCGCTAATCTTCGTGCCATCTATTTCGTTGACACCATAAGCATTAGTGAACACTTGGTGACTGCTTTACACAGCCGCTAAAGTAGTCTCTAAATTATAAAGTAGCAGCTTCACTTTTTGGCGGTCGCTATAGACCTTATTTTTTGCAATGTAAAAAGTAAAAAATACAGATGATGTCATAACATGAGGACATATTTGTTCCAACTTTTTTAAATTTTAGATCAAAATGTAACATTTTAAAAGTCAATTGAGTCGACTGAAATTACCTCACCTTAAGTAGTTTAGAGATATTATCTAGTCGTTTTAAGTAACAATAGTTTTCTTGAAGAGAGATGACAAGGATCGTGCATGCAAAGCAAAGATTCGTGCAAGAAATGTTATTGCAATCATTGAATGGGTTAATCGCACGACCAAAAAATAAAAAACAAAAGCAAGTCCATCCAAAAGATAATGAGTTGAGTTGAGTGTCTATTTTGCATTTAAATAATGCCATATGTTGTTTTCTGTTTTTTGTAATACTTGCATGGATGCTTTCTCTTTCTATTGGGTGGACCAAATTAAGTTTGAGAAGTCGTGCTTTGGGTCTATATAGCAATAGCAAAAGCAAATTTAACCCTCCACGCCAAGCTACACACAGAAAAGGATTTAACCCTCCATCCAAGCTACACACACACACACATAAAAAAAGGAAAAAATGAAAAAAGAAAATGTGATTGCAATCGTTCTAAAGGCTTGCATTTTAACTAGAGAAATTGACTAAGTATATCCCGATATATGGCACATTTGTAGATTAAGACGTCAACCTACTAAAATAACATTTTTATACATCAACCTACGACACATTTTGCAAACCTTTAGCTTTTGCTCTACTCATCGAAAACATATGAGATTTGCATAATTATACTCCGGATTAGTGAGGGCAAGTTGGTCAAATCGCAAATTGGATTGGTCACAGGGAAGCAGGCGGTGGCTGAAGGACATGGCGGGTGATGACTGTGTGTCTATGTGTGCATATGCAGGGTGAATGTGGTGGTGGGTTCGAGGTGGGGGATATCGACACTATGCATGTTTTTGTGTGTGTGTGGCCGGTAGCCATGGAACGTGTTGTGTTGGGGGGTGTCTACATGGTGCGTGTGGTCATAGGGATGACAGTGGGGCGGGTCGGATGCGGATATTATAAGATTTGTACCCGCCCCGGTACTACTTATACCCTGCCCCGCTCCTCCCCACCCCACCATCGGGTCAGGAGATAGGAATACCATCCCCGATCCGACAGACTTTTTAAAAACCCGCCCCGCCCCTGCCCTGATCTGATCCATTCCTATTTCTTTTTTTTGGGTAAAAAATCCACATCAACACTTCTTGTTATGATTAACTGTATTACAAAACTGGTTGATCATTTTGTTTGATCTCTAAAATGATCAACCATTGCCATGTTACAAAGCAACAACACAAAAAATCCAAGAGTAAAATCTAACAAATATTACAAATTGCCCAATTCTGTCAACGGCATCCAAAAAGCATATCCCCAAATGACAAAACCTAAATCCTCAAATTTCCCAAATCTGCTAATGGCATCCAAAAATAAACTATTTATGTAATATATGGACAGAGTTTGAGCGCACAAATCAACGATGAAGACATTATCTTTGGTTAGAAATGATTGCAAGTTGCGATTCCTGTTGGAAATGATTGCAAGCTGAAGACCTGGCAAATGATCGTACCTTCTCTCCGGTGGATCTGGTGGTGACGGTGTTAGGTGGAGATGGCGGACTGTTAGGTGGTGGTGAAAGTTTTGGGTGGATGGTAAGGTGGTGGTGAAGTGGAGATGGTCCGTCGCCGTGGGGGGTGACGGTGCTGGGGATAGATGGTGAAAGGGTAAGTTGGCTACGCCGTCGCCGGTGGAAGAGAAAATTGAGAGGAGAAAGATGAAGACAGCAGAATAAGTGTGGTAGGCTAGGGTTTGTTATGTTGCGATGCTTATATAGTGGTGGGATGGACGGCTCATTGAATAATAAGTTAGGTTTAGGATTATATCTAGCGGGGCGGGTACGGGGGCGGATCAGACATAATACTATACCTGCCCCGTACCCGTTGCGGGTTATTTTTTTTTATACCATACCCGTCCCATAACCCGTCAAAATAACCAGCTCCTATCGGATCGGAGCTGGTCAGAGATCCGCCAGGTGCGGGTCAAATTGCCATCCCTAGTGTGGTGGTGGGTTTAGGGTAGGGGTAAAGGTGGGGCCAATAGTGTGTGCATGTGTGTGTCTGTCTGGTCGAGGAAGGGGCCAATGGCAAAGGAGCAGTGGGTGATGCGCGTGCGCATGGTGCGTTTGGTGGTGCCGTGGTGGGCTCAGGGTGGGTGGGGGATCGATAGTGTGCACGTCTGTGTGCGTGTGGCCAAGGAAGGGGCCGGTGGTCGAGAAACGTGGTGTGTGATGCGCTCGCGTGTGTGTAAGGTGGGTGTGGTGGGGGGTTCACGGTAGTAAGGGATCGACAATGTTTGTATGCATGCGGCTAGTTAGGTGGCAGTTTCGGGTTTGATGGCTGGGAAAGGGGGCAATCGCTCGCGAAAGGGGCAGTGGTTCTCATTTTCTTTCTCTTGTTTTAGGTATAGATAGGCCTTTCTAAAAGTATCCCTTTACATTTTGGTTTGGTTGCATTTTTATACCCTAAAATTAAGTGACAAGTAATCAAAACATCCTTCCACTTAACAAAAAAACCAACACCGGTTACCTCCCAAAATTATGCCATTGATTGATGTATAAAAATGCTTTCTTGCTAGTTGGCATGTTAATCTTCAAACATCCAATTTGTGAGGGTGTATTGAATCAACTAATCCTTTTAACTGAGAAAAATGATATTTTCTACTAGGATTGAACAAATTCATTAAAAACATGAATAAGAGAAGGTGGAGGGTCACAAACAACGTCATTCCTCACATGGATGCATATGTGAGGAAAGACATAGACACTTACTTTTACATCCCGTTTGGATACCCTTTTTTCCCCTTTTTATGTTTCCTAGTATGGAGTACGTGCCTTGCACGTGGATGTGGTCGAGAGTAATTTTTTAGGTGATATTATTAGCTTTTTTAGATCAAATAATAGAATTTAATTATGTTCTTATTTCTTTCTTGACTTGTTCTAGAAGAAATTTATATTTGATGTTTACAGTTGTGACCAATATTTGGAAATCTTCTCTGTAGGCTTCTGGATTGAAGAAATGTTTGATGTTACTGTTGAAAAAAAAGTAAATGGAAAAACTTTTAAATGAATTAATCTGCGTCTTTGTTTTTGTAATCTGTTAGATTGGTTTATGGTATACAATTAAGATTTATAATTTTCATCATTTTATTGTAGTTTGGTTTGGTTCTGTGAGCTTTCTATATATTTTTTTCCTACTCATCACGAGAAGACAAAAATAAAGATTTTTATTTTTTTAAAAAAAAAATTCATTGAATAATAAACAAGAAAGAAGAACTCAAAGCCTTAGAAAGGCATTTTTTTTTTCCTTTTTTCGTTTAAACAAAGAAGTTTACAAAGAGAGAACTATTGTCTGTTGATTGCGGCATTGAGGGAAGAGGCCAGTTCCTTTTTTCTTTAAACATCAAAAGAGGGAAATGAGATTTTTAGCGAACAATCAATGAGAAGCTGTTTGAAACATTATCTATGTCCAAACCACAAACCAACATTCACAATATAGACAATTACTATGCATGTGTATATGAATCAATTATACATAAAAACAATATATGTATATATATGAATGTTATGATTAATATACATTTCTAATTTCAATAATAAGATGTAGTAAATGTGCATAAAATCAATAATTTTGTGTTATGAGAGTCACTCAAGATGCAACCAGCAGGCTTTCAGCTTTTATCATGTAGAATCTGAAGATGTAGTTTTACTTTATTATATAATATCATTTTAGCCTTCATTAAAGTGATCTTCTTTTTTGCGTATTGAATTTTCAGCTGTCATTGGATGGTTTCCATCATTTTCTTGTGTTGGATAATATTCTTGAACCCCGTGTGCTATCAGCCTTACTCGGATTCTGTCATTTTCAGCCTTTTTGTCCATCCTAATGATGAATGATGAAGTTGAATTCTTTTCCTCTCATTTTCTCAAGGTTCCATTCTGCGTGTAATTTTTAGTGTTAGACGCCGTTCTTACCTAAATTTTTACAAGACATATAGTTATAAATTTGTAAACCTTATTTGATTGTATCAATTTTGAGAATGGACATCCAATTAAAATTTTGGTTGCGTCGAACAATGTTATGAATGTCTCAAATTACAACCAGTTTTAGCATGTACCTGTTTTATCAATATCATTGAATCAACAATATTTTGTTAAAATAAACAAATATTCTTAATTTTCCTAGTTTACCTTGATTCATAAGAGATTGGAAGTTCACATTTCTCATCCTTACAAATCCATCCTTTTTCTGTGATTTTAACTTTCTTGCAGCATCTTTTGCATACTTAGTACCATGGTTCTTCTTTATTCTCAATAGTCAGTAATATCGTTTAAAAAGCAATTCAATTTTTGAATAAAGTTGTTGTTAATTTGCGCCGTATTTAAGCCTTCTTTTTTTCCCATTTTTATGCATATTAACCTTTTTTTTTCATCTTTTTCTATTTTTATGTTTTCAAAAAAAATTTGTTTTCAAAAAAATTTTGTTTCTTAATCGATTATTCAAGTATTTCAGTTTCTTTGTTTTGTTTTTATTTTTTAGTTTTACAATTATTTAATTGTTTACTAACCCAAAAATGCAAGAAAAAGAAAATATATCGCAATTTCATTACCCAATATTTAGAGAACATTCCTTATCCAATGTTTATTTCATTTCAATCAAATTAGAAAGTGAGTAATAAAGAGATTTCTTTATTTTGTTTTTCTTTGTCATGACACTTTTCATTTCCCAATATTAGAACATGTTCATTACCAACTCTTCATTTAATTTTAACCAAATTTAAAAAGGAGTCATAAATGGAGAGTATGATTGTTATTAACATAATTAACGGATGACATAATCGTCCAGAAATGATTTGCAACATTTGTACTTTTATAGGTAGTATAGATATAGATATAGATATAGATTTAAAAATTACATGAAATCAGCTTAAGTATCTTTGGATACCGTTTCTTAAATTACAAGAAATGAGTATCTGGATTTAGTGAAGAGACCTACGAGAGAAGGGCAGAAAAAAGAAATAATTACTAATTTGATTACCAAATTTAGTGAAAAATTACAAATAATTTAGGGTTGATTTATTAATTAGTTTACAAAATGAATGTTATATTACATTTGTAAAGGTTTTGGAGATAATTTAAAAAAATCTTTAGTTTGAGTCGTACGACATTGATTGATTCTATAGTTAGCTCACCCTCGCGGGATCGCGACCCTTTGTCCCAACTCATCCACTGATTCTTCAACATCAGTCAGGAGTAGTCTATGAAATAAAATAAATATGATCATTATTCATCACAAAATTTTTGGAGACAATTAGGAATTAGTTTACAAAACTGGAAGATGAGGCCTTTTATTTTAAATTAAAACCATCAAATTTTGCTTGCATTATGTGAAAGTGGTACTAGTAGGAGTATATTTTGGCCCATATTTTAGAGTAAAATAGAGAGAAAGAAATATACATGTCCAAAAGGTTTGATTGAAACAAAGATATATGAGGTACCAGGATAAGTGTGTGTGTGTGTGTGTGTGTGTGTGCGCGCGTGAGAGAGAGAGAGAGAGAGAGGGTGGAATTCAAGTCAGCTTGAATGGGTGACTGAGAATTGGGAAAAAAAAAAGCAGGAATCCAAATCATACTAAAAAGGAGGAGTAATTTTAAACTAATTTTAAAAAGTTAAATAAAAATGTTCAAATAACGAGTTAAAAGGGTGTCCAAGTAAGCGATTATTGTACAATATTCTTTCAGTTATGACTTATAATACATATACATTAGACTTCAATAATAAAAGATTACATAACTCTGTTCGTTGAACAAAATTAAATATATCTATTGTCTGATTCCATCTCTAATAACGATCCTTGGGACGAGATGCCTCGATCCTAAACTATATAATATTAATCAATTCATCAAGGGAAAATTGATCAATCCCCAACTTAAGGTGGTCAATTTCCCACCTTGGAGCATATGGTAGATTCCCAGCTGCTTAAGAGTGCCTTATTCTATTGACCACTGGCTATCCGACCAAATACCCCATTCTGAAAGTTAGCTCTGGTAATAATAATCTTTACTAAATCAAGTTCAAAAGCAACATGATCAATGTAAGAAGATGAAGAATACCTCCTTCCCCCCAAACCACACACATGAGCTACCCTTTAGGGTAAATTATCTATTTTCTCCCTTAAGTTTAGGTGAAAATTTTAATAGATTTTTAAACAAATTTTGTGTTGTTAGTCCTTTAACTTCAACTTCCATTCCTTAATTAGTCCTTCCAGCAACCGTGGTGTTGAGATCTAAGGGTAACTACTGGTTTTGGATAGAAAATTATGACCTGGAACTTTTTAGTTGGGAAAAAAATCGAGTTTGGAAAAAAAAAATCAACCATGGGACTTATAGGCCAAAATACCAGATTATCTATTAATGGGGTTCTCCATCTAGGCCTCAGGCTACTACCACCTCCATTGTCACCGGCACCACCCATTTATACGATTTGGTTTAACATAACAAAATCCCCCTGAAAGTGGTCGGAGGTTCGCTGTCATTTTGGTCAAAGTCTAATGAGCCTAATCGAAGACTGTAATTGCACTTGATAAAGTTATTATGGTGAAAGTTGCCATCTGGGCCTCCCATCCGTTCATTTAAGCATACATAGAGCCCATAACATTATACTGTCAATGGTACTTTTAACCAAATTGTTGGGGGAAAGCAAAGAGCCGGAGGGAAGGACATACCAAATGGGGACGGGTAAATTGGTAATTTTTATTGTCTGCAAAGTAATATGGTGGACTATGAAAGTTGGCTAGAAAACGTGGACGACCAGATACCGCTGGTTACTTAAGCTATGTTGCGAGCGATGAAATTTGACCAGTTCCATATATATATATATAGGGAGCTGATCCATTGATAGCGCTTGCAAAATAGGATAAGTTGCTAGCGCGATCTGGCCGTCCACGGGCGATCTGTGGACCGTCCAGATATTTTTTTTTACATTTTTTAAAGTCCGTTCGCTACATTATGTAGCGGACAATTTCTGGACAAAAATACCATCCAACTCCGTCCGCTACATTGTGTAGCGGACGAGTTACTTTTTCTCTCATTCTCTCCTTTCAGTCATTATTTTTCTGACATGTTTGTCTCTCTCTCTCTCTCTCTCTCTCTCTCTCTCTCCTTTCTGTCATCAATGCTCGTGTCCTTCTCTCTCATTTCTCTTTCTGTCATCAATGCTCATTGTGTCTGCTACATTATGTAGCGGACAAATTGCCACAACCAAATTAATTGGGTTCTGTGTTAGATGCCCGGTTTCTCTCTCTCTCTCTCTCTCTCCTTTCTGTCATCAATGCTCGTGTCCTTCTCTCTCATTTCTCTTTCTGTCATCAATGCTCATTGTGTCCGCTACATTATGTAGCGGACAAATTGCCACAACCAAATTAATTGGGTTCTGTGTTAGATGTGTTAGATGTTTCTGGGTTCTCTGTATTTTCAGTCACACAATGTCTTTTATCTTTGCAATATGCAGATCCAAAACAATGTCTTTTGCCATCAACAAACCCACAACTGCCATCATCGCCGAAGAACCACCGCGCCACTCAAGCCGTAAATGTTGAAATGAGTAGATAGATCCATCGCGCCACTCCGGCGAAAAGCAATCACTTAAAAAAGCTAGTAAATCAAAAAACGCTTTTCAATACATGTTCCTCTGATTCAAACTCCGCTCCGGCTCAGATCTTGCGGGTCTCCGATTCGATTCTCCTTACGACAGACAAGATCGCCAGCAAAGAGGATAAATAGAGAGAGATGAAAGTGAGAGAAAAGAGAGAGGAAGAGAAAGGGGGAGAAAGAAATAGAGAGGAGTCAGAAAATTGATGGAGAGAGAGAGAGAGAGACAAACATGTCAAAAATAATGACTGAAAGGAGAAAGAATGAGAGAAAAAGTAACTCGTCCGCTACACAATGTAGCGGACGGAGTTATAGGGTATTTTTGTCCAGAAATTGTCCGCTACATAATGTAGCGGACGGACTTAAAAAAATGAAAAAAAAAAAGATCTGAACCGTCCACAGATCGCCCGTGGATGGCCAGATAGCGCTAGCAACTTATCTTATTTTGCTAGCGCTATCAATGGATCAGCTCCATATATATATATATATATATATATATATATATATATATATATATATATATATGGGAGCTGATCCGTTGAGAGCGCTAGCAAAATAGGAGATCTTGCTAGCGCGATCTGGCCGTCCATCTAGAAGGGATGGACGACCCAGATCCTTTATTTTTGCGGCGCTGTCAGTCGTCCGCTACACAGTGTAGCGGACGGACCTTTTTACCATCTTGCCCCTGCTCCCCCGTCCGCTACACTGTGTAGCGGACCACTTTCTTGGCCCCACATTGACAACTAAAAAGTCGTCCGCTACACTGTCTAGCGGACAACTGACAGCCCTGACACATTTCCAGACGGGTCTGTACCTTCCTCAAGCTCCTTCAGCTACAATTTTCTTCTCCTTCGGACTCGCTTCCATTTTCAGCTCCCTTCAAGCTTCGAGTAACACTTGCTTCGAGTAACACTTGCTTCAAGCTTCACTCAAGCAAGGTAAGTTTGCGAATGGTGAAGTTTTCTTTATGGATTGACTGGTAAAATATAATTTTATTTTGTTTGGACAAAAAAGTATAGATTTTTTTTATGTTCTAGAAATTTGTCACTGTATTCATCAATTTGTGATGTTATACTCTAGATTTTTTGTGATGTTCTAGACATGATGTTCATAAAAAAAGTGTAATTTGTTAACTCTAAATAAATTCATTATAGTTTAATTCAATTTTTTGGCATGATGAATTCGTCTATTTATCTTAGTAATTTTAATTTGTTATGTTCAATAAATTAATAATTGTTAATTTGGAGACACTTTTGAGATTATGCATACGGTATGTTTGTCATCCTAAATTGGTCTATTCGCCAAGGTAATTTTTAGGTAATATTTTCAGTTAGAAATGCTATTTGATTGTTAAGCGTAGTCTATTTCTACACAGGTCTTGTTTCACAATGTCTGATTTCGTGTCGAGCTCCAACGTCCCCGTAGATGCTAGTGATCCGTATCTAGGACGAACATTTCAAACGTTGGAAGAAGCTGAAGAATGTTTTCGAGCGTATTCATTGAGGGTTGGTTTTGGCATTAGAATAAAGACTACAAGAACAAGCAACGTAACAAAAAAGATATGCTCTCGCTTATACGAGTGTCATAGGGGCAGAAACCCATTGCAAAATGAGACACGCGTAGGCAATGATGACAGTGATGATGAAATAGGATATTCGCGTAGAAGACGGGACTGCTTTGAGCGCACAAATTGCCAGGTCAAGATGTTCGTAAGCTACAAACCCAATCAAGATCATTGGCTTATTACCAGCCTGGAACTGGCACACAATCACCCGTTAGTAACTCCTTCTAAGGTGAGTCAGATGCATCAACACAAGAAGATGGGTAAGGTCGCGAGGAGCCTAATTCACACAATGAGCAATGCGCGAATTGGACCTACTGAGATTGTTAATGTTCTTGCTGAACAGGCTGGGGGAATTCAAAATTTAAACTTTAACACGACAGACGTTCGTAACGCGGTCCGAACCCATAGACGAGCCGCGTATGACCTCAATGATGCGCAATCGACAATGAGCCTATTGAAACGGATGCAGATGGAGGACCCGCAGTTTACCTTCGATTATAAACTTGACGACGAGCATCGAGTTAGTACAATTTTTTGGGTCGACGGTCGTTCGAGGCTAGCTTATAAGCATTTTGGGGATGTCGTGACTTTCGACACCACATACCGTACCAACAAGTACTCGATGCCGTTCGCTCCTTTCACGGGCGTCAATCATCATTATCACTCCATCCTGTTCGGGTTCGCCTTGTTAAGGGACGAGAGCGAGGGTTCTTTTGTATGGTTGTTTAGGACGTGGCTGGAAGCAATGAACTTCAAAGCACCCAAAGTGATCATCACCGATCAAGATTTGGCAATGAAGAAGGCTATTGCGACCGTCTTCCCAGACACTCGGCACAACTTGTGCACTTGGCACATAAGCAACAAATACCCGGAACGTCTGCATCACGTGTACGCAAAGTATCCAGACTTTAAACAGGATTTTGACAAGTGCGTTACCAAGTCGTTAACGATTGAGGAATTCGAGGAGAGGTGGGAAAAGCTTGTTCGGGATTACTCATTGCAAGACAACGAGTGGCTCCAGCACTTGTACGAGCTCAAAGAGCAATGGATTGGCGTTTACACGAGGAGGTATTTTTCAGCGGGCATGAAAACGACGGGCAGGAGTGAATCTATGAATGCCACGTTCGATAGTTATGTGGGTACAACTACCAATTTGAAGACTTTCGTTGCATCCGCACAAAAAGCGGTAGCTTCGTTGTTCGTAAAAGAAAGGGCTGCCGACTTTGCAACAACGTACAAACAAAGGAGAAGGTTGCTCGAGACCCCGCTGGAGCTGAACGGTGCCAAAGTCTATACGAAGGAGATCTTCTTGCTATACCAAGTAGAGCTGCGAAAATCGGGACGATACAGTATAAACAAGGTGGCAGAAATGTCTACGCGTGAGTACAAGGTTTATTCGCTCGTGAATGACCTCGTCCCTGAGAAGCTGCGCAGAATTTATACGGTGAGCCATGACACATTGACGGATTCGGTGACATGTGTTTGCAAGAAGTTTGAGTTCCATGGCATCCTGTGTAGACACATTCTGCGGTTTTTCACCCAGAAGAATATCAGGACAATCCCCGATAAATATGTCCTGCCACGGTGGACGAAAGGTGCAAACAGGTTGCACGGTACCATTGCCTTTCCGGAGCACCCGTATACTGACTTTGAAGAATCAGAGACGTTGCGGTATAATCATCTGGTGACAATGTTCACCCGTTTGTCCGTAAAAGGTGCTGCTACAATGGCCGGATATAAACATCTCCTCGAGGTAGCTCAGCAGCAAGAGCCCATCGTCGACCAGTTGGAAGCAGCTTCAGTCAGCAATGCGGTTGACACTGAGCCTACAACGGGATCAGAAGATGACGAGCCGGGGGAGGAAGACGACAATGATATCCGGCCTTTGGATCCAATTATATCGCAAACGAAAGGCCGCAAGAGATCTACGCGGATGAAAAGCTCTATTGAACAGGCAACTCAACCTAAAAAGCTGAGAAGGTGTGCATTGTGCAACAAAATGACCGACCATGACAAGCGGAACCATTACAAGGCACTGGGGATAAGTCCAGGGGTTTTGCAAGACGAGGAAGAAGATGAGGAAGAAGCAGCTGCAGTGGACCTTTAGTTTTTTTGTATAAGCCATCAAGATTGTTTGACATTTGTAATAATACGTAATATTTGATGAGATTATTTTTTTTTGTGAACTTATGTGATTGATTCGTTGATTAAAGGATTTCTTGAGAAGAAATTGCGCCGATCTACTTGCCAACGCTGCTAGAAGAATTATGAGAAGAAAGAATGAATAGCAGTTTAGAAAGAATGAATAAGGGTTTCGAAGTAATGAAAAGCAAAAACGGTCCGCTACACTGACTAGCGGACGGTGGGATAAGGACAAAGTAATAGTCGTGCATCGACAGGATTGATGTGACAACTGATTTGACGGAAACAGTCGTCCGCTAGACAGTGTAGCGGATGACTTTTTAGCTGTCAATGTGGGGCCAAGAAAGTGGTCCGCTACAAAGTGTAGCGGACGAGGGAGCAGGGGCAAGATGGTAAAAAAAGTCCGTCCGCTACACTATGTAGTGGACGACTGACAGCGCCGCAAAAATAAAGGATCTGGGTCGTCCATCCCTTCGGGATGAATGGCCAGATCGCGCTAGCAAGATCTCCTATTTTGCTAGCGCTCTCAACGAATCAGCTCCATATATATATATATATATATATATATATATATATATATATATATATATATATGAGAGCTGATCCGTTGATAGCGCGGGTAAAATAGGAGAAGTTGCCAAAACGATCTCAAAAAATGGACGACCTAGATCCTTTTTTTTTTAAGAAAGTTTGTCAGCCGTCCGCTACACAGTGTAGCGGACATGATTTTTTACCAAATTGCCTGACAATTGTCAGGCAAAAAGTCGTCCGCCATACTGTGTAGCGGATAACTTTTCGACCCTGACAATTGTCAGGCAAAAAGTCGTCCGCCACACTGTGTAGTGGACAATGTTTTGCCTGACAATTTCCACATCAATCCACATCCTGTCCACATGTCACATCTTGTCCCCACGACTGTCGTCCGCTACACAGTGTGGCGGATCACTTGATAGATATACTCCAAAAGTGCCCTAATTCCCATCTCTATTTTCATTTTCAACTACTTGAGATCCACTTGCTTCCTTTTCAGATCCTTTAAGTTTCAAGTAATATTTGCTTCAAGCAATATAAGTTTGTGAATGATGAAGTTTTGAAGTTTTCTTTATGGGTTGAATGATGAAGCTTTTTTTTAATTTATGGATATATAGATTTTTTGGGGTTTATATTTGTTGTATTTATCAGTCTATTTAGCAAATAAATTTGTCTATTCATCTTAGTAATTTTAATTTGTTATATTGAGAAATTAATAATTATTAAATTGGAGATACTTTTGAGATTATGTTTAATAAATTTGCCATGCTAAATTAGTGTTTTAGGGCACCTAACATTAGATTTCAACACTTAATTATTTTTTAAGTTTTTTGGGTGTTTACACTGTCCGCTACACTATGTAACGGACATGATCCATATCGAAAGCTAGATCTCTCCAACTGTCTGTCTAACTGATACTCTTAGTAGCAGTAATTAGCCTTGCCCCCCGCCCCCATTTCTCTTGAATCCCTTCTCTTCTTAAGATACATGTAGCCCAGTGGGCCCCCTAACAACTACTGCTAGACGGGAAGATTTTGAAAAGAAAAAAAAGTAATATGGGCCATCCATGACCACTCATGGATGGGCAGATGACAGTGGTAGATATAATTAATTCTCCACCGGTAGATATAAATCGACCCCCATATATGTATAATTGATCCACTGCCAGCAAAGGCAACTTAAGTTAAGTTGCAAGTGCGATCTGATCGTCCATCTATTGCAGATGACCGAACCGGACCATATCTAATTTTCATTTAAGTTTCCTAAGACAAAAGGGGGCCGCGGGGGGGGGGGGGGGGGGGATTGTTAAACTGCACCGTTTTCAAGTGGCTAAAGAAAAGTGTAATCTGGCCGTAGTGGACGACCAGATACCGCTGGCTAAGTTGCCAGTGTGGAATTCGATCATATATATATATATATATATATATATATATATATATATATATATATATATAATCAGCTCCATATAATATGTACACACACATGTATGTATGTATGTATGTCTAACAAAGTCACATTTTAGTTTTTCTTTCTCTCTCTAGAATCAGAAAACATGTTCCTTCCCTATAGAAACTCGACTCCCTCCTACACCCTCAATCACTGGCTCCGATTTCCTCAGTTGTGTGGTGGCGTGGTAGGGTACTTTTACATTTTGGTGTGTTCTTGTGGCTGGTTGCCCCTTAGCTATTTGTTGCTCAATCTGTTTCCTGCGGTAGTTGGTGGATCAGTGTCATGGACTTCAGAAAGTGGTTTATGCGTTATCGGCATAGTAGGTTCTTATGGGAGCGGTTAAGTGAACAGCTGCTAGCTAATGGATGATTAACGGTTATGGATTGTTGTGGTTTTTATCCCAATGTTGATAGCTAGTGTCTTATATTATTCCGTCCTGTTTAATTAGAGAAGTTTTTGGACCTTGACTCAAAATAAAATAAAATAAAGAAAATAGCTAGTATCTTCGTCAGGAGAAACGAGCTGATCTTTTCCAGCAAGTTGTCATTGGTGGACGTTATTTGGTGTTGGAAGCCGTCTTGTCTCTCTCGCAAATATAAGGAGACTTAGCTTTGTACATCTCCTTAAGTTTGTGTTAGAAAAAGATGCCGTCAGTACACTATGATGCTATTTTTTGTGAATATATTTTATCTTATACTACATATCTATTAATCTTATGACTAATAGTGATTTGGTTCAAAACTCAAAAAGGAAGGAAAAAAAATAATTGACAAAGTAACAAGTCGTTGAGTATCTTCAAAGAAATTTGTGCAGCTGGGTGAGAGATTAAAGATGACCTAGAAATCTACTTCAACTTGTAGAGTCTGTTTCGCCTTAGTTTAGTCCTCAAGCGTTATTACACGCACCCGCTTCCTGTATTCACCATTTTCATTACCATTTTTAGCCGCTTACTAGTACTAAGTGAACTCAGTACAGCCTAAATTGAAAGGTACGTTCAATAAGAGGCCATCAATGCAGATTGTCACATGCATTCAAGACCTTGTGCAAATTAGATGAAAAGTGGGGGGCTCATTAACTGTTACGCCCTCAGTTCCTCTCTCTTTAAATTTCTTTAAACGCTTAATTGCACTGTAAAATCTGAGTTTCACAAAAAATTACAACCAAAATCCTATCTTTTACAACTCGACACCCAAGACCCAGGGTTTGCAGTCTGTTCCAATCTCATGATTTTACTAACGGTGATCAACTGTTAGTTATTGGAGTTGTTTTGTCTTTCCCAATCCCCTTTGACCAATTCCTTCTTCATCCACATCCACCGCCACTTACTTCCTCACCAACCCCTTCCGCCACAACCCGCTCCTTCACCACCACCCCTTTATACACTAACACACCTTGTAACACACAACACATACTCTCTCTCTCTCTCTCTCTCTCTCTGTCTCTCTCTCTCTCTCTCACACACACACACACACACCCACACACATAGAGAGAACATGCACCCGGTAACACTCACCCACCCATAGCCTTCATAACACCCCCACCCCCCCCCCCCCCCACACACACAGTGTTCAATATTGAATTTGAATTTGAGTTTTTAAATTAGTTTTGCTGGTTGTGGGTCAATATTTAATTTGTGTTTGAGTTTTTTTATTAGTTTGCCCGAATATGTGTTCTTTGTGCATAGGGGGGGTTTTGGGGGGGGGGGGGGGGGGATGAGGTGTGCCGGTTCAATACGTGTATGTGTGCGCATGTGTCTTCCATGGTGTGGGTTATGTGTGTTATGGGGTGTGTTATGGAGTGGGGGGGGGGGGGGTGTTGCAGTTTGTTGTTTCGTGATTTGAGGGAGCTGGTAATGGTGGTGAGGAAGAGTATAAGCCGAGCGCTGACGGAAGAGGAACTGTCGAGCAACAATGGCGGTGGCAGTAAGAGCCACAGCCATGGTGGATCAAGGTAGAGGCGGTGGTGGTTAGGACATGCGAAGAAGAAGGAGAAGGAGAAAGAGAAAGGAAAAAGAAGAAAAGAAAATTACTATCTTACCCTTCCTCTCCTTTGATCTCAACCGTCTAAATTGTTTGAAAATTTTACTACTGAAAAAACTTTAAATTTCCTTAAAAAGTAACGGAATAGTTGATTCCCCGTAGTAAAATTCTGAGATTGCAACAAATGGCAAACCTTGAGACCTTGGGTGTCAAATTGTATACTTTGAGGTTTTGGTTGCAATTTTTGGGTTTAGAGTGCAATTAAACTTTCTTTAAAATTACATTTTTACAAAATTAAAACTTCTCATGCACCTATGTTTAGTTTTATTTCCATGCAAATATGTAGAGCAAAAGTTGGGGGAAGAGGCACAAAAGCAACTTACGAGGATTTAACATAGTGGAACGCACGCATTTCATCCGTCAAGATTAAGTCGTACAATCTTTGTACGCGCATGTAGAAGCTCTCCATACTTTTTCACGCTTGCTAAAGAATGCATTGCTCATACTTCAACATCAAGTGCACTCTTCACCTAGCCGTTATAAATTTGAGACCCAACACCCCAAGTATTTTGGCCGCTAAAAAGTTAAACCTATGGGCAAGATAGCCACATCATCCCCTTAATCAAGTACCAATCCACCTGCGGCAAGCACCATCACCTCTCTAAAATTCTCCTTTCACCACTGCAACCGTTTGCACCAAACCGCGACCGATGCCATCTTGTACCGCGACGTCCATACCATCATTCTTAATAAATAGCTCCGCCATCAGATCCCTTGGTACTATTTGCATCAGCAAATATTTTTTCAGTGTACTATTTACGGTCACAAAAAGTTAATGACTCGTCTTTAGCTAAATGAAACAACTTTAAATTTTTAGTGTTATTTGTAAAAAGGAGATGACGATGGATGCAAGCTTGTAAAGTTATTTTCTCATGAGAAGAAACTAACTAATGATAAATGTGTTCTTATATTTTATAAGGTTGTAACGCATTTGTCACGAAAAGTTATTTCTTCAGGGGAAGTTATGTTGTAGTTATTTTATATAGATTATCTATATCTATATCTGTACTACCTATAAAAGTATGAATCTTGTAAATCAGTTTATTCCGTTTTTTCCTTTCATTAATCACTCCAATAACAATCATACATTTTCATAAATACTATTATTAATTACTAATTTTGTAATCATTTCCGGTTTTGTCCTCCATTAGTTATTTCAATGACAATCCGATCCTTCTCTAATTAGTTTTTTAATGCATTTAATGAACAGTAAGTTATAAATTTAATCTAAACCTACATTTATACATTGGGAAACAAAAATGTATGGTTGCAAAAAATATATTTATATGTATGTGTTTGTGTGTGTATCTATACTATCTATAAAAGTATGAATGTTGTAACTCATTTTTGGACGATTATATCATTCGTTAATTACGTCAATTACATTCTTATCCTTCTTTTATTACTCCTTTTTAAAATTTTAATGAAATTAAAAGAATATTGAGTAATGAATCTATTCTATACATCGAAAAATGAAAAGTGTGATGAGGAAAAAAAACAGAACAAAGAAATTCTTTTATTATTCTCTTTTTAATTTGGCTAAAATAAAATAAACATTAGATATTGAATTGGTTAATGAGAATTGTGATTTTTTTCCTTGCATTTTTAGGTTAGTAAACAATTAACCAGTTGAAAAATTAAAAAACAAAAACAAAATAAAGAAATTGAAATATGTGAAAAATCAATTAACAAACAAAAAATTGTTGGAAAAACAAAAACAAAAAAAAACAAAAAAAAGGGTTAAATATGCATAAAAAAAACAAGGCTTAAATATGATGCTAATTTGAACTGAAAATATGTTTAGTTATTGCTGTTGAAGACCATGTATTTTGCATTTCTTATTAATAAAATGCAAAACACCTGGTCTTGAAAATTATAAATCTTAACCATGAACCAATTTAACATATTACAAAAATAAAGACGTAGATTCATTCTTTTAATTTATCTATTTGCTTTGATTTTCAGCAGTACTATCAAATATTTATTTAATCTAGAAGCCTACAAAGAATATTTTTAAATTTTGAATTGATTACAATTGCGAACATCAAATATACATTTATTCTAAAACAAGTCACAAAAAAATAAGAACATAATTGAATTACATTATTTTGATCCGAAATAAGATAATAATATCAACTCAAATATTACTCTCGACTGTATTTACGTATAATGCACGTGCTGTATAATGGTTTTACTATAAGTATGTGTTGCACGACTCATTTTAAGGACACAAGTCAACACCCCAAATAAGTTATGTTTCAGGTTTTAGTCTTTTTTTTAATATACAGACCTTACTGTCAATCAATTGTAATTGCAAAAGATATTAATTAGACTTGAGATCTTATACCTTGTAAACCATTGTAATTATCAATCAAATCAAGTCTTTAACTTTGGGGGCGCATTCAATTTCTTTTTGTTTTAGTCACAGTTAAGATTTAGTTTCCATTTCTAGAGAAGTTCTCAAAAAGATGCAAAAAAGAGTCTGTGAATTGAATCAATTATAGCATTTTGCCTACAAATTGATTGTGAGTTTGCTATCGAGCGCAAACAGGTGCCAACTATCATAGTCAAACCTCCATGTTCCATCTAACCAGTTCTTCGTATTTTCTTTCAAACCAAAAAATAAGTCAATACGAGAAAATATTTGGTGGTCAACTAATACCACTTCATGAGCTTACGTGGTGTTATACTACTACAATATCGCGGCAAGTACGAAAGATTTTTAGATGATGGGGGAACTATCCAGTTGGATAATAAACTTTAACCATGGTTTACTATGATAAGCTTGGAACTTAATTTTTTTAGGAGCCCCCTCCAATTTTCTACGATCAAAATATATTTTGGGCTAAATAATCTTTTGCAGCTGAAAAGTACGCAAAAATCTCACTTGCGGACTTAAGTGTTTAATCGTTATAATTAAGGGTCTGGAGTTTTAATTAGGTCATTAGTAAGTACTTTCGTCCAAACCCCTAACTTTGGAGACAAAATCGTCGGGGGCAAAATCGTTCGCCTATCTTATTCTTTTTCTTCTTCTTTAGCCACCTACCTTCCCCATCGGCATGCCTTAAGCCTCACCCACAACCACTCCGAGAAGATGCTACCCACACACCGTCCCCCCAACCAAACCCAACACTTCCACATACATTACCCATAATCCGCCACCGGAACACAAAAACATAACACACACACACACCCATGCACATACACAAAACACATGACACACACACACACCCTATGGACAAAACATAGAACACAGAAACACTTAACAGACACACTCAGAAACACATACAGAACACAAAAAAGTGCACACTCATAGAAATGCACACAGTCACAAAGAGTCACAAAACAAACACATTTTCACAGAGAATGTGTGTTTTATCGTGTGTCTAGTCCGTTGGTGTGTTTGTGTATGGGTGGAGGTGGGTGGGCAATGGGGGAGGGGGCGAATAGATGGGTAGGCAATAGAGGGAGGGGGGCGAATGGGTGGGTGGGTGATTGTGTGACTTTGTGTGTCGCTTCTCTATGTGTGAGTCTGTGTGTGTCGCAAGTGCGTGTGTGTCACTAGGGATAATCAAGAAAGAGGTGGAAGAAGAAAAAGGAAAGGAGGTTGTGAAAATAAGAGTTCACTCAAAAGCACAAAGAAAAGTTAGAATTTTATCAAACGATCCTTGTGGGATTTTAACAATTTAAAAGTAAAGTTGCAGATAGCACAAAGGGCAAGCATGGCAGTAAAGCAAGTCAACAATTAAGACCTTTAAGGAGATCAAACAGAGAGAGAGCCCGTGTGTGTTTGTTTCGCGGTCAGTGGGGCTTGGTCAATAAACTGGGTAGGGTGGGTGATGGGCAACGGGGTGAGGGGACGAAGGGGGGCGGGTGGGTGTGTGACTGTGTGTCTCGCCTATGTGTGTGTGTGTGTCGCAGTGGCCGAATAGGTAGAGGTGCATGGGGCAGTGTTGGGTTTAGTGGGAGCAGTGTATGGCTGCAGCGTCTTCTTGGAGTGGTGGTTAGGGCTTGGGGCGTGGCCGCAGGGGAGGTACATGGGCTGAAGAAGAAGAAGAAGAAGAAGAAGAAGAAGAATGTAAGCAGATGATTTTGCCCCTAATAGTTTTGTCTCCAAAGTTAAGAATTTGGACATAAGTATTTATTAATGCCCTAATTGAAACTCTACACCCTTAATTCTAAAAATATAACATTTGAGTTATCAAGTGAGATTTTTGCATACTTTTGAAATACTAAATTGTATTTAACCCATGTATTTGTATTTGTATATTTTTATCTGATTTTTCTCTCATTTATCACCGTTCTTTTCTCTTTCACCGACAACCACCACGATCACCATCTCTAATGAAAATTGTGCAACTACCATCTCCGGCAGCCAACGCTATCTGGCGAATCAATTGTTATGTCGCTTTAGATATCCACTTGGTGCATCTTAGGGGAGAAACCCACTTTTCTCTCTTTTGTTTCATCTTCCCTCACTCCACTCTTTCATTCTCATTTCATTTTCCCCAAGACTCGTATAACTGCAACCCTAGCAATTCATGCTACTCTGCAACAAATTGCAAAAATTCATCATACTAAGGACTTATTGAGTGCTAGCTTGTTGAGCTTACGGTAAAAATACGTTTAGAGTTTGTATATGAGCTTGTAAACTTAACGACTTAGATGTGTTTAACAAAATGTCCAACTCGATTTGTCTACGTTATGGTTGTTTGTGGCCATCTTCTTTCAGCATTTCGAAAGACCTTATACATTACGGGCATATCATTATTCGCTTTCCGAAAAGCCAAAAAAAAGTAATGTCTCTATTGAAGGATGTAGGATGTGTTCAACAACCATGAAAAACAATTGCTAATTTCTGCTTCCGACAATTAAAATTATTATTACATAATAAAAGCAGCTAGCAGGGAGTTGTAACCTTGTAAGCTGTCTGGTTGCCTACATTATCAGGCTGTTTGGGCCCCTCCTTGCCTTGTCGACAAAACCAGAATTGTCTGGATCGTCGATGTTGATGGTGCAATCAATGCAGTCGCTATACCATTGAAATTGCATTGTTGGCGTAACGTGCAAACTCGATTTGAATGGTTGGATTTTATTCTCATTGTCTCGACTACGTTATTTAGAGTTCACGTCATTTCAGAAAATCACTACCTCATTAATGCATCTAGTTTTCAACAGATCAACGCATCTTATTTATCATCAATATAAGTAGCAAAATGAAAAAGTTAAGATCAAATACACGTTAATATCCTGAAAGTACTCCGAAATTTTATTTGAGAGTTTTAAAGCTTATTTTTTTTACATAAGAATATGTAATTTTAAATTTACAATAAGTAAGGACTTCTGTCTAAATTCTTTACGATCTAACTAAAACCGTTAGGGATAAAATTGTCCGAACATGTTTAATTTCTTTCTCTTCTCTTTTTTAATTTTTCTCTTCTCTTCTTCTTTAATTTTTTTCTCTTCTTCTTTTTTAAAATTTCACCCCCTCTCCTCCTCAACCAGCCCGCCCCTTACCCAAGCCCTACCAACAATCTAGCCAATACACAGAGACACCAAATCAGCATGCCGCATCAACAATCTACCTGGTCTTCCGAAGCTCCAGAAATCCAGCCAAAATCAATATTGACATCGAGGATATATATATATATATATATATATATATATATATATATATATATATATATATATATATATATATATATATATATATATATATATATATATATATATATATATATATATATATATAGGGAGCTGATCCATTGCTCGCGCTAGCAAATGGAGTTAAGTTGCAAGCGCGATCTGACCGTCCATCCTGAAAAATGGACGGCCCAGATCGCGGCCTTTTCGAATACTGTCAGTCGTCCGCGACACTATGTCGCGGACAGACTTTTTTACCTTTTTGCCCCTCCACCCGTCCGCTACACTGTATCGCGGACAGCAAGTTTTACGTTTTTTTAAAGTACGTCCGCTACATTATGTAGCGGACGTACTTTAAAAAAACATAGAACTTGTTGTGACATTTTCCTCTTTCTCTCTCCTTTTCCTTATTTAATGTTCTGACATTTTCCCTTTCTTTCTCCTCTCTCTCTTCATTTTTTTCTCTTTCTCTCCTTTCTCTAATTAACTCTCTCTCTCTCTCTCTCTCTCTCTCTCTCGTCCATGCCAGAAACTGAAGGGAAGAGAAAGCCTCTTGGCACTCGAAGAACCCCTTGTGCGAAGAAGTTGCCATTAAGAGGAGCAGCAGCGGCTGTTGGACCTCGCGGTTGATCAGGCGAATCAGCGTTGGCGGCGGCAGCGACGATGGTGGCGGTAGCGGTGATATTGTTAGTCATGCTTCGGAGCTGTCGCCGGCGGGGTAGGAGAGAGCAGTAGAGCTCAACTAATAGCACCAGGACCAAGCCTAACACCATCTCGTCCACCTAGAACAACGGCGACTGCGGGATGGACACCATCTTGTCCACCTAGAACAGCTTCGCTTCCGGCGACGACAGAGGAAGGAAGCAATCCACCTGCTGTGGCAACCCCATTTTGGGTGGTAAAACTGAGACCCAATTGAAATTTTGAGAATTTTGAGACCCAATTGAAATTTTGAGACTTAATTCTTCATCTGCTCTCTACCTCTCTCTGTTTAGATTAGTTATTTATCTTGCATAGAGATTTGGGATGGTGGAGGTTTGAATGGTGGTGGTTCGGGGAGGCAGAGGTTCAGTAGCGGTGGCGATGCGTTCAGTGGAGGTGGCCAAATGGTGGTGGTTGTGGGTTCATTTGAGTTTAATTTTTGTTGTGGTTGTGGGTTCATATGAGTTTCTGGTTTTCTTGTAAGGAATTTTTGGTGATGCAGCTTCCTTCTTTAATTCCTATGGAGGCTTTTACAGGTTCAGCACTTCAAAGGGTTGTTGTTTGGCTAAGAAACAAGTAGAAAGATGCAAAAAAGATTCTTCAGTGCTTATCATCACTTGACCAAAAAAGAGCCCAGTAAAGAGCCCCAATCCAACTCACGAAAAATCAACAAAGCATTGCCCAAAACAAAAACAAAAATACAAGAAGAAATACAAGATCGACAACAAATATAGTACGGCTTGTTGCTGATGGACTTGAACGGGTACTGTTCGACGGAGCTGCAGGTGGCCGGACACACTCTTTCTCTCTACCTGTGTGTGAAGTGAAGCAGGATAAACATGAAAGAGAGAGAGAGGGGGAGGATGAGAGAGAAAATAAAAAGTGGTGAGAGAAAGAGAAAGGAGAGAGAATATTCATGAGAAAGAGAAAGAGACATGAGCATTGATAAGGGAAGAGAGAGAGAGAGAAATAGAACATGTCAGACAAATAATGTGAGAAATGAGGGAAAAAAGCACTGCCTACTCATCCGCTACATAATGTAGCGGACGAGATTTTTTAAAGTATGTCCGCTACATAATGTAGCGGACGTACTTTAAAAAAACATAAAACTTGTTGCTGATGGACTTGAACGGGTTCTGTTCGACGGAGCTGCAGGTGGCCGGACACACTCTTTCTCTCTACTCTGTGTGTGAAGTGAAGCAGGATAAACATGAAAGAGAGAGAGAGGGGGAGGATGAGAGAGAAAATAAAAAGTGGTGAGAGAAAGAGAAAGGAGAGAGAATATTCATGAGAAAGAGAAAGAGAAAGAGACATGAGCATTGATGAAGGAAGAGAGAGAGAGAAATAGAACATGTCAGACAAATAATGTGAGAAATGAGAGAGAAAGGGGAAAAAAGCATTGCCTACTCGTCCGCTACATAATGTAGCGGACGAGATTTTTTAAAGTACGTCCGCTACATAATGTAGCGGACGTACTTAAAAAAACATAAAACTTGCTGTCCGCGATACAGTGTAGCGGACGAGTGGAGGGGCAAAAAGGTAAAAAAGTCCGTCCGCGACATAGTGTCGCGGACGACTGACAGTATTCGAAAAGGGCGCGATCTGGGCCGTCCATTTTTCAGGATGGACGGTCAGATCGCGCTTGCAACTTAACTCCATTTGCTAGCGCGAGCAATGGATCAGCTCCCATATATATATATATATATATATATATATATATATATATATATATATATATATATATATATATATATATATATATGAAAGTCGAAACTGAGAGAATGTAATATTCTATTTCCTACTTGGCATGTCTCTCTTTGTGCTATTTGGCATACAACCAATCAAATTAATTTTATTTTTCTTTCTCTTCCAACTCAACGTGTCCCATTTATCTCTCTCTCTCTCTCTCTCTCTCTCTTAAATTTATATCTCTTATTTATACCTTGAAACAATCCTATATTTTAGACAAGTTTAATATGTTTTCACAATCTAACAAAATTAATATTCCTTCTTTTATTCTATTATAAGTCATATTCATGTATTTGTGTGTGTGTATATTTGGATATAAACAGTATATTTTATTATCTCTTATATCCCATAGATTTTTATATTTTTCTTAGTGAGTTTTATTAATGAAAACCTAAACACATAGGTTACTATTATTACTACTAAAAGTGATAAAAAAAAAATCAAAAAATGACATTATTTCACATTACTATTCGACATAAAAGTATGAGTTTTTAATAATTATTCTTCCCGTGTGCAACGCACAGGGTAAGTACTAGTAGAGCAGGAAAACCAGGACAAGGCAAGACACGGACATCGAAATTGGCCCAAAGATCCGCAGAAATAGAGGGAAAAAAGTAACACGCATGGAGGCCTAAAGACCTGTATGGTGAGGGGAATGTCAACCCAATTCCCAGACGACTTTAAATGTCCAATCTCACTAGAGATAATGACGGCCCCAGTTATTTTCTCCTTTAGACACACCTTTGACCATTCGTCAATCCAGCCCGGCTAGTGGACATGTCCAATCTCCTAATTGCCCGTGTCAGACCCCCTTCATTAATCCCAAACCACGCCTTGCGCAGCCTAATCTCCAATTATGTTGCCGTTTCGTTACCAAAGCCCCAATCTAACACAAACCCAAAAACCTTAATTGCCACAACTTCCCGATCACCATCAGTAGAATAAAAAATATGGTCATAAGATCAACTGGGTTGGGTCTTGAAGCGGGATTCTGGGTTTCGCAGGCGGCTATAGGTGGCAGGCGGTGGCGTGGAAGGCTTAGGGTTTGCTGATCTCTTGGTATTTTTCTTGGGGTTTGATCTAGAGAGGATGTGGCTTGGCCTTCGAGGTTGACTTTCCAGATGAGGTTATCGACAAAGTTGGTGACATAGGTGTTGCCGGAGAAGTCGATAGCGACGACTTTGGCGCCTGCAGCGGAGTCAGTGGCGTTGGGCTTGTGGAGGGGGATGAGGAAGAGGTGGCAGCGGGAGGGGAAGTGGTAGACAGCGAGGGTAGAAGAGGAGGAATAGGGGGATAGAGAGGAGTGGACGGCAGCGAGGAGGTACTCATGGTAGGGTTTGAAAAAAAAAGATGCTTTAGCTGATAGTTTTTATGAAAACTAATGAGGTAGTGATGGTAGGGTTTAAAAAAAACAAAGTTGGCTTGACGAAATTGTCCCTGAACGAAAGGGCCAGATCGTTAAGAATTAGGACGAAAGTCCTTACTTATTACAAATTTGAAATTATAGACCCTTATGTGAAAAAAAAAAAATTAACTTTGAGAGCCTCAAGTGAGACTTCGGGGTACTTTCAGGATACTAACGAGTATATAACTCAAAAAGTTATGACTAAGGTAACATTTAGTAACACTTTCTGTTTTGGTTTTCAATTTCCAAAAAAAAAAAACCAAAATTAGTTTAATTTTTTTTTAACAAAAAACAAATGGGTGTTTGATTACCTAGTTTTTATTTTGGGTTTCTTTGAGACAACTTAACAATAACGGATCTATTCAGCAAGAGAGGCACAATGGTAGCTTCCCGCCATGCAAATTTGTCCTCTAAAAAAGAAAATATTGAAATTCTCTTGAAAGAGAAGGGTGCCTTCAGGAACACGGAAAGGGCACCTTGGAATGATCGAAGGAGTGAAGAACCAGTATATTATTTCGCTTAGCCTGCCTCATTCCAGTTGGAGTTGCTTTTTTTTTTCTTTCCTTAAATTCTCTTTTTCTTTTAGGTGTTTGATTATCCAATTTTTATTTTGAGTTTTTTCTTTGGTGGTGGTTTGCGGTGGTTAGCCGTGCCGACGGTGGTGGTGGCCTGTCACCGGCAGTGGCTGCAGGATGTGGCTGGTGGCTGCCGGCCGCCGGCAGTGGATGATGGCGGTGGGCGGTGACTGCCGGCGGTAGGAGGGTGGTGGTGGTGATGGTCTCAAAATAAAAACCAAAACTGAAAATTGAAAGTCAATTTTGGAGTTTTCAAAAATAGCCCTGATTTAAAAACTGATTTTTTAAACTGAAGAAAAAAAAAAACGAAAACTGTACGCCAAAAGCGTCTATTTTCTCCAGTTTACAAAACTGGAAAAATAAACTTTGTCAAACGGAGCCTAAATGTCCCGTTTCCATGACGGTTGGAGAAACTTCTTTGCACTAGATTTTTCAAACATCGATTGCTAGGAAGGAACACGATGCACGAGCGTATGAACGTAGTAGAAGGCATGTTACACCAATGGAGATTATAAACCCTGACAGGTTACTCTAAAGACAATGTCGTTAGAGACAAGAAAAAAGAGTGTACACAACGTTGAAATATTGTAGAATCAACTTTTGTAAAATTATAATTGTATTGCAAGTTATGGTTACATGGTACTTATATTTATATCATAAAATAAATAATAAGAGTATTATTAACCTAAATTAAATTGTGGAGTAAATAATTTGCTTTATTAATTATTTGTCAATATGGAAAAGTGTTGTCATAATTTTATAAGTTACAAAGCTTTCAAGTTTACTTATTTGGCCCAATAATGGATCAACATTGGCCACATGTATAAGACTATTGGGTGTGACATAGAGTGGTACTCGAAGCTACTAAGTCTTTAAATTGTTGTTATCTACTTTACCAAGGGGGGACCTCCCCCATGCCCCTGGGGGGGGGGGGGGGAGGGGGCATGGAATCCCTCAAGATTTTTTGAAATCCTCTTTTAGTTTTGGGGATAATGAATAAATATATATAAAATATTTCTAAAAATGTCACCATATTGTAGCATTAATTTATTAAGATTTCATTTTGTCTTGTTTTTTACTCTATGTACCTTGTCTTTGTCTTTGTCATTTTCTTGCTCTATTTTATATTCTAAATCTTCATATTACAAAAGGACATGAATAATTAAGGTTAGTTATTTCTATTATTTTAAATTCTTATAATTTGTTAACTTATACGTGATTAACATAGTTATACAATTGATAATCACATTAGTAATATATCTATAGAGTAAGAGTTAAGTTTTTTTTATGCAAAAGTGTTAATTTATTATTGACCAATCTTAACAAGTTAAATAAATCTCTATGCCTAGCAAAGATATATTATTAGTGGTCAAATTGAACAATCTATTTTGTATTTGATGTATTTAATAGTGACGCTTTTATAATGTATTTTTGATTATTCATATTTTATATGAACTTGAACCTTTTGAATTCTTTTATGTTACCCACAGTTTTTTTATTCTTTTTTGGCACCCCCGATTAGACTTTCTGAATCCGCCCCTGTACTTTACTATCATATTCATACATTATTATTTTGCCCTTGCATCGTATCTATTATATTTTTTTTATACTTGCGCAATGTAATCGTAAATTTGTTCATCCCATCTTATTATGAATGTGGACATGGAGGAGACTTAGATATGTTAGCAGATTTTATCTTGAAAAATTTATCTGCCGTCAATATCCGCAAGTAGGGAGACGACAACGTTTTTAGAATAACGAATTTGTCGCGACTTTCACTGACTGTATATCTTTATGTCATTTTAATTACTACTAATTTAAACTACACCGTTTTTTCTAGACTTGCATGTCACATTATTTCATTTATATACAATTATGTTGTTATATTTTATCACTCATTGTTACTTAATTATGTTTTTGTTGTTGAAATACAAGTTGATCAAAACCTAAGGGGCTGTACGCTTACCAAATTTTGTTTTCGTTTTTGTAATGATGATAAAAAAATGCCTTTTTTCCTGTACTTTTATCTTTTTTCGGTTCCGTTTTGAAAAAAAAATCCAAACAGTAGAAAAAAAGGTGAAAACACCCGAAGGTGTTTTCACCTTTTTTCACAATTGGTATTCTCTTGTCAGAGAATTCCAAGACTTTGTTTCTCTCTCTCTCTCTCTCTCTCTCTCTCCTTCTCCCTCTCCCTCTCCCTCACGATACTGATGATAGATGGGTCGATCGTCCTTCAAGATCCGCCCTCTCTGCCGCATAGCTCTCTCTCTCTCCTTCTCCTTCTCCCTCTCCCTCTCCCTCACGATACTGATGATAGATGGGTCGATCGTCCTTCAAGATCCGCCCTCTCTGCCGCATAGCTCTCTCTCTCTCTCTCTCTCTCTCTCTCTCTCTCCTTCTCCCTTTCCCTCATGATACTGATGATAGATGGGTCGATCGTCCTTCAAGATTCCCCCTTGTAAATCAGCTTCTGTAAATCAGCCCCTTGTAAATCAGCTTCAAGATCCACCCCTCACGATACTGAAGGCAGCCGGTTGGTATGCGTAGCATCGGCCTCTTGCCGGCAGTGGACGGCCAGCCGTTAAGGCTTCAACCTCTGGGCGGCAGAGCTGTTAGGGCATCTTTCGGTGACGACGGCTCTACGATGGTGGTGGTGAATAGAGGTGCTGCTCACGGTGGCCTTGTGGTGGCTGGCCCCTCACAATGGTGTTGCAATTTTGCCAGTGACCGATTCTGTCACTGGCAAGCTATGGAGTGTTGTGGCGGCAGCAACATATGGGGTGAGGCGGCCTGTTAGGATATTGACCCCGTGCGGTAGCGGCGTTCCCTTCGGTGGTATCGATGAATCAATGTCAGCACCAAAAATCCAAACACTGCCGCCAGCTTCTTTTAAGACTTGTGAAGGGGAAGGAGAAGGGGAAGGGGAAGAAGGGGGACACGTGGAACGATAGAAAATGAAACATACAAGAATATATCCAAAAAAGTTGTGAAAATAAAATTGAAAATATTAAACGTACAGAAAATCTGACCAAAGAAGATACGAAAAAAAGTAAAAGTACACAATACGATTTTAGAACTAAATACTAAATTCTGGAAACCAAAAACATAATACAGAATACAAAAAAAAATCTCGTAAGCGTACAACCCCTAAATTTTTCAACACAAGATGTTTCACCAACACAAACTGTAGACATGGGAGTCCAATATGACTCCAAGCTTGGTTACAACATGCTATATCAAAGCCGGCTTCAGTTGGATTCTTCCGCGAGAAGGACACTAACACCTCGGAGAAGTGAGAGCAGAAAATTAGTCTAGAGTCTCGAACCCCCATCCTTGCCCCTCTTTCAGAAGAAAAATGCTTTCCCTTCATAGTTTGTCCATAATGAAGAAAGAGACCAAGTTCTAGGCTAAAATCCCCTCCTGCTTGTCCACAAATCGTCTTCAACTACAAAAAAGTGTTTCACATTGTCACCGTGAGCAACAAATGTCAAAATTTTGTCTCCGAAAATTCTTCCGCAACCCGGTCTTCTGGGAAAGCACCAAATTAATTGCATGTGGTGAGAGTAGAATATCCGGATGGAGTGAACAAAAATGGGAGACTATTGTGAACGGAGCAAAAGGGATTGGGAGGCTGCAAGTGGGGCAGAATGGGTGAATCAGGGAACGTGATGGTGATTCCTAAAGCACGCATGCAATGAAAGCTTTATGAAGATGATAAGGGCATGGCGAATAGCCCTGATGTTATCTCAAGGCAAAGGCTCTTGGTCACTGTCATGTGCTGTGAGAAAATGACACAAAATACTCGTCAAAAAGGAAATCTCCTCTTCCCCTCTGAGCAAGTTATCCCACTGGCTAGCTAGCTCATTGGCAACTGTTGTTTCTTCTCCCCCGTCCCTGACAAAATTAATGATGCCCCCACCCACACAACCTGGAGTCCACAATCCCCACCCAATCGCAAGGGGAGAGACAGAAGAGATGGTGATTGGTGGGTGGGTGCCTAAAAACTGAAGAAGGTGACAACCGGCAATGAGTGGAATGAAATGATAGTTACCCAGTTTAAATGCTACGGTTGTGTAGGAGCTAGCAACAAAGAAATGCATGCCATTCTTGAGAGCATGTGATGAACAGTGACAACTACGTGGGTGAAGTTTCCTGCTGCCACGGCCGATGTAACTGATAACGATTGTGGTGAAGCATTGTTGCTTGCCGAGGTCTCAAGAAAGCCTCAGTTCCAACCCTGGTTGCAGCAACTTCTTTCGATCACCCGTTATTCCATAGTGGATTCCCTGCTCATGGTGATGCCGATGTTTATAACCCATTGGTTTTTGTTTGTAAAACTTTCGTTGCATGCACTTAGTCGGCTTTATTAGCTACTTATGTTTCCCGTTAAAATCTCTTAATTTAGCTCCAAACTGTATTACAAAGCAACGGGCTGTTGGGTGAAGTTGACCGAACTTACAAACATCCAACCATGGGCTTTTGCATTCGGCCCGCTTGAGTTCAAATTGAAAGACATTGCTCTGGCGTACCCCCCCTTTCTTGGTCGTTGTCAAGGATTTTTCTAGCATAATAAAATTGAAAGATAAAACAGAAAAAAACTACATTGTAACAAGCAGGGCTTCAAGTTAGAATCAGTGGACATATAGCAGAATTAACAAGCTAAATAGCTAGGAGTTTACTAGGCTTGTTCCACCTAGACAAAGCTTGAAGCCTTCTCACTTAGGTTGTCAACCTCCGTGCTTGATCTACCTAGTTCTGGTACGGTGTTCATATCCAGATTCCAGAGCAGCAAGCATCTCCTGGATTGATTTACTTTCACCATATGGTATTTGTCAAGGGTTGTAAATGTCTGAGTGCATGTTTTTTGTTTCGATTGCATAGGGAAAGAGCTCTCTTATATCACAACAGGGACTTAATCAATTCAGTACCTTCATTTTTGTGTTAGCAATCATGCAAATTGCATACAATTGCATCACAATGGCTTTAGGAAGAGGCAAGGTGCAAGATTTCATGCAATATTCCTCTACTTATGCGAGAACATTGTTTTTGTCTCATAAGTTGGAATTCTTTGGCTTTCGTATTTTTGCGGAATTTTTATACGAAATAAAGTTTATGAGTATTTCTGCGGAATTTGGAATTCTTTGTTTCTTTTTTTTCCCTCCGGAATTGGGTTGTTATGTCTTGTTATTTATGACTCTAGGTAATATTTGGTGAGTATTTGAGTTTGTTTGAGGAATCGATATGGATATGTAGATAGATGAAAGTTTATATATTGGTGGAAGTTCAGCATTTGGTCTTAAAAGGAAGCTTACATCTCTTGCTTGGAAATATTTTGAGCATTTTTAGAAGGATGGAAAAGAAATGGGAAGGTGTTTGAAATGTAAGGAGTACGAGGCGGGTAATAGTGGTACATCTAACATGTTAAGGAATACCATTAAGTATCGCGACGGTAAGAAGCAAGCAGATTATATGCCACTCGACCAGGATAAGTATCGAGAAAAGTTGAGCATTTCTATTGTTAAGCACAATTATCTATTTTCCTAATTTTAGCATGAAGGAACTCGAGAGTTGCATAGTTTTCTAAATCCTGAAGTCAAACCTTTTACGAGAAACACCGCAAAGGCTAATGTGTTAAAAATTTAAGAAAAGGAAAAAAATTTCTTGAAGAGTGAGTTAGCATCTATTTGAGCACAGATTTGTGGACCTTTATTACAACTGATAGTTATATAACTCTTATTGCTCATTATGTGGACAAGAATTGAGATTTCCAAAAGAAGATTTTGATATTTCGTCACGTCCCCCCTCCCCACGGTGGTAGTTCTTTAGCTAAGAAGGTGAATAAGTATTTGAAGGAGTGAGGCCTTGAGAAAAAAGTGTTCACTGTTACATTGGACAATGCCAGGAATAATGACGTTTTGGTTGATAAACTGAAAGACCAGCTTCTCATGAGCGATGGATTAGTATACAATGGTGAGTTTCTTCATGTTCGTTTATAGTGCGTATATACTAAACCTTATTGTAGAAGATGGCTTGAAGATGATTGATGAAGTTGTTTATAAGATTCGCGAGTCTGTGAAATATGTTAGAGGTAGTGAGAAGAGGAAACTCAAGTTTGCCACTTGCATCGCACGTGTCTTTAATAGGTGGTATGAAACTCCGTCAAAATATTCCGTATCGTCGAGTATTTTCTTAGTTGCAATTGATTGACACAAAGTATGAGACTTATCCAACATCAGAGGAATGGGCTAAGGCGGAGAGGATAATCAAGTTTCTAAAGCCTTTTTATGAGATTACTACTTTATTTTCCGGAACTAAATATCCAATTGCCAATTTTTACTTTTTCAATGTGTGAAAGATTCAAGTATTGATACAATCAGAGGTGGAGAGTCAAGAAGACAATATAGCTTTCATGGCTAAAGGAAATGAAAGAGAAATTTGACAAGTATTGGGATTGTTATTGCTGATGTGCTATCTTTTGTTGTTGTCTTGGACTCCATTACAAGCTTAAGATGCTGTCGTGTTGCTTAGAGAAGCTCTATGCAGCAACATTTCATGAGAGGGTTAAAACTGTTAAGGGAAAGTTGTCGTCTTTGTTTCACGAGTACATGTATTCATCCACGCTTGCTTCCGAAAATCATTCTTCATTAGGAAAGAGTGCGAGCAAGGGAGGAGATGACAATGGTGATGAACTTGAGGTATGTAAAACTGTTAAATGTTTATCATTTCTCATTTATGCTATCTATCATATACTAACTTGTGTGTTTTAATCATGCATGACCTTGTGTAGGAGTCTGATTGATATGAAGATCGAAATGAGCGATCGAATATAAGTAAAGGTCAGCTTGATCTATACTTGGAAGAGAAATTGGTGCCCCTTAAACAAAATGCTAAAATGGATGTTTTACATTATTGAAAAGAACACCTGTTGAAGTACCCCGAGCTTTCCTTGATGGCTCATGATCTTCTTAGTGTTCCTATTACTAGTATTGCCTCATAATCTGCTTTTAATGTGAGAAATCAAATCATCAGCAAATATCGTGCTTCACTTGTTCCAAAAACTGTTGAAGTCTTAGTGTGCACGCATGACTGACTATGTGACTTGTCAGGTAAACCTTAAATTTGTTGTTTATCTTTTTAAATTATTTTTTTGAGTTGTTCACCTGTTATATGTAGATTTAGGTTTCTCCCCCTTTTGTTTGCTTTCTATTTAATTGTCTATTTATTTTTAATGGCTTACATGATGCCGACGAGGAGGGCGTTCTCACCGAAGACTTTTCACACTTGTTGGCTTCGGAAAGTGAAGGTGCTTCAAATGTGATTGCTTGAGTATAATAGGCCGCATTTATAGGGCAAAGTTTGAACTCCTTTTGTTTCACGCCTTCTTCTTCATTTTTTATTTGTTCATATTATGTCTATGTCTTTGTCTTTTTTTTTAAGATCTAATCATTCTAGATGAGTGCGTAATACTTTTGATTTGGTTGTAATGACAATACTATATTTTGTCTTTTCGTGAAAAGTAACTTGTCTACTCGTGTACTGCCTTTTCTCCCCTCTCCACTAACATTCTCAAGTTTAAACTAAAAAAGGAAATATGAGTGCGTAACTTATTATTAGAAGTGTAGAAATACAATTTATTATGACAATATTATCATCATTTCTAAGAAAAAAATTTGAAATATTAAAGTAAAAAAGTCAACTGGTCAAAAGTCAACGGGTGGGGGTCAAAATTGGGTCCGTCCAGATGCTGTGTCGGGTCAGAAACCGGGTCGAGTGAGAAATTATCAAATTGGTTTGGGTCTTGGTAAATGTGTCATGTTGGGATAATGGGTAATAGGTTAAACTAACTCATTTAGTGATCGACCCATTTAACCCATAAATAAATGGGTCTAAGTGGGTCAGCCACCCATTTGACCCAAATCCAAACCCAACCCACGCATCCATTTTGTCAGGCCTAAGTGTAACCCATGAATAGTATCAGAAAATACTAAACCTTGACGACTTGTTGCTCGAGAATCCGTCAATCTCATTAAATCTATTCATCCATTACACAACGTCATATCTATCATCGAACTTTTAAATAGATAAAAAAATAGTGTAACCGATGAATAGAATGAGAAAATATTAAAACCTTGACCACTTATATATCATTTGAAAATATGTCAATCTCACATCACATCTATCATCCTTTAGTGAAGAATTTCTCTCGGGTAAGAGGGGAAATTCTGAATGGGAAAAAGTTTAGGGAAAATTTGCTTTAAATTTGTCCCGTTTTGCTCAAAGGGTTGCATATATTTGTCTTGGACATGTCAACAACAAAAAGGAAATTCTAATTCTAATTCTAATTCTAGTTCTCCAAAGAGTTAGTCAGAGTGTCATTTTGAACATGGAAGAAATGAAGTAAATGCAAAACTGTGAATAAACATGCTTCCGGTTGCTTTTCACAACCCTTCCCCCGCTAAAGCTTATTATAATTAGGTAATGTACTTGTTTAGCCTCAATAGGGGAAGAAAATGAAGAGTATCCACAAATTTCCCTGCACATTTGCTAAGTCCTTGAACCATTTTTGCATACCGTGGCACTATTTTATACCGAGTTCCCCCAGCTTTCACGTGATTAACGGGGATTCATGATCATCTTGAACCCAACTTTTCGTTTGTCAAGCTGTAGACTGGATCATAACTACGACCCTTAAAGAGGATATATTATAAAATAGTTCTTATCTCCCTTAACCCATCTTCCAATTCCATCGGCCCTTCTATTCAATTGTCCGGAAGCGTCTTAGCAGATCGCGCCAAAATTTAATAATCATTTGGGGCAATATTAACATTATACCATATGTGTTTCGAAGCAAAAAAGGCAAACTAATTTTTGTGGTCATCAAAGGAAAAAAGAGATAACGAGTGCAATTTGAATTTTTGCATAAATAATTGGAAGCGTTTGATACTTTTCATGGAAGCGTTTCTCACCAAACATAAATTAGACCATCGTTCTTCTTAAAGTTATCAATGGCCGATGTAAGGATCAAAAGTTTTCGGTTAAATTGTGTAGCTTTTGTGAAGATAGAGAACAATTTCTCAGACTTTAGAACAAGCCTGGAACATCTCGTTTCATAAATATTGTATGCCTTGTTTATTTATGTATTTTTCTTTTCACACACTTTTTGGATCACTTTATTTTTATGAAGTAAACAAGTCAAGCACGAATCATTTAATACAAAAACTTACTTGAGAACAGTTGGAGAACCGATCTATTTTATGGGTTTATAGATCTTGGCTATGGCTATAATCAGCTTTAAAATGTTGTTACTATGGCTATGGCTATGGTTATAATCATTTAATACACTTTTTGGATCACTTTAAAATGTTATCACTATGGCTATAATCAGCTTTGCGGCTTAAACTTTAAAATTTGTCCAGCTAATTGGACTGGGGTATAATTAATTTAGCGGCCGAAACTTTTACCGATAACCCAGCTATTCCGATTGATTCAATTGCAGCTGAAACTTAAGCTGATATTTGTACGTCATCCAAAAAACATTTAACAGCCAACTGCGACAGTGCCAGAGGAATTTTGAGCCACGCGTATGAGTTGATTACTAATGGTCGTATTGATCAAGAGCTTTGTCAGGGAACTCGTGATCTCCGATTAGACAAGTTTAGGCTGCAAGTCTTCATGTAGAACCTTCTTGAGATGATAGGAATCTTGATGATGTGATTGATCTTGCACTAAATAAGGGTGCGGGAGTAGAATTTAATGTTACTTCGTGCAGCCTGCATAAAATGTACTACTCAATCCGTCCTTGAAATGATCGCTCTAGTTTACTTTGTATAAAGTCTACATATCGTGTACAACTACGGCTTACAACAGATCATTTATTAAAACAAGTCAAATACTCGTGTTAGCGCTCGAAGCTTGGAATGTTTCAGGTTCGATGTCCAATACTTGATGCTACGTTACTCGTGCAACGAGAAACTCTGTATACTTGGTTGTGAGGGTTTGAGAGATACTAAGTTCTCTAGTGCCAAACTTGAAATACTCGAGTTGAATAGCTACTATGGCTTGTGGAGTGTCGCCATAGAATCATCAAGTTCACACTATTTTGCCATAGTGTGGATACCATCAGTTATGCAATAATACGGATGTAGCAGCATGTGAAAACATCAAGCTTTTATCATTAGCAGAAACTGGAATCTCAGATACTCGACTTGAAATGTGAGGTGCTAATTAGCTAAGGCTATTGGAAAAAAGGTACAAAGTGTAAAGAAAAATAAATTTCTTGTGGCTTGAGTCGCGACTAAAAACAATGTCTTTAGAGTGATATTTGTTCTCACTCTTTTTGAGTTTGCTACCGAATTAAATGCAAATCACCTCTATAACTACTCAATATCACTAACAAATAGCAATTTTAAAGATTTGTTTCAGAACTGCCATTCAAAATTGTGTATGTAAACCGAGAAAGAGAAAAAGAAGATTCTAGATATTCCAGAATTAAAGGATACGTAAGTTCTGAATTTGTAGAACTCTTATTCATGGACTAATAAACACCTTTTTACGATGAAACATAACTATTTAAAAGCACCACAACTATTCGGAAAGTAACTGTGGGTGCCTTTTTATAATTACTTCAAACTCGCCAAATTTAAAAAGACAGTTAAAAAATTAGATCTTAAATCATGACGCCACACGCACCACACTTACGTAGAGCACCGCACAATGACATTTTCAAACTTATGTGGAAAGCATTTCAAGATATTTCAAATGAGAGTGTCATGTGAGAGTTATTTATCTCTTCAATGTTGTTGGACAAAGAACAAAATCACTTGAATTTTGAACAAAACCATTTGAGTTAAGATAACAGTCTAAACACTGACAAAGGCTATAGAGATGCATGGGGAATGCTATATGAGGTTTACCAATGATACACTTGAGGAGGATTGACAGACAGCAAGGAGTGTCCTAAAATGAAAATACTTCACAACTAGCCTAAAACTCGGTGAAGCGGGGAAGGTAGATCATGGAGTTGGAGATCATATTGTAACCGTTCAATATTTAGTACATATTTAGCTCTTTTTAAAGTTACAGGAATTCAAGAAAATAGGATTAGAGTTTTAAAAATGCATAAAAGATAACAACCAAATCCAAATACATGTATCATAGATTCTCAGTGAACAGATATATTGTACAGTATAGAAGATTAAAGTGAACGGCTTTGAGGGACTGGATCACGACGTCAAGTTAGTAATACACTTTCTAGACATGGCACTTTCCCTGTAATATTCCCAGTATTAATGACAATTCTCAGACTGCATAGAGGAGTACGGTATATTTGCATCACTTGAGCTCGAACGAAACAAAGGTGTATACAAATATTTTTTTAAGTAGAAGGTCAAGATTGCACAAGGAAAATCAATGTTACAAATATATTCATGTAGCATTTGCTTTGATACCACCTTTCGTCTATGTTGATACTGTTCATTTTGTGGTGCGGATTTTACTTCTATTTGGTCATTCCCAGACAAGATGATGTTGACTTTTAAGGCCATGAAAAATCTCTATCAAAGACAATGCCCAGGGAGAATAAACTCATCAAAATCAAGTTTGTTCTAGGAGCAGAAAGACTAGCAGGATACTTCCTGGGCCAAACTTTTGAAGGTCACAAAAAGCTTTACCTTAACATTTTTATTTTCTGTTTGCTCAACTGTTGATGAATATATTGATTCAACACGCAGATCTAGAGCCAATTGCTACACTGTCAATCTTCAAAAATTACTCTGTCGATCTAGAATGTATTAGAACCCCTAAATTTTGAGATGGCGGCCAAATATTGGGTGGAAAGGTATTTCGTACACATGTTTCATAATACTACTAGTGGTGCATCTGCGTTGTACTTGAACTTTAATGTTTTGAAATATTATAGTTCGTATATTTCTATCGAGTCAAGGGTCGTAGTGAAAATCACAATAGTGCCTGTACAAGAATCTTTAATGTTCGCGTACATAACTCTGTTATACTGCAACTTAGCGAGAACACATGATCGCTTGAGTTCCTTCCACCTCTAGAATGATGAATCTTTTTTGTATTCCAAAGCCAAATACAATGCCCCCTTACAACATTCGAAGAAAAATAGATGCCAAACACTAATACAAAGGCAAATGTATACAAATCTCTTTTCTAACCAAATAAAATCTCTTTGTAGCGTCGAGTAGTCGATAATCTTCAAGCTTTCAAACCATCCGACTCAACAGCTAATTCTATAGCCGCAACAATGTTTCTTCTGCAAATAAAGCCCCTAAAAGTTATAATTCCAAAGATGATACTCTAAAAGTTATGCTTTTGGCAGGAATGTTCAGGATTTTCTTCCATTCACTTATTACTACACCTAATTAGCAATAAGAAAAGATTAAAAAAGGGCTATAAAGAATGAAAATACCATTTTCCTATCAGCAGAAAGACATCGTCAAAAAGAAATCTTATGAATAGATGGCTTCTATCTTGTACATGCAACAAAATCTTTGGTATCTTGAAGGACAAAACAGGTTGTGTCATGGAGGCTCCACTTGTCTTGCTTTAGGTTGGAGTATGGCCAAGCCCCCTCGAGGACAAAAGCTTGGTTTTGTTTTCAGTAAGTTAGACATGGTTGGTTGCAACTGAGGTGGGCCTTTCTGGAAAGGCAAATCCATTGGCATAATATACTAAGGATTTGCTGATGTTTCAGTCAGTATCTTCATTTTCCCTTGTTCACTGGATTGAATGCCTCTGAGTTCTTGTTTGGATATTGAAGTGGGCCTAAAGAGGGTGGTGGAAATTTGCATTATTGGAGGCCTTTGCTCAAGTGGATAGACAAAGAGAGCAAGGACTGCCTCATTTGCTTAAGCAAGCCCAATCAACCCTTCACATGATGCCTCATGAGGTATCAAAAGTCAGCTACTGGGACGTGTAATGGAGATAGAAATGACATGATACAATCGACTGATGAAACGAAACATTAACCTCATGTTATTTGAAAATCTCTCAATTGCATCGAATCTCACTCATTGGTAACATTTCACCTTTATAAGTTAAAAGATTCTCTAAAACGAGTTGTACACTAGAAATGAGAATTGTGGAACACACATTTCTTTTGCTCAATTGGCTCTTTCCTTTTTAATGTGACGTTCCTCATTATTAAGCACGTTTGAATATATAAACCAATAAAATTCTATGTTTCGGTTAGTGAACCCACAATTGTGGTGGTCCTTGACAATGTCGGAGGGAGGGGAGGATCCTCTGACATACTACATCCTCAGCCACATTGCAGATTTGTTGAAACAACCTTAGTGTTATTTTTCTATCGTTAAAAATGTATCGTCGCTTGTGATACGACATTTTTTGTTATACTACACATACTTTACAGCAAGAGATTCCAATATTAGGGAGGAGCATAAGTTTGTTACAATTCAGCGTTGTCGAGTATCAATTGACACTAACGAGAGGTGAATTTTGAAGAAGCTTTGGTGGCTCCTATCAAACGATTCTTGTGGATAGAATTGACTAAACAGCAAACACTGAAGTATCAATTGCGATTAACCAGATTTAGAAGATTGAAGAGTAAACGCGGGGGGGGGGGGGGGGGGGGGGAGATAGGGAGACAACTGGCTGATTGTAAACTTTTTGGTGGTGAATTGCATGCACGATATACTGTACACTTACTAAAAGTACCTGCTAATGGTACAAAAGTTGCGCCTATATAGTCCCAATTTGGAGCTCCAAACACCAATAGAGGGAAAAGGAGAAAAGAGCGCAAACACACATAGTGTGGGTGTGTGTGTGAAATTTAGAGAGGGAGAGAAAGAGGAAGCTCTCTTGAGAGTCGGTCTAGGAATGAAACAAGGAGTGGAGCGAGGATTTGGGCGAAAAAAGGGAAAGAAAGTAGAGGATTCAAATTAGTTTCTCATTAGATTTGCCCATTTCAAGTTTGATTTGAATTTTGAAAAAGTATATATGGGGCTTTTTCTTGTTCTCGTGTATTTAGTAAGATCTGGTCTGTCTCTCAGACAACTCTTTTAACAACTGGGTTTGAGAAAAATCCGACCTTCTCAGATACTCCCCCTCTCTCTCTATACGTTACATTCTCTCTGTCTATACATATAAATTCACAATCTTTGCTGAATTATGGGGTGGGATGTTCTTCTTTACCAATTCAGTAGCCGATCTTGACTCCATGACCATAGAGATTATGTGTAATCTATTGATAAAGATTTGGGTTTTTTCTTTTTTTTTTCTGTTTATTTCCTGACTTGGGTATTTTCTTGATTCCTCTTAAGATTTTCCCAATTGGGTTTCCATTCACACTCTAAAAGTTTTTGATTTTTGGGATTTTTAGATTTTTGGGTATCTTTGTGTTGATTCGGTGAATTGACTTTTTCTTGTATAAATACCAATTTGGGTTGACATTTTGAGAAATTGTGTGTTATTAGATGGCTGAGGCCAAAAATGGCTCAAGAAGATCGTAGTAATAGTAGTAGTGGTGGTGGCGGCATTGGTGGTGCTGGCTGCAGTGATAGTGGTAATGGTGGTGGTGGTAGTAACAGATCTTCAAAAAAGTTGAAGCAGAAAAAGGTCCCTCAAAGAGGACTAGGTGTTGCTCAACTTGAAAAGATTAGATTAGAGGAACAACAAAAAAAAGAGGCTGCAACATTAAAAGCTGCTACTACTATTTTCCCACCCAATTCAATCATATCAGCTAGCAACTCTTCTTCATCCTTAGGTATTCAGTGCCCAAATTTTAGGCCTAACATTCCTCCTGCTCCCATACCTTTGCCGCCACCACCGCCACCGCCGCCACCCGATCTTCGTTCACCCAATCCCATATATAGGCCGGCCCCTTTGATCCCAAATGTTGAGCATTTGCGACCCAATTCGGTTTCATTGTCCAAACCAATGAACGTGGGTCGTGGAGAGATTGGTTGGTCTAGGAATTTAGGGTCTGGACGTGGTAATTGGCCTAGGTTGTGGGATGGTGAATACAATGTTCAAGTGGAGAATCAAAGGTTGGATCAACATGGGTATGAATATCGACCAAACATGAGTTTCCCTTATGATTCCAATGCCCGCGTTTGGCCTCTCCCCAATGTTGTGCAAAGATCACAACAATTTCAGCAACCTTCTTCGTCATCAATGGTTAGCCAAGTTCATCTATCTTCCACCTTTTTACACCATCTTAAATAGATATATTTATTTTGTGATCTGTTCAAATTTAATTTCAGATGGAGCCCCCTTCAAACCAAAGTTACAGTGGAAACAATTATACAAATTTGTGGCCTGGGGAAGAGAAGGTAATGCTACCCTTTGCTTTAATTACCTCAGCAATTTAGTTTATTTTATGAACTTTCGGTTTCGTTGTTCGAAATTTAGAACTAATGTTGTATCTGAAAAGGTTGACCTTTTGTGGTTTGACTCGTGCATATATCTATTAATGAGATCGCCTTGTATGAAAGCTAACAGAATCTGCTTTATTTTGTTTGAGGTGGAGAAATTGAAGGATTAGATTTTTCAGAATCTGTCTGTTTATGCATGATATCTAGTTTATTTTCCCCACCTTGAATGGAGAAAGAATCACCATATCTAATTAAGAATATGAAATGAGATTTGGCTAACATGAGGAGTTAGGATTCGTAGAATCTCTGTCAGCGTGGATGTCAAATAACTTCAATAATGATGGTATGTCAAAGTGTCTGTTATAAGACTCGGATCCACGCTCTAATTTTCGCTATTAAAAAAAGGAAAGAAAAGAATCGTCTCATTTGTTTTGTCGTAAGTCCCATCCAAAAGATCTTATGTATCGTCATTTGGAAAATAATATGTAATCAAATTCTTACATAAGAAACAACTCCCTTTTGATTCTTTAAGTCCCTCCTCGAGTCCAAAGCAATCTTACCCTGAATTTTGGATTGTGGATCTGGCATATCCATATGTTTCAAAAACATTTATTTACTTAATGGAATTCAGGTAGAAATTTAATCATTGGCAACCATGATGTTTCTGTTTGTGGTCTTGAATAGATGGTTGGCATGAAGAGACCATATCCCTTCTCGGTAGACAATGCACCAGGCCCCTCTTTCAACAGCAAATTTCCTCCTGTCTATGTTTCTCCCATCTCCGGACCACATGAATCGGCTCCATGCACAAATGGAGGCTCGATAAACATTGAACCGGCCAATCCAGTTCTCCGGTCAGCTTACTTTTGATTTTGAACATACCCACTAAGATGCTTGTGTTAAATGCTATGTAGAAAACTATTGCAACGTGTTGACACTGTGTTTCTTATATGTCAGAGAACACCCTTTAAGCCCAAGTAGCATGTCTGAACCAAATCAGGGGAACGTTACCAAAGAAAATGGAGGTTTACATGGAGAGTTCCTCACATTGGCCCCTCCTGCAACTGCTCAGCCACATTCGAGTTCGAAGCAGAAGTATCTTTCACCTTACCTAAGCCAACTTAGCAGAGAACTACCCGAATTTGACTCCCTGCCCTCTCAGGTGAGATTAAGCTATGAATCATTTTGAATTTTTTTTTATTGGTTTAATGCTTTGCGCTTTAATTGGATTTCTATTAATCATTTCTTTATTCAATCTTTAGGGCATCACTGAAGATCGGACTCGTTCTCCAGGACTGGGTGGGTATACTGAACAACCCTTCTTTTGCTTCTTCCCGTTGGCTAAAACGCAGAACGACCGAGCAGCAACCCCCACAAGCAACAATGGTGATGCAGCGGAAAGTGTTGATCTGAACTTGAAGCTTTAACGTGTCTGGCAAATGTATTTTTATGTTTTGGCACTTGGCAGGGTAGCTATAGCTTCCTTCTCTATGCTACATCTTGCCAAGAAAAGTTGTTCATTATTTTTTTCATCAAATTAATTATTATTTTATAGGTAATTTAGAGATGAATCCTCCTTTGTGTAAAGCTTTGAGAATGTGAAAGACCATCTAAGAACTGGCCATAGCCCACACGAGAGGGAAGAGAAACACAGATGTAGATTTTCTTTTGCCTTTTCTTTCTTTGGGAGTGGTATAATTGTGATGCAATTGGAAGTTTGGTGGTTGTAGGTTCTGTTTTATTTGCTTGGTTGTTGGGATGGGTCAGGCACCCTTGATTGGTAACAAACTTTTGCATGTGGATTGTGGGTACCTGATTGTGCATATTTCTTCTCTTGGTTTTGGTAGGGTATGGATATCTGAAATGCTTTTAGTTGCAGATTGAGATAGGTGAGGAAACCTCAGTGTGTGTGTGTGTGTTGGGGAGGAGGAGGGAGGACGCGGGGTGGGGGGTATTAGGGATGCCTTTTATACTACATGCTTTCAAAATAACAAAGCTGAACTTTTGCTAACTTTCACATCATTTTTTTAGGCATATTCAATAGAAGTGTGAAGTTAGCATAAGAAATGTATAAGTTCAGCTTTAAAAAAATGGGAAAGGATAACTTTTTAATATCCTTGGTTTAGATGTTCAGCCATCAACCACCACACCCTCCTTTCTTAAGGTCTTTTCTTAAGGTCTTTTAGTACTTTTTGCTTGCAGGTGGTTTGATTTGAAAATTTGGTAGCCTAAGAGATCATTTTTCATCTTACTTCCCTCACGACAAATGACCTTAACATTTGTTAGCAAATTCTAAATCAAACCACTATTATCTATGTAAGATACGAAGAGAGGGAAGTGATAAAAGAGTTCGTTTAAGTTTGAACTTTACTATGGTGCTATAAAAGCATGGTTAAGTCACTATTATCATGCTACCAGCTTTTCAATTCAATCTACTAGTTTTGGAAATTCTAACTCGTGTATTTATTGTCGAAGGTGATAAATTAAGGTTTACAAAAAAAAGTATCATGCCTTTTTATTCAGGTTAGATCTTTGGTGATGATTGCACATACTTACATATATGCTAACGTGGCTAACTTCGACTTAAGTTATCAAGTGAATCCTCTCTTAAATTGTTCTTAATTCTCTTTTTGGAGTCCAAGATCAAAACCTTTCACATGTAAAAGAAAAACATTGCAAAATGACCCCCTTTTGAGTTGGTCGAGTTATAAAATCGCACGTGGGTTTTAACTTTTGTCAATGGCAACACGTGCTTGAAAGGTGTATGAGCCTAGACATACAAATATTGTACAGGTATTGGTGATACCGGTTAATATTTACAGTTTTTTTTTTCTTCTGCTGGTACAACTATTCCTATTACCAACTTATAGCAGACATGTCTATCGATACTTAATGTATCGGTCGAAACTCAAATACCAATTAGGACTATAACATTGTACCGCGTAGTTCAAAGAGAAGAAAACATGGAAGCTCACTATTGTCAACGAACCCAAAAATTCACCACCAGATCGTCACCCCCTCGTCTTGTCATTTATCCCACCCCAACCATCACCATGAGCCATCACCACCTCCTCTAGTCTACCACTTCCTTCATAGATATGACCATAGTTACAATATTCGTGAGTAATTGACGATATTCACAAACTTATCGGGATAAATTCAAGAAAAATATAGATCACGTATTTATCAAGATTAATTGAAATAATCGTGAGATTATGTCAAATTTTGCAAATATACTAAATTTATCGCGATCTTGATATCTTCCCTTTCTCTTGAAGAAGGCTATCACCAGTAAAAGCCTGAAGACAAGATTCGAACTTAGATCAACCCGAATGTTAGCACGTTTGTTTTTCGTCAAGCTACCACACTACCCTTGACCGGTATCATGCAAGACTGCACAACAAAAGTTTTTCACCCAACTTTTTTTTTAATTTTTTTGTGCCATCACTTGAAAGATTGGAAAAATTATTATGCCATCGTTATTCCAAAATTTTAAGATGTCATATACTTAAAGCTATTAATCTAGACAATCAATTATCAAAATATTCTCGTTTTATAGTAAGAAATTTGTTATTCCACCGAACTATTTCCGATTCACCGATGAAATTCTCCGAATAATATCTCAATTTTGAATTATTGGACATGCTGAATAATTTTCGAATACCGAATCTGTGACTACGGATATGCCATCACCGCTTGACAAGATTCCAACAAACCACCATCACCGTCACGATTTTCCACCCCTTCACGAGTTTATGTTGTCTTCGTCATCTGGTTCTGCTCTAAAAGCCATATACAGTACAAACATGTCCAAATAATTCTGATTAGTTGGGGTAGATATATTAATGTATTTTATTCCTATACTGTTAGGGGAAAAAAACCAAGGGCTGGTTTATTTATTTATAAATTTATGTATAAGAATATACATGAATACATTGTTTCCATACATATAATTGTGAAGAAGTTTCGGGACAGTAGCAAAATGGTTCCGGTACCGACATATGTACCATTTTTACGGGGAAACCGTGGAGGCTATTGTTTGGTCTGGGTTGGATTTGCTTTGATTAGAGAAGAAAACAGAGAGAGACCAGTAGCAGCAGTCTCCAAAAGACAGTTTTAAGGGAGATCATGCTAGTGCCAGCAACTCGTGGAACCAGAATATTGCCCACTTGTCAAAATTTCCCTTGCTCGGATGAAGAGATCGATGGATTATAACATTGTATAAGGAAAATCAAAGCTCTCGACTTCGATCATACACCAATAGCACCTACAAAGACAAAGTGACCAAAATACAACAGTTATGCACTACCAATTTAAGCACACAACGGAAACATCAACATATCAAAGAAGATCTGACCACAAAAGATGATGGCAACATCCCCACATTGAACCTCTCCCGAGAAGAAAAATGAAGAATTTGAGTCCCGTGGCAAAGGCAATAAAACCTCATCGTTAAACCTTACCACAAAATCCTAGGCTTTCACAACTATGGAAACCGACCGACCTCCTTCACATCATCGATCTTGGCGAGGATTTCTTCCTAGTCAAATTCAACCTCCAAAAAGACTTTACCAGAACTATCCAAGGAGTGCCCCATTTCATTGCACAACATAACCTCACCATATGAGTTTAGAAACCGAATTCAAAGCATCAACAATTACTCCAACCACCGCCGCCATCTGGGCTCGTCTTCTTGAACTACCATTAAAATTTTACGACCGCTCCACCTTCAAGCGCACCTGAGCCAAACTGACAGTACTCTTCAAAGTTTCCCTTGCATAATTTACAATTTATCGCATAGATATGCCTGAGTCTACATCCAAGTCGATTTCTCCAATCCACTAGTGCCAAATCAAAATTGGACAACACACCCCACAAATCTGCGAAGAAGGAATCATCATCTTCTTATGGAATACTCGACCACACCGCTGTCTGCTGCCCACAGCACAACTCAACCATCACAGTAGCACCCTCTTACGATCTCAATGTTGGCACACAAAATGTTTGATCACCACCCGCAGACCAGCTCAAAAATCTGATCAACAGCTTCTCGTTTTCCCCAGCTCGGCAACCATTCAAGCCTTCGAACCGAACGGTGGCTCTTCTCATTCCTCTCCACCAGCAACTAACCACCCCTTTGATCAGAACTGTGACATAATAAATCCCATCACCGGTGACGAAATCGCCAACTGATGCCAAGATTTTTTATCGCGGTGACAAAGCATCTATCGGTCCTTACGACGATTGGATGCTAGTAACACATTGTAAGAGTCAAATAAGCGGCCGTCACCCAAGTTAATACCTCAATCAGCCTTACAGCTCACATCCACCCTACATCAATTTGAACGCCCGGCCCCTTAACGGGCCCTCCACATTGAAGCCTTGACCCTGCTCTCGTGCAGAAAAATAAGCCTTAAAACTTATACATCCAGATTTGACCCCTTGAACCATCAACTCCACACCACAACGAACCACATTTTACCTCCACCTGACAAGAATTGACGAGGTCTCCAACCTCCATGGCCCCAATGGGCAAAATCCCCCAAGCAAGGAAATCACAACACCACGCATGAAAGTTCCTCAAAAATTTCAATCAAACTTCCCAAGGAACTTGTGCAAGCCATCCATTAAAATTTTCAAATCTTTAGACCCCAACATGGAAGATCGCATAAAGTGGGGACCTTCCGCTAAAGCAAAGTTCACAGATACCATACACTAGGACAAAATACTAAACTTGGATTTTGAAACATCGCACACAACAGAAAATTGAATCTTCATTTGGAAACATGCTCACGACAGGTTACCAACTAAAGATTACTATGCAACCTAACATCACTTAGCCTCTATGTTGAGACCATTAATTGCCCCTGCTCTGCGAGACTGCCATCATGCCACCCAGATCTGGTGGGTTTTCAAAACTGATGGATATGGGAAATCCACACACTTGAAATGATTTTCGTAATTGGTTTTATTAAAACTAAACTTCTCCAAAATTTTATGCCAATGACATTCTTTGTCATATACTTTTTGCTTTCACCTGCTCGGCCCTTTGAGAAGCCCGAAATAAGGATACATTTGACCCACGCAATCTCAAGGAGAGCCTTGTGTCACTAGTATATTCCAGAGCCATCGAATTCTTTCACCTCGACCCACATAAGCACAGGGCTAAAACCAAACCCCTCAAACACTAAAATGGATTCCGCTCCACCCAACGGAGAGTTTTACGAACTGAACACTGATGAGGCCTCTAAAGGCAATCACGGACCTCATGGCGGCGACGGTCTCATCCTTAACCACTAGGTGACTGGATCATGGGTTTACAATAAAAAAATTGCACTGGATCAAACTTGGCCGCTAAACTCCGGGCTCTGCGAGATGGCCTCACATCAGCACTTCAGATTGGAATCATTCACTTGGATATTGAATTCGAGGCAGTTGTTGCTGTTACTCTAACAACGGATACGACCACTCATGTGCATCAATTTGGCCCGATAATTGATTACTATAGGCAACTGATTGATCGAATTCAAACAATGACATATTCTCAAATCTACCGTGAAGGTAATCGTTGTGCCAATCATCTAGCCAATATTGGTTGAAATAGTTCTTGTTATTTGACTTAGTGGAATACTAATGGGTCAAATATTTTGAATGAAAGGACGATCTTACCCTTTTGTTTATGTTGAATTTTTCTTTCGTATACTATCTTCCTTTTTTTTTTTTCTCTTCTTTCTAACAACACCAAACCAACTCCCGAGCATAATCATGGCGCCACCACCGACCACCAAGCATAACCACTAATTTGTGCATGCACGCACACATATTCCGATTATAGTCGTACAGTGATACAGACATTTACTTTGACTGAATCACACACCCACTCAAAATGTGATTGAATTCACATACACACCAACCCACACCCACCCACCCACACACTTAATTCCATTTAGCCGCAAGCACACACGCACATGTGTGTGCGTGCGTGCACTTATGCATGTGTGGGAACGCATGTGTGCTTTCGTTGGTGGTGTAGCCCGGGGGGGGGGGGGGGGGGTTGTGATCAATGAATATCGCCTTCAAGAGATCCCGCGGTGGAGTAAAGTGTGCTTGGTGGTGGTGGTTGGTGGAAATAGGGTGGATGACAGAGAGGGCGAGGGAAAATTTGCAAAAAGAAAAGAGAGAGAGAGAGAGAGATAATGTGTGTGAAGTTGGGTAAGGGGTATATTATAAAAGGCTCCATTGGCATTGTTAAAATTCTTGTATGTCGACATAAGCCAAAAAAGTAAATACAAACAACATTATAACGGAATGGTACATAAAATACGAATCTTTAAGATTCTAGCCTGATGTGTAACATTTGGAAAGTCGACGAGGTTTTTTTTTCTCATCCCTTAGCATCTTTCATTGAAGCAAAACCTCTAATCTCTATCTGCATTTTCGTTTGTTCAACAAGCATACGCGATATTATACCTAATGTGCGCCATTGAGTGTGATTATTTCCTAAACTCAATAGTTGGTGAAATTGCATCAATATTCAGTCGACATTCATATAAGGTGCACAAAGAAAATGAAGCTACCACTGCTAATTGATCGGTCGCGAATTGCCTTAAATTTTCGTACTCTTTTCAGTTTTCATATAAATTAGTTTTAACCTTGTCTATTGTCTATTGCATACAGGAGCAACAACCGACAAGATTTTCATGGAAAAAACTCGTCATTGTATCCATAATAATAATTAACAAAAGAGGTAATAATAATACTAGTAATAAAATGTTGCTTCCACCTTTTAATATATGTTTTCTACCATTTTTTATCGTAAAAAATGAGCTTTTGCAATAATTGTTAGCTTTTTAACAACAAATAAAGAAGTGAAATAGCATATAAACGGGTAAGAATAGTATCTTTCAAATGATGATAATAACAACCCTTATGTTGAGGTTTACATTAATAAAGGCCACCAAAGAGAGACTAAAAAGAATTACAAAAAAATAAATGAAGGATAAAGTTACATGTACATGGTGTACAATGAAATAAAAGGGGGTAGATTAGAATATTGAGATTGTCTAAAAAAGAAAAAAAGGAAAGATTTAAGATTAAAGGGACAAACATAGAGTAAAATGAAAAGAGAGGGAGGGAGAGTTTTGCCAAAATTTCAGGATTGCAAACTATTTAATGAACTTTTTAAGTGAGACATATTGACATGGAGGAAATAAAAATGTGAAATCAATGGGATTGGTTGAAATTTAAATGGCAAAATAATAGACATGTCAAATAGGATAAAGAGCTTTAACTTTATCTGAGATTCAGCTTTAGTACATATTATAATTATAATAAGACATGATAATACTTTCAACCACAAAGTTGGAAAATATATTTCACCTACAATACGAAAGGAGGTCATAATGCTTCCTAGTTGAAGGTGGATTGAACGTACTTGGCATATTGCAGCAATCACGAATATTCATGCAACTTCTCGAGGCAATCAGGTCAGTTACACGCAGCCTAGCAAGTTACTAAAGACCCTAACGGGCTTCTCTAGTATGCCAGCAATTTTACTGACCCGATCATGTCAGCACCCTACTGAAATGATTATCAAGGAGGAGTACGTTGCAGCATTGGAGACTGATAGATACATAATCGACACTCAAAAACCACAATATCGACGTGAGAAGTCTTCAAGATTTTGCTTGCAGCAAGACAGATGACAAGCCGTAGCTCTATTAACATCCCGAAGCCAGTAACCGGCGCAATGTCATCGCTCAGAACAAAAAAAGAACAAAAGCCTCTAGTCTCAAGAGAAAAGAAAAATACAGAAAGGAAAAGGAAAAGTAAAAGTCGTCCCTAAGCTATGGGTAGTCACGAATCAGGGTCCCGCTGCCAACATGAACTTACGACCAACCAAAAACATAGTCAAGAACGTATACAAATGCCAGTGACAACGGGTAGAGCAGGAAAGCCACTATAGATGTCCAAAGAGGAAAGGTGGTGCGGAAGCTGGCAAAAGCAGACATCAGAAGGCACACAATAACAATAACCAGTACTTCCGATGAGAAGTCCCATGTCAGTCCCCTGATGTACACAATGGCTAAGAAGACCGTTAGGCAAAGGACGTTATTCATGGTTACCGCTCCATATAACTGCAACAGCAACAATATTGTATGTCATTTATATTACGAGATATATTCATAAATTACCGATGCAAGAACAACAACAGAGGTTGATTTTCACGAAGTGCGTGTATATATATATATAGGACGGTCTGGAGGCATTTTGGACAAAATGACCGTCAGATACATAATGTAACGGACGACTTTTTGTTTTTTAAAAAAGAAACTAGATTTGGTCCGTTATGGATGGACGACCAGATGGCGCCAGCAACTTAGCTGAAGTTGTCTGCGTTGTCAACGAATCAGCTCTTATATATATATATATGGTAGCATCAAAGTTTAAAACCAGGTCGCCTGTCTATTAGGAAACTTCTCCCAAAAAAAAAAAATTTCCCTTTGAGATCGAGTAAAATCTTGTGGCTAAATATCACATATAATTTACAGCAACAAGCTACCATGATGCGACCATATGGCCTTTTAGAATCACGCACGATAAAGAGTAAAAAACCAGACAAGAAACAAACCTCAGAAAATGTTAACGAGGCAGATCTCACCCTCTTCCGGCTAGCAAATATAATAGCCGACACTGCCTCACTGGAGTTGGTTGCCACTGGCAGCGCAATGAAGGAGATGAAGAAAGAGGGAATGCTAGTGGCAGTAGAAAAATTATCAACAGCATCTACCAGAGGATCGGCAAATACAGCTGCAATGACAGTCCCCAGCAACAACAACAGTACCGCCTTAAACGAGGTCCACCTGGGGTTCTCAATACCCTCAACAACCTCATCACTTTGATCATCCCAAAGGTCATGCTCTCTTTTTGTTTGCTGCATTTCCGATGATATATCACAACCCTAACAGAAATAAAATCCAAGAGAAAATTATCGGGGCATGACAAACCTCGTGAAACTGAAGTAGGAACTTGTCTGAGTCAGAACCAGCATTATGAGGAGCCTTGGATTTCCTGGCTTCCTTGACCCATGTTCCAATTCCTTCAATGAACTCATCCAAAGTTACCAAATGATCGCGATCCGTGTCAAAATCTTCTATCACTTTAGTTGCAGCTTTATCCACATCAAAATCTATCTCGTTTAGCTGGATTCCTAAAATCAGAGCTCTTATTTCAGAAAGGGAAAGATGCCCATCTTTGTCCAAATCTAGCGCGTGAAACAGCCTGTGAAGGAATAGTTTCAAAATCGACACATATAGCAACCATCAATACAAGCAGCAGCAGAAAGTACAAGAGAAGTAACCTTTCTAACACCTCTTTATTAGGTGTGCCCTGATCAGTTGAGAGCCTTCCAAGGGAGCGCTTTTTTAAGTGCTTCAGAATTCCGGATATTATATGCTTATGCTTTGCGTAAGCAAGCCGCCTCTGCTGAATCTTAGGCTGGAAAATCTGAATAAGGTTCGCAAAGAAAAATTAGCGCAAAGAAAGAGCTTAGACTATAGATTTTAAACAACCAGAAGAGCTTTCAGCAGCTACAATGTTGTAAGGAACACAACTGAGAATTTGACGATCTTTTTTTATCCCAATACTGGCAGTTAAAAGGCTGGATTGACATCACATGATACCTCACTTTTGGAATAGATGGTATACATTGTTGGTCTCATTCTCAACCAGCTTAAGCTTTTAAAGCAGATGGCCTTTTCTATTGCAGTTGCTTGGAACACACTATCATTTGGTTCACAAACTATGGTCCCAATTGTATGTCCAGAGCACCAATGAAATTGGAAAAGTCACATTTCTTCCAACTCAATTGCATATGATGCCATCAATAGGCCTAGATCAACCACATACTATTCTAGCTCATGGCTCAACAGTTTTCAGGTATAATAAGCAATACGTCGGCATTTCATGATGAGTCCTGCCCACCATTCATTGAAGAGATTTGTTACCACCTTGGAGCACAACTTGACCAAAAAGCTTAAGCGGGTCTTTGGCCATTGGTCTATATCAAGCCTTCAAGTTCACTACTTATTGCACTGTGGGAAGGGATGCTCCACCGGACCTTAACGATAAGCAAGCCTATTGTTTTACAAATCAAAACGGGAAGCGCATCCTACTGAGCACCTATTGCCCCTTCTCTCATAATGAAATGCCGACCACAATTGTGCCCTTTCTTATCGTTAGGTCTGTGGTAATTACTTTGGTGGTTTTGCCGGAGAGTTAATTATAAGGTAGTAAATCTTTTGTAACCAGCGGTGTTGGTGTCGGAAAACAGCGATTTTGGCCTGGGCTGCCACGATCGAATTCAAATGGGACCAAAGCTAGGCATGATTTGCTTTTAATTCCACACAATTAGAATTGACTTAAAATTGGCTCACTTAGATGATCCTGTACATTGCACATTATCCATTTTCGTTTAAACTATGACAGAAGGTATAGAGCGCTACTAGAAATACCACCCTTTGATTATAAAACAGCACAGATTGCGAAAGGTGGCATGTGGTGAAGAGCAGAACAAAGCATAACACAGAGAAGAACTAGTTGAACTCTATCCTGGAAAATCTAGTGTCAAATAAATCTCTGACCGTAGCAGCAAAATGAACCAAAAGCTTCTGAAAAATGGAAAATCACTTTGCAATAAAACTATTTCCAGTTACCTTAACATAACATGTCACTAGCTGCCACCAACACGAGATGCTTGTGCATCACAATTTATTAAATGTTGTTGCTAAAGGTCTTCAAAAGTTGACGTAATGCACTTTAAAGTTTCGCTTAAAAGGTTGCTCAAGAAAACAAAGCGCGTTGTATTTAATAAGCGTCTGCAAGTAACGGTAAGAAGAAACGCCTATCACTCAAACCAATGCCGAATGTTCGGCCAGGGCACCAGGCATTGTATTGCAGAAATGCAGCTACTAGAGAGAGTGTAGCGCTCGTCAACACTGTGAGCCTTCTTAAAGAAATTACACATTTCAGTATCTCAAGTTCCAATAATTCAAAAAGTAACAATACAAAAATCACCTATATCATGAAATAAATCCATTTCTGTGGGATAGTGGGTTAGGCATTATGAAGAGCAGTTTGGGGAATGGAAAGTTATTTTTCTTTCCCAAATGAAAAGGTTGATTATTTAACCTTTTGTTCTCTTTCCATTATAATGTGCCACAAGTCATGCAAGGAATTGTGATCTACCAACTCTTGTGTTGCCTTTATAAGTGGTACGCATATTGCCGCTGGATCCCTAACAGTTAACTGTTGCAGAAATACGCTTGCATATATACAACTAAATAACATTAGCCTTCCATGGACTACTTCGACTTGCAAACTACAAAAGCGAAAACAAATGAACAAAAAGTATTCAGTGCACGAAATCTGTTAAATGCCATGTACCTGATAAAGGCAATATGATATCAGTAGCAAGAGAGAGAGAATAAGTGCAATCAAGACCGCCAAGTGTCTTCCTGAAGTTGAATGGAGAACTTGTGGTAGTTGGACAACTATAAAAGGTATTACAGATATAGCCATGATCCTTGCAGCATAGCTTGTCCAGATATCAGTACTAACACCCGAACCTGCAAGTTGAAGTAAATACTTATGGATAATTGTAGACAGATGGAGTAGGTTGTACACAAATATTATCATGTGTTCTGTTCGGACAAAAATTTCGATAAACATGAAATTTATGGAAAGTTTTGCCACTTGAGGGCAAACAAAAGACTAGTACATTTGCTAACAGAAAAGGATTGGGCTGTTGCTAACAGAAAGGAGTGGGCTGCAGTACCTCAATCGCTAATGGACTACAGTAATTTCCATAAATTATCAGATAAACCTCTTTGATTAAATGGTCACTAAGAGGACTTCGTGCCTAGACCGACAAAGTTTCCAAGAAGAAGAGAAATCTAGAATTTTAGAGGAGTACTCTTAGCAATATTAAGCACCACAGAAATTCGCAAAGTCAGTTGCGTTCTCTACTATTGAACACAATGATTACAGACACACTTGGAGCATACAAAAAAATATTAGCGACGTACTACTTCGTATGATTAGCTACCATGCACAATTTGCTTTGTACCAGAATGCCTTTTTGGTAGTATTTGGTAGTATGGGCTTCTAATCTCAGCTTTAGCCTTTAGGTTTTCAAAATGGAAATCGCAACTGATAGTATCAGTAACTTCCGCTTTATCCCCAAAATGGGCAGTAGAAAGGATGAAACTCAAAAATGTAACTTCTGCCACCTAAATATCCAGTTAAAAAGGGCACTGACATTTTCTGTAGCAGGTACACTTGTGCCAAAATTAAATTCAATGAAGAAATGTTGGACGAGAAACCAAGGTTCAGTTGGCAAAGTACTAAGAAAAGTATGATGTATGTAAACATTTGCATATAGACACATAGTTTCTAGAAGGCATTTGAGTTAACCACAAGTTACAATCAGTTTTGAAGTGATGTTAAGACCCTGAAGGATGCTTTGACTCACAAGTGTATTTATTCTAATGCATGTCATCTCTAGTAACCTTAATGCATTTAATACCAATAAAATCCTATCCCTTTTAATATAATATTTGCATGATTTGGAATATAAATTATTTAAACAGTCAACAAAGGATTTAAGAGGAAACCAACTTCGATGCAGATTATTGACTAATAGGTAACAAACGAATGAAAGATTGCAGCAAATTGATGGCAGTGTAAGAGTTGGTTCTAGTACCAGACGCGTATAGCATTTCATACTCTTGCATCTCCATTAAGATGACTTACAACCTTTGCAATAAGTATTCTCTAATTCAAAAGCCATGCAATAAAAAGTCATAAAAGAAAAGTATCATAGAGAGGGGGGAATCGAAGTGACCATCTCTTACATAGTCAATATATGTGTGTGAGAGTGAGTGTGTGTGTGTGTCTAGAAATATGAGGAAAGTTGAGGGAGAAACCAGTTAAGCTAAACCCCTTGGTATCTATTCCACCTACAGCAATCTTAGTGTCCTTTCCGTCTACACCAACTGAATCCTGTAAGTCGCACTTTGCAACGATAACACACGTCCCCCATATTATTGTGAGAAGCATGACCGTAGATCCGGCAAGCAGTCCCATCCCAACTGAGACCTGACTCTGAGCAGTTTCTGTACTTCCAGAGAGTCCAGATACTGCAAAAATAAGCAAGTAGATGATATCGTTACGAAATCGCTCTTGATAATTATGTATAGAATACAATAACCAAATGCAAGAACACACGAATTCAGAGAGAACTCAAATCTACTTTGCACAAGTCAGATTTACAACGCTCCCTCACGTGTATCTCACAATTGTCAGCCGTCACAATATACAAGAGAACAAATCGTATTTATAGCTATGTCCAACTCAAGGAAAACCTAATCCTACTCATGTACGGACACTCAAAATATTCGGGTCGGGCGCTCCGCCCCCGAACCCTCAATAAAGCCCCCTCAAGATAAGATATATCTAACGGGCTAACTATCCTTCGCTCCGGACAGCTCGGCCTACACCTTTTATCTTTAGCCATAAATACAAGACATATATCAACAGAGATGATGAGAGACAAATCAGTGAGCCTACATTTCTGATGAAGTTGAAGAAAGTCTTGAGAACCAGCCCCCAGAACAACATCTGTGCATGCCTAAAAGGGCTAAAGTCATATAAAGACCCATCCAAATACTTAAAAAATCAGATAACTGCTAATCATACACTGAAAGGGGAGGCTTTATGTGAAGTGATTCCAAAAAGCATTCCCTTAAGAGTTATGCACTGCAGAACAGCTAACCCAGTGACAAACATGACATTATTCTGTCTAAAATGACACATGACTTCTAACGAAGAACCTTCTCTAATGAAAGTGCAGGAGGAGGAGCTTGACTTGGCAGTTCATCACTTTAGCCCTCTCTCTCTCACACTAACATGAAGCTAAACCTCAATGAAATTTCCCCATATAATATCTCCCACATTTCCCTTAATTATCCGCTTCCGCTATCAGTATCATCCACATGGCTAGTCAGGGCAATGCTCAGGACAAGGTGAGAAGCCATGCTCAACAGGGGGACAAAAAATTTGTTCCATTAGCATTTGTTTGGATGCTCATCTGATATAGTTGTAATAATTGCAAAAAAATAAGGACAAGAGGGAACAAGTATGTAACGGACATGCAGCAAAAAAGCAAGTTCGAAATCACTGAATCGCCATATAACAAATATATTTCTTCTATTTACCTCATCCTACTCACTGTTTCAGAGTTTTATAATCAACAACATTGATAGAAGAAACCATAAAGCACTGTGCATCAAAGTAATTATTAATCGATACGCCCTCCGTTCGGTTTGATTTTTCCCTTTGTGCAATAGATTTTAGTTAATGTAAACATTGAATTTAGAGGTGTCAAAAGGGCTGGCCCGCGGGACCCGGCCCTAAAGGGTGAACAGTACGGCCCTCGTCCATAGGGCCAAGAGCTAGGGCAGGCCAAAGGATTTAGGAAACGGGCCCGACCCTAGCCCTTGGCCCTATGATTTCTACGTAGGCTTTCATTTAATGTTTCTGTAACAGAATTTGCTTTGTCATTTATGATTTTGTTTTTATTTCTCTTAATGCTAGCTTGTTGTGACTTTAATTGTATATTTATTGCTTCTCCAGTTTACTTTTTGGATAAGACTATTTTTGTGTTACCATTTTGAGCACTTTCCACATAATATAGGAAATTATGGTTTTCTTGTAATAATTTACTGTTCATACTATTTTTGAGAATAATTTGTATGTGGTTAATGCAACAAGGCACATAGAGTATGAAGTGGTTTTGAAAAATATAACTGGATATATGTGAATTACATTTTTTTTTAATAAGAACAACGTTTTAGCAATTATTTTCTAGTATTACACTCGTCCTGGAAATATGTAATCAAGTTGGAGCAAAGGAGATGATAGCATAATATAGTTAGTATTTTTTCAGCAACATAAAACATGAATAAAAAGATTTTAAGAAAAATTATTCAGGCCCAGACCTGGGCTTGGACCGGGCCCTGATATCTCGTAGTTTGCCCGGCCAGGTTCCCTTTGGCCCGAAGCCTGGACTGGCCCGTTTTCTCTTCTGGGCCGCTGGCCCACCGGCCCATTGACATATCTAATTGAATATAACTCAAATAACAAAATATAGTCTCACAAGTAATCAAGTATGTACTAATTCTGTCAAACTCCATGTACCTTACCTTATATATCTCAAAGCACAATCAGTAAAAGAGCACACACGACCTCGGTAACCACACAGTAGCTAAAAACAGAAGTACAGAACTCAACCATAATAAAACAGCATTTGCTTTGGGGCGGTTGTACGCAACGCTTCAAAAACTGCACGCCGCTCTGGCAAAAGCTAAAGAAGTCTAATAAAAAATGAGAGAAATGAAGAAATGCGTACCGAGGATGAGCATAGCATCGGGAAGGGCGCCGAGAACGGGGAGAAACAGGCCTCCGATAATCCCAGGGCCGAGAATCTCCAGCAAAAGCTCGCTGCCCTTAGAGAGGTACGTGGCGGCCAGGAACATGAGATAGCCGTAGACAAGGAGGAGGAAGAGATTGCCCAGGGCGGTGCTGGTGCAGGGCATGAACCCGTACGTCTGCTCGCACGAGTCCGTCGCGAGGTAACCGCCGAGCCGGATGAGCCGCGGGCCCCGCTGGCCTCCGTCGAGCCCGTCGGAGACGAGATCCGAGCCGCAGCCGATTGGCCGGCAGTGAGCCGGACGGCAGAGGAAGAAGAGGAGAGCTAAAAGGACGGCGAGTGAGGGCTTGCGAGCCATGTCTGCCAGTGGGGAGCGTTCGTTTGAAATTTTGGAGTGAAGAGATTTTATGCGTGCAATTTGGTGGGCGTGATCTCCTTTCTGTTTGTTCTGTTAAACGTGCTCAGGCAGCGTATGAACCGTGTTTATAGGTACGCACAGGATTTTGTGGGGACGGACAGCCGCGCTTTGCCATCTTTATCGAGAGAGTACGGTTCTGATATCTAACGCCAATAAAATTATTTCATCTCTTTATGGCCGGTGTGCTATCAGATCGGACTTTAGCTTTTTTCAGTACGTGCTTCAATATTTAGGGGTCGTACTTGTCTCGAGCGCACTGGAATATACTTTTCTTTCTGGTAGGTATGCTCAAGTTTTTCGTTTTCAAAGTTTTGAATCAGCTTGTCAATTAGAATTTGTTAGGTTACAACTTACTCTAGAAGCTTGACACGTTAAGTAATAGATTTAACAATATTATCATGCATGACACTTTTTCTCACGAGACTCACGCTCCCTCCTAACGGGCAAGCTCCGACTGCACGTGAAAAGACAAATTAAGTTGCAGCAGCACAAAGTGTACAAATAAAAAGAATTCAAATTGTACTATTATATTATAAAAATGGGTAAATTACACTAAATTACACTTTTTTATTTTTCCATTCAAAGAATTAACAGAAGTAAGAAAATGACGCTAATACTCCTGAGAAACAAGTTAATTTACCTCTCTCTCTCTCTCTCTCTCTCTCTCTCTCTCTCTCTCTCTCTCTCTCTCATGAAGCCAAGGCAAGCAGCGCTGCTAGCGCGCCCCCGCCTTATCACGGTCACCGCCATGGCAGCTCTTCCGAGAAAAAATCGGTGCCATACCAATTGGGGATGGACTTGGTGCAGAAGGTGTTTGTGTCAGATCCGTCAGGGCCCAGGCTGATGCCTCCTCCATCACCATCAAGCAGACCTGCTCCCTCTTCGAGCAAAAGCACGTCTCCCTCTCCTCCGAGTTCACCGCTGCTCCAGTCACAGCATTAGCGGATTGCCTCCTCGCTCGAACAGCGCCTCGCCGAGCTCGCCCATCTCCAGGCCGACAAGCACCAAGGTCATCTCCAATCGGTAATCCATGACGACGGTGTTTGTGTCAGATCTGGTACAGATCTTCTCCTTTCAGTTCGAATCCGGTTGATCGCCAAAGATGTCCAAGGTGGATGAGGAGTCCAAGCAGGTGTCTTACACCGTGGTTCAAGACGGTCCGGCGAATGCCCCATTGTCTCCTCCCAGAGCCGCCGGCAAAAAGAACAGCCTCGTGATTATTGATCACTGGTGGAAATTGGGAGAAGCCAATAAATGAGAGATTAGGTCTTCTTCTTGATTCAGACGCCTCCTCTGCACTGTAATGTTCTTTGTCAACCATTGACGCCATCGAACCCATCGCCTTATCTGTATCTCTAGATCAGGGTGGGCACAGTTAGGAGAGTCTCAGAGAAGAGGTGAAGTGTCCGTCGTCAATGTGCATATGTGTGTGCTTGATAGGTAGTGCGAGTTTGGTGTAAGATGGTGTTTAGATGGTGGTAGTTGCCGGTAGTGGCCGTCGGTGTGTATGAGAAATTAGGAAAATCAACTTTTAGCGGCAGTGGTGAGGCGTCGGCGAAGCATCGACAGTAGTGGCTAAGCATTGGGTTGTAAGGAAGAAGAAGAAGAGGGCATTTTGGATATATCATAATAATTGAAAGGTGCCCTAACTTTTCTTAACAGTTCTTTAACGGAACTGGATTTTATGTAAGACAGTGACAAACCACAGGGAGTGGAGAGTAATTAAAAAAGATAGGGGGTCCGTGTGTAATTTAGGGCAAACCACAGGGGTACCGTGTGAAATTTACCCTATAAAAATTGACCAAATATGTAAAGAAAAAGAATCGAATTCAAGACCTTACCAAACTAGATCTCCGATATCATGTTAAGTTACTACTTACTCTAAAAGTTTAAGCAACTAAAGAAATGATCCAATAATATTATCATGCTTAACAAACAGAATTGATGTAAATTTTAGGGTTGTACGTTTACGTTATTCTGTTTTTATTTTTGTAATTATGATAAAAAGATGCATTTTTCGTGTATGTTTATATTTTTTCGGTTCTGTTTCGGATAAAATTTTCAAATAGTATCAAAAAAGGTGAAAACAACCTGTTTTCACCTTTTTCCTTGAGTTGTATTCTTCTTGTCAGAGAATATCATCTTTGTATCAGATTTCACGATTTTCTCTACATCTTCTCTCTCTCTCTCTCTCTCATGATTTTTTCTACTGCCTGCATCCCCTCTCTCTCTCTCTCACGATTTTCTCCGCCACCCAGGAAGGCCACCCCGCAGAAGCAAAATCCCTTTAAGCCAAGCCCCAGAACAAGAGGATGCCAAACGACGAGGAAAAGAAGAAGAAGAGGCGGACATTTGCGATCGCGCTCACTCGCGAGGAGATTGAGGAGGATGTGTTTGCAATGACGGGAGCGAGGCCGTCGAGGCGGCCGGAGAAGTGTCCGAGGACCGTGCAGAGACAGATTGGGTTCTACGAGGTTCGCTTGTTATTTCTAATGTTGATTAGTGCATTGTTGACTGAAAATGCTATAATTAATTACGATATATGTGGTGGGTGATCCTTTTTGCTTTGGTGGTTGTGGTGATTTTGCAGAAGGGGAAGGGGAAAGGGAAATGGGGACACAGATGTGGGAACAGGGAAGGGGGGAGGAGAAAGGGAACTCGTGAAGGGGAAGGAGGACACAGAGATTGGCCCACGAAAGAAATAGTGGAAAAAATGCTAAAAAAAATATACAAGAATGTATCCAAAAAAGTTGACAAAAATGAAATAAAAATGATAAATGTACAGAAAAACTAAAAAAAGTAGATACGGAAAAAAATAAAACTACACAATCCGATTTTAGAACTGAATACTAAAATTTAGAAAACAAAAATAGAATACAAAATGCGAAAATAAATTGCGTAAACGTACGCCCCTTTGTTTAGATAATTTTTATCTAGATTATGTGGTTTAACATGTACGATTCAATGTATGACTAACGGATAGCCAGCGATGAAAAAACGAAAGTGTATTACGACGATTTATTTGCATCAGAGGAAAAATTAGGAATAGCATCTCAACCAATGGAATTGCTCAGTGACACTAACAAAGGGGTAGCTTATGCTAAAGGATTTCTCCAAAAATGCGAGAAGCATCATTGTCATTATCAAAGAAGAAGATAACAATGTAGTTTTGGAAGTAGTTAGGAGTAGGTCCAAACGGCCATGTGCACGTTCTGCACTGAAAGGTGTGCATCAGAGTTTCAAACAAAGGGCCGTTGGCCCCATAAGGCATGGGGCTCATTCCAGCCGACATGGGGAAGCCTAAACAAAAAGGAGACTGCCAAGTCTGCAATCTCCAGCTAAGCTGTCATCGTGCCGGTTGGCATCTTCCGGCTTTGCGCTCACTCCTCTCCGGTAAACTACCACCACTGCCATGGATAGACTACACCTCCCTCCGCTCATAAGGTGGCAGCTAAAGACTACGCTTCCGAGAGGCTGGATTGCCACCTAAAGCTGAGCTCGTCAGCAGTACAGCACAGATGTTGCGATAAACAGAGAACAAAACGTCTTTTTGTTGGAAGGACAACTATCGAAAAATAAAGTAGTAAAAATTAGCTAGCCGGGACGATAATTAAATCGCTCTGTTGAGACGATTTGGATCTCTTTGGATTACTAGCGGTGCAACAAGGTTGTTATTGCATTGCCTCCGAAATACAACATTCTAATTTTCACTATTGATTTACTCGTATTTTAACACAAACAAATGAAGAAGAAGTTTCACTCAATACCTTACCAAAATATTCACAAGTCTATGTGTATAAACAATGTCTAAGTGTATTGAAAATCAGAAGAAGAGACGGAGTGAAATACTGAGTTATTGTGTGTAAAAAGTGTTGAAAAAAGACTTATTTTATAGGTGAGGTAGAGACTTAAGTGTTAATCCACATATATCTGTTGGAAATCTGTTATCCCCCACTTGGCCTTCCTTCATTTCGCATGCGAGTCTAAGACTCAAGGACGTCTTACTAAGATGTCGATGAGTGTTCTCTTATATACTTCTTGAAATTTCTTTAAAGGGCCAACGCAGGATAAGTGTTTTAAAAACTTTAAGCATGTAAGAAAATCTCATCTTGTTACTTACAAGCAATATGGTATCCAAACATTTAAAAAAATTTCTCAAAACTATTCTTATAAAAAAGAATTTTTATTAAAATATTAAAATATATTTATGACAAAAATTATCAATATGGTATCAAAACCTCTAAAAACAATTCTCGTAAAAAAATTTTATTAGAATATTTCATTATTTTTTATGAAAAAATTTATTAATATAATTGAAGTAGTAGATCTGTTATACAATAAAAGATACTGATGACTAATATTTGAAACTACATCAAAACTTTTGTAAAACGGATTTGGCTAATAGAAAAAATAAGGGATAATTACAGTAAAGTCCCTAAGATTAGGATAAAATTACAGTCAAGGACACTAAGTTTTAAATTATAGACCATGACCAATAACTTTGAAAATATATTAACCGTGTCCTACCGTCATTGGTCCGTTAAATAATCATACACTTGTGCAGATATCATCAATACGCATTTCTAAAATGCCAATACTAGCCTTGAAATACACTATACAACTTAGGGTTTTAAACCCCTAATTTCAAAATTAGGGTTTCAAAACCCTAATTTCCAACTCTTCTCTAAGTACTCCCCTAACCCCTCCCTGTCCCTCCCTCGCTATCGCCCCATTACTTCCCCCCAAACCTGCTATCGCCCCCTGCCTTTCCCCCAACCTCGGTGCCTCCCAACCCTGATAGTGTCGTCTTTATGACCTCTATCCTTGGATCTTCGCGGTATGCCAAACTCGTCATCATATGCCTCTAGAAGGTGCTTAATAATCCCTCACCTTTTCATCATCGTCTTCTTCTTCCTTTGAGTCGCTGGTAGTGGCCGAGTTTAAAAGTGGTGTTGTTTGGTGGTCCGGGTCAGGTCCGAAGGCAGGGCAGGGTGATGGGTCGTTGAAGTCTGGACAGAGTCCTGCTTGAGGGTTATAAAGATGGCCGACAAGTCTTGGGTTGCCTTATCTTCCTCTTCTTCCAGTATGGAGAGTATGCGAGTGTACAGAGACTATTTGTGGTACTTTGTTTCTTGGTCTGAAACATCTTGCAATTAGGTCTCTTCTCTTTGGCATGTTGATGCAGCATCCGACACTGGAGAGAGATGTGCTTTGAGAAATTAGCTGCAAAGAAGGGGAAGCTGGAATGAGAAAGAGTTGGAGATGGTGGTGCAATGGGTGTCGCTCTGTGGCTCATGGCAGCTTTTCAAAGTAATGGCTCGCGGTGGAGGTGAGTGTGCGAGCACGGGCTGGGTGGTCCGGCACGGTGGAGGTGGTGCGACGGTGGTAAGCATCAAGATAAAAAGGGGAGAGATAGATGGCATTTCAAAAAATTTCTCCCAAGCTTAGGGACAAGCAAGTCTTTTTGTCAAAACTGCTATGTATTTTTGTATTCTGTTTGGTCAACAGACATAAGTGTAATTAATTCAAACTAATATGTACGCTTGTAGTTTCATCATAATCTCATGGACATTTCTGTAATTGTTCCCATAAACGATGGTTTGATGTCGGCCAAATTTTTAATCAATTGCAAGAGACAAAAATGCTGGTCCACACCCTAGTCCTTTTGCACAAAAATAGCTATTGTATCCTGACTACTTTTAAAAATATGAAAATGACTAGAGAAGTTTATCACGGAGACGCTTCTTTTAAGATTTTGATATACACATTTTTTGTTTTTATTATGAGAGTGTGAAGCAAGTGAGCTATTAAGTTAGCAATTAATTCTGAAATTTAGTTTTGCATACATGAGGATGAAGGATTCTTGAAAGTTCACATTTTTTTTTATTATCTTACCAATTAAAGTGTGAAGCAAGTAAGCTTGCATACACGAGGAGGTAAAAGTTTAATTGAATGACAAGTGAACGAATATAGCAAGTTATACTTTACATCAATTAGAAATAAGTCCTGAATCTATTTCTAATATGCGGTGAACTTGAACTTTTAATGAGCATGCTTATACGTTAGAGTCATGCTGTAACACGGTATCAGAGTCAAGCTCACTACTTATTTTAATCTCATCTTCGTGATGCAATTCAAATCAAGGTTCTTTCTTTTCATGATCACGTCGGGACCTTTAATATCATCCTAATGTCATAATTCTGATTGAGGTTGTCAATATTCTTGGTCGTATTAAGTTATATCTTACATTAGACAAAAATAAGTATTGAATATGCTTTTATATAGGGGTTGGCATAAAACTATGACAAATGTAACGAACTTTGACATACAAGAATACGAGTCTTCGAAACACAACTTTGAAAAGCGTGTCCAAAGTTGTTATTTCATAATAACTTCGATGTCACTCCTTTTTCAGGCATTTCAGTGGCTGGATGGAGATAAATTTGTTGCGCGGACTCAGAAACAGGTTACACAAGTCATCTGAGGAAAAACAAAGAGAGTGAGACGTCAAGAAATGCAATTTATCTTACTTACATAGCCGGAGTTGCAAGACCTCGAATGATTCCTCGGAGCTTAGCTACGTTGTTCCGTCTCTAAGGCTCGTTTCTGACAACAAAAACCCTACTATGTAGGTTGAAAAACTGTAGTTCCACATTTTAGGAAACACCATCAAGATGGGGTTTAAAAGCAAATTAGGTAGTTCAGGTTTACGGGAGAGGCAAGGACTCCTTCCTTTTAGTATGAAGTTTCTCTCCAAGATTTAAGGAGGGGTGTTTGGGGGGTCAAGTTGGGGCTAGCTGTTTAATTCTTCCAACCAGTATGTGACCTCAAAATCAAGATCAAGATATGACTAATTTGCAAAAAAAAAACACACATAGTTAAATCGTCTTAAAAGATATCAGGTGTCTGGTGGGTGGTCATTATCAAGTTCTTACCCGTCTTATATTTTAGGTTGATGGTCAACAGCAAGTGAGTGCCCACCTGTTGAAGAAAAGCCAAGCTTAAAGCACGAGGGACTCCATTGGAGAATATCAATCGATCTGGAGCTTGACTTAATCCCATGAGCCATTTGCTTAAAACGACCGTTGCTCAACACTTAATCAAAGTTTTAAAAGAGGCAATAATGGAGGATATCAATCAGCTCGAGCTTTACTCAGTCCTATGAGCCATTCGCTCAAAACGACCATGTTTGAAAACTTAACCAGGTCAGGATAAATATCTTTGTCGCTTCTCCCACGGATCAACGGATTATGATCCTCTACTGTAACTCATGGTTACAGCAGGGGTGCTGTGATCCCAAATAAAAGAGCATCATGGGTTACAGCAGGGGATCCTGATCCAAGATCAACATGCTTGGCCGCATATCAGAAGTACTGTGATGAAAACGCGTTGTTAAATGTCCTTTCACGACACGCTAATAGTATTTAACTTCACAAAAAGTATATATTAAAATTATAATGAAACGGTTAATGCCTTTATTGCTATCTTTTAAAGAGTTTGAGCCTGGGATTTTGTAATTAGGAATATGTTTGAAAGGTGTCAAAGATATATATAACCTATGCTGGTTCAATTATTTATACTATAACTAAATGAGGGCACAATTACGGTGATGAATTTTTTATTTATAAAACTTTCAATACTATCCATTGATAATAAACTAACTCCAATTGAAAGAAAAGTTAATCAAAGTCATTAGCAAAAATTTATTTAATGTATTAAATAACAGCTTAGCCCCATTACAATCGCAACTTCTTCGTCTTCTTCTTCATTACTTCAACCACTTAACTTAAATATCAAACCATCAATGTCTTTTTACTATATATATATATATATATATATATATATATATATATATATATATATATATTCACGTCTACATTCCTCTTTATCTTCAATTTTAAGGTAAACTCACTTTGGTTTTCATGTACTTTTACTACGTATTAATTGGAATTGTGTATGTTTTATGTGACTGCGACAACACCTAGTAATATCCGAAATCTTTTGGGCTTTGGCCATAAGAATGAGAAGAAAGTAACCCACCAAATTGCTTTCAATTTCATTATGTCGGCAACACAAGTAACTAACTTTTAACTAACTGTACTAAATCAATTTCTTTATGTCTCCAATCTGTGACCCACCTCCCCCTCCATCGCGACGTGCACTTTATTCCTACTCTTTTGCTTTTGCCGTGAATTTCTTCACCAAGTTATACTTCATTAAGTTTAGACCAAAATGTTTCAAATATCACTTGTTGTTCAGCTTCGATCATTTGAACGTGCCTATGTGGTCGGGGTAGGTTTTGTTAGAATAAATTTTGTATCTCCATTGCTAGAGTGGGCTTTTAAATTGTTAAAATCGACTCGATCAGTAAAACTCAAGTGAGTAACCCGAGCCGTTATTATGAATCGATTTAGAAAATAAATCAATTTGAGCTTGTTTTCCAAATTGAATGTTTGATTCTTTTGGTTGTCCTAAATAGAGTCTGTTGAATACAATTAATGCGCTACCATGTAATACGTAATGAGTTCGGAAACATATTGTATGAAATTTTTAAAAATTTCGACAATGGATCCTTATTGTTACGAGCCTTCAATATGCTTGATCTTTTTCGCAGATACGAAAACGGCTATTAGAGTCGAGTTCTTCGTCCACGAACCAAATTCTATAACTTGATGATTACTCTAGAGAGAGTATTATAGAGAGAGGGATTGTCTTGTAACTTATAATTGCATGACTTATGATTACTCTAGAGAGAGTATTATAGAGAGAGGGATTGTCTTGTAACTTATAATTGCATGACTTATGATTTCTTGGATATCTCTAGCCTTTATATATAGATAGTATTTAGAGACATGTTTTACTTCAAACACTTAGGAGATAAAGATGTATTTATCTCAAACACTTAGAAGATAATATATCCTCTAAATAACTATAATTATCCAGACTAACAAATATACATTATCTGTTAGTGGTCGGATAATGAGTCTACTGACCCAATTTATTAACAGAGTCGAACTGTATCCTACATATGAAAAATTAATAAGAAAATTTAACATTAATCAACCCTAAGTACTATCTAGTATCTACCCCACATATAGTTTAGTCACCGATATAAATAAGCAAACTACACACTAAAGATCTGTTTGAAATCACTTACATATTTAATTTTCAGTTTCTAAAAGAACAAAAATCAAAATTAGTTTAGTTTAGTTTTTATTTCTTACGAAAATAAATGGGTGTTTGATTAGTCAGTTTTATTTTGAGTTTTTGCTTTACCGTTTTTTTTGAATTTTTCCACCAACCATTTTTCTTCAATAGATTCCCAGAACTCTCCGAAGCACCACCATTGGTTGGTTGCACCACTACCATCCAATTCGCAGCACCACCACCATAATCAAATGCAATGGTGGGGGGGGGGGTGGTGATGGTAGGACAAAATTGTAGGTTGTGCAACAGTGCTGAGGTCGCGACGTTGCTTGAGATCCCATTGATTGTCTATGGCAGGGGTGTGGAGATGGTGGGTTGGGGACATATTCATTGTCTAAGGCGTGGGTTGGCGACGGGGGACAGATCCGTAAGTGGCGATCGGTGTTGGGACTGATCTATAAGTGGCAGTAGCGAGTGGCGGTGATGTGGCAGACTCATGGTTGTCAAAGACGATGTAGACTAGATCCGTGGGTGATGATGACGATAGGGTGGCGGTGCTGGGACAGATCTGTGGGTGGCAGTGGCGAAGTATGGCAATGGTTTGGCAGACCCATGGTTATCGAAGGCGATAGGGTGATAACGGCGATACGAGAAGATTTGTGGTTCACGACGGCGATATGGTGACGACGGGACAGATTTAGTCAATGGAAGGAAGTATTTGATGGTGGTGCTATGTGTATAAAGGGATTTTCTTAAAATGATACTCATTTTTTAACTTCTAATAAAGTTTGAAGGTTAGATCTCAAAACAAAAATAAAAACGCAAAACTTTAGAATGAAAATTTAAAAAATAGCCTTGTTTTAGAAATTGGTGTTCAAAACTAAAGGGTGAAAAAAAACAAAAACTGTATGTCAAACATTTTTTTTTCAGTGTACAAAACTGAAGAAAAAACTAAAAAAAAAAATGTTGCCAAACACTACCTAAGTTCAATTGATATGCTTCAAATAACTTGTGGTCATGAATGTCTCAAAAGTCCAAGTCAATAAATTTATTCAAACAACTTCAAATATGACTACGAGTCCAAACATGTTAAAACCGTTGAAACTTAACCATTTGATCGGTTCAAACTGTTAAAACTGAACCCTTCACCTAATATTTAAAACGTTTTTTAATTTTAAAAGCCGTAAAAGGTCGGTTGGCATCCATATTTAACTTCCAAACCAAACAAATTAAACCGTATTTACTCTCATCCATTACCTGATTGGTTTTGGAGCCCCTAAAACATAAAATTCTATCGAATTTAAAAGGATAAGGTTAGTAGAGCATCATAGTATGACCATTTGTCCCCCCAAAATCTACCCACCTAACTCAATACCTTCCGTTTCCTATATATTTTGTAGGCGGCTATGCGATAAGGACGAGCTAGAGGCCGGTTGGTGCTCAATGCGGGAAATTATTATTACGTATGATGATAATGGCTATAGCTATACATGCACTTTCTTAGGCTAAATAGCCATCATCTTATTGGTTATATGACCGGCTCCGTCACTATTTCATTTATGAAACCAACGAATGATACCATGTGACTTCGTCAACATAATAATCAATAAATTTTGAAAAATTATGAAGGGCAAAGCGAAGTAAGAGACTGACCATCACCATCATGCCCACATATTAATGTTGGGTTGAGAAATTTAAGCGTGAACTTCCACTTGGCCCTTCACCTGCACCTCGCGGTGCAGATAAGTCCATGATCACTTTTAATATCTCAATGAATGCACGGACGGACGGAGTCCCAACCATAATAATTTGGCTAAAGAAACTTGCTAGCGTATATAGGGAGAGGGAGAGACTATCTTTATCCCGTAATATATGCTAATCTACCATCTTATGCATGGCTAAAATATTAGCACGTAACTAACGTACATTTGTAACGATAAAAGGAGGTAAAAATGCAGATGAGGAAGTAGAAATCGTATTTTCTGCTAACATAATCGCTAGGATGTGCAATTAAATTATTTAAATTGATCGGATTCAAGAATAAAGAGCCTTAAAGCTGTTAGGCCTCGTCCAAGGAGTAAAAAGAAAAGTCGAATGCGTTCCATTTAACATTTAAGGGCCACATGATGAACCCTAGTCACAAATCTTATTGACATATGGGCTTGTTTTGAGCATTTGCCTTATGGGCTTGACTGCAGTGTTGCCTTGAAGATCTAAAGCCCAAACACGTAGAGAAGAGGAGAAATGGGTTGCATTGTATTGAATTGTCACTGGGGATTTTAATTTTGGGCTAAACGATTTGTTTATTGTTTGTCAAATTGGAATAAATCAAGTAACAAGCATCTCTCTTGGGTACATAACATTCGCATCATCAACAAATAGCTATTTTCTTGAACAATCCGGGGGGAATTACAAAACGGGTTATTACAAAGCTAGGGAAGCATCAACACATGCATTGGTTTCCTTGTAATCTTCAGCTCTGTGAAGTATTGTGATGTCTATCTGTTTGTGACAAAATTTGGATCGGTTTCCTTGAGCCTAAAGATAATAATATCCCGAGAGCGAAGAAAAGGTACAGCCTTTTGAATAAGCCAGAGGAGGCTTTTGAGATTCTGTCAAGGTTACTGTTCAGCTTGGACAGTGATGCCAAGGAATGTGGGTTAGCAGTCGACGTGGAGGTGCCATAAGGAATGCAGTCCGACTCAGATGCCAAGTGTGATGATGTGAGACACAGCAAGGGCGGAGCAAGGGTAGAGACCAAGGGCTTCCCAGACAGAGCTTGAGGGTGGCAGTGCTGCGAGGGAAATGGCGCAGAGTGAATACACGACGACAGTCACAGTCTGATGCTTATGTCCGAAGTCAGGGTCCTGTATGTTTCTCTCTCTAGGATTCTAGAGTGAGAAAGTGAAAGTGTTCTGAAAATGTCCCAAAAATCCCCCCTCAAATGAATTCTCAAGACCTCTATTTATAGAGGTTGAGATGATGATGTCATCACGCGACACATGGCGCTTCCTGGGAGTGACACGTCACCGAGGGGTCCACAACTGTCGGTGCTCTGCGGACTGTCGAATCGCATATTCACCCAGTCTGCCCCGCACAACGTCGCTCTGTCTGTCTGGAAAGACTGGCTCCCACAGCGTCGGTGTGGCCAGAGAAACCCCTTGATCTAGCCTCCAATCCAAGCCCTTGCAGAGTCCCACAGGCCTGGCAGTGGTGGTGAAGACCCGACGCCCAACTGCTAGGCAGACTAGGCGCGATGCCCTCCGAAGACCTGCTCCCGTCTCGGAGTGACCCGGGGGTCATAGTCCATAGGGGTGCCAACAAGCCCCCAGTGCCGGAGCACATGTCATGAGAGTGGTGTGGCGACGAAGGTCGCGAAGCTATAGCTGGTGCCGGGGGCACGCATGATGAGAATGGCGCACGGGCGCGGTGATGAACGTCGCGGAGCTACACTTAGTGCCGGGGCAAGTATCTTGGCGCACGGGCGAGGCGACGAACGTCGCGAAGCTATACTTAGTGTCGGGGGCACGTATCATGAAGATGGCGCACGGGCACGGCGACGAAGGTCGCAAAGCATATACTTGGTGCCGAGGCACACATCATAAGAATGGCGCATGGGAGCGGCGACGAAGGTCGTGAAGCATATACTTGGTGCCAAGGCACACATCATAAGAATGACGCATGGGCGCGGCGACGAATGTCGCGGAGACGGTGCACGGGCATGCGTCGGGTGTCCCGAAGATGGGATTTGAGCTAAGTGTACCTGTCATAACAAGATGATGAATGCAACATGTAGTAATGACAAAGTTGGAAGTGATGGTACGAGGTTGTCAGTGACGGGTCATTCAGTGATAGTGCGCAACTTTGGGTGACGGGCATCGCGGGAGCGATGCGCGGTCGCGGACGATGGACATCGCGAGGTTAATGGACGATTGACGTCGTGAGGTTCATGCGCGACGGACGTCGCGAGGTTGATGGCCGACGGACGTCGCGAGGTTGATGGCCGACGGACGTCGCGAGGTGCAAAGACTTGAGAAAATAAGTGCGCGCAGGAGGGGAGGCCATAGGCCAAAGATTGGGGGAAGGCCAAGGCCACCACCCCTGGGGAGGCCGAGGCCGAGGCCAACTCTAAGGGGTGGCCAAGGCCAATGGCCAACTCCCATGAAGGGAGGCCAAGGCCACTCCCCCTTTGGGTGAACTTCGAGCGCGCCGACGGTAGGTGCTTTGATGAGCAATGACAAATCCAAAAGTTGCGTTGCGACGATCGTGTCGACGTGAATCATACCCATGTTACAAACAAGGTGCTAAAGTCACATACAAAGCGTACGCAGCGAACAAAGTGCAAAAAAGGACCTTGTGCGAAAAGTGAAGAACCGGGGGGGGGGAAGGCCAAAGCCAACCTCCCATGGGAGGCCGAGGCCTACCCCATGGCCTTGGGTGAGGCCGAGGCCGACCCCATGGGGTTGGCCAAGGCCTTTGCCCCTTGACCCCGTTGCCCCGGTTGCGCCGTCGGTCGATGTTTTTGGTGAAGAAGTTCTCGGGTGGTTTTGGTGTAACGAACGTGCTACCGTGAGTGACGTTGATGTAAAATAATTGGTGACTAAGTCGAACGTGAGGCGTGTGAAATAAAGAATGCACGTGACTTGGGCTCCCGCACTTTGACCGGTTCGAAGCGTTGAAGAATTGACTGTTGAATCCGTTGACGTGTTCGCGTGAAATGGGACCCTTATTGGGCCCTTGGGTACGACCAGAATAAGTTGGGAACAGACAGTCAATCGGCTCATACCAAAAATATCTCGAAAAGATTTTTCTTCTACACCAAAAATTGAAGATTAAGGAGGATGCTCACCTGCTATCATCTAACTCATCGATATGTAATTTCCAATACATCAAATAAAGAAAAAAAGGGGGAAAAAGAAAGGTTTGCTCTATCTTCTTTTTAGACGGAAGGGAAAAAAGACGACGTTATAATAAAAAGATACAAGTAGCTTGTGATTTCATAAATAGTGGGAAACATAGATTCGTATTTGTACTTCTAAACTGACACTCGCTTAATTATGCTTATTTATGCATCATTTGTTGAATCTCCAATGAACTGTGTAAGACTTAAGAATGTATGCCGTTGTGGGACTTGGAGCCTGTTCATGAAGAGTGGCTGTTTTAGCGATTCAGACATAATGGAACAGCTGCTCCAAATGCTTGCCTTAGCTCAATGCATCCCAAGAAAAATGCTACGTTGGTAACTCACTTAAGTTTTCAGGAGAAAGTAACATTTGAAAGAACACAAGCTATATGATTGATCCTCAAGCAGCTATTTGAGTCTCAAGACCAATGGCAGACATCATCAAGAAGATAAACCAGGAGCAAAGATAAAGGGTAGAGCAGGAACACCACGATTGACGTCCAGACAGGGAAGGTGGAGCAAAAGCTTGCACTTAGTCCCACAGTAGCAGACACCATGAGAACTACCAGCACTTCAGCAGAGAAATCCCATGAAAACCCTCGAAAATAAACCAACGACAAAAGAACAGAAAATCCCAGAACATTGTTCATGAACACCCCACCATAAAGCTGCAGCAACAAAGTCAATGTCAAACCAAGATGTCTTCATGTTTGGTTAGGCAGGTTGCGTATTGCAGATGAGCCAAAAAGATTTTGATCGATTACTTCGACTGGAACTTATAGTGCATGTACAATGATATAAGGGACTAAAGAGAAGTCCAGCATGCTACTTTGGATGAATAGTGTAAACTTGAAAGAAATTTCAATTTCGGATGAATACAACAACAATTTACCGGGAAAAAAAGGGTCCAGCATAGTAATAAAGTTGTGTATATGAGACATCAACTGATAAATTTACGAGCCACATTATTAAGTTATTCTTTATTTCTATCTTGTAGCATGTCTCAATGGTATGTGCTGTGTACACAAAGTAATCAAGTTTAGCTAGCAATGTGTCATGCAATTTTAATTATTTTTTTGGAGCCTAATTGGAGATATTCAATGTGAAAATTGGCTACCTTTCATCGGAGCCTTCTGTGTTTGCTTCAAACTAAAGTAAGAAGGAGAGGGACAAACCTCAGAAAATGTCAAAGACGTTGTTCTTGGTTTCTTTCGACGTGCAGATTTGATTGCTGAGATTGCAACTCGAGCATTCGTGGCCAGCGGGACTAGTATAAATGAGACGAAGAAAGATGGTACACTAGCAGTGGAGGAGAAATTCTGGACACTGTCTATAAGAGGTTCTGCTAGCACTGCTAATATGATTACTCCAAGCATCAAAAGCGCGATGGCCTTTGTCCAAGCCCATATAGACATCCCGATGGTCTTCTCCTCGACTAACTTATCGATTTCTTCCCATTTTTTCTGCAGGGTCATCAAAAACTTCACATAACTAACCATATAGTTAGTAATTGAGAAAAGTCAAATTGTTCTAGTTGTCAATGGCTGATCTAAAGGGCGGGAAAAACATTTGTTAAGTAGTTTCATTGGGATAAGAAAGTGGTGAGCTCAGGAAGAAGATTACAGTTTTGAATCGAAAAGAAATGTTTAACAATATTACAAATTGAAACACATGTTTTCATAGTTCCCTTCCTTTTATTTGGGGTTAGTTTATAGGACTTGCATACTTCTTAATATATATTTTCCCACTATATCTGTGACTTTCTCCCCCTTGCCCCAATTTTCTGGACCTATCAATGGTTCGACTTACTTGGAACATATCGTCTTCATCCTCCCCTGAGTTAGGAGCTAAATTGCTTGTTGTGTTGAGCCATTTTGCAAATCCAGATACAAACTCATCCTCGTTGATTATTTGATCTCCATTAACGTCAAATTCTTCCATTACTTTTGCCACAATTTCATCTACATCCCAAGGTATCTTACCAAAGTTGACATCCAAGAGCATTTCTTTCAATTCCGACCCTGATATACAATTATCTTTATCAAGATCAATAGTATCGAAGAACCTGTAATCCAGTAGGCCCATTGGTTAGTGTGCTGGCCATGACAATGCGTACATATTCAAATATGCTTCTGATTTTGGCCAACTGAGAAGAAATTAACTAGTTGAAAACAATGAAGGGATTACCTTTTTATAACAGATACATTTGGTGTACCATCTTGTGTTAAGAGGCTCCCTTGTTCGTGGCTTTGAACATGCCCTATGATTTCTGATATTAGATGCTTCTTCTTTTCATGTTCTTGCCGTTTATTTTGAATATAAGGCTTCAAAATCTAGTAAGGAGATTCACGGAGCTCTATCAATAAATGGCAAGATATGTAGTAATACTCCCACAAGATAAACCTTAATTACCTGATACAAGTCTTTCAACGATCTTACTGTATGATACCGTTTGTCCATTGCACGTTTTGTATCATCAATCCATTTGGTTAACACAGTGACAAATTCATCTGTAGTTATTTTCTTGTCACAGTTGAGATCAAATTCTTTCATAACCTCAGCTATTGTTTCGTCCTGGTCCCGATGTGATTTTCTAAATCTAATTTCTTGGAGAAGTTCTTTTAGCTCAGAAAACGAGATGTAATTGTCGCCATCTTGATCCACCTCCTGAAACAGCCTGCAACACATTGCATATTTGCTTTTAAGTCCTGTATAGGGTCCAGTCCTCAGAACAGAACATAGTTACCAGATAATAATTGCAATATTTTCTAAAAATCCACCTTCTTATAGCAGGCACATTAGGTGCCCCATCTTCAGTGAGGAGTCTTCCCATTGTCTGTTGTTGCACATGTGTCAATACGTCGACAACCAAGTGCTCATGCTTGATATATTCCAATCGCCTCTCTTGGACCCAAGGCTGGAAAACCTGCATGATTCAATATGCAAGCAAGAACGCAAAATTAATTCCAAGGCATGAAAGGATAGTCAAAGAAAGTATGGTAGGTTATTCCTTTGTACTTTTTGGGCTATAATGGCTAGTGCAGAAGCTGCAAATTTAGTGAAATGAAACGAAATACCTGGTAGATGAAGTACAGGATTAGGAACACAAGAGAGACGCATAGAGCGAATATGATGGTGATACGTTGCAATGAATATGACAGGTGAAAGATTTTCGGGACTAGGATGATTATAAATGGAACCACTGAAAGAGCCATAATTCTTGCAGTGGTACTAGTCTCCTTATTTTTTTCAGTGGTACTAGTCTCCATATCTGTAATTATACCAGCATCTGTGAAAAGAAAAAGAGATTTCACATTATTTCTCTGTAAAAAGCTGTTTAATCACATTCACAATGTGTGGAAGAACTTGTACGGTTAAATGCAAAAAGCACCTAAACGGTGCATCCGTCTCGTGCATCTGCTGATGTCTCAAACGTACAAAAAACAGAGAAAATACAGTGGTTTTTGTGCATTTTACTAGGTGCGATCAGAATTACTCATTCATAAAAACGAAAAGCAGAAGAGAAGAAAGAGAGCTCACCGGTCAAGGGTGATAACAACTTCTTAATTCGGCTTTGTGTAGGATTTGAACCGCGGGGTGAAGGAGATGTCAAGCTAGAGGGAAAGTCTCGTCTTCCAGCGATGACACAAGTTCCCCAAATTACTGTAAGAACCAAGATTGTTGATCCTGCTAGTAAACCAACTCCAGTGAAGACATACTCTTGAGCTAACTCCTTACTGTTCGAAAGTCCAGATGCTAAAGAACATTAGAGAAAAGAAGAAATATCAGTTCACAGCGTTGTTCTGCAATAATTTTTTCGATTGTATCAGCATTGTTTATGGGCTTAAGGCTACTCAAAGTAGCCAAGTTCTTACGTGCATTACTTTTTCGCAACTTGTAAACTAGTTCTTATTCTTATAGGCTGTATGCCAATCGCGGCTATGATGCCGACTGAGTCAACTGTCTAACTCCGGTAACTCCTTGATCCCAGGGTCGATCACCCTCAATGCTCTTTCCAAAATTAGGACGGATCTAGAAAGTCTAATCGGTAGATGCCAACAAATCATTAAAAAGAATTGATAGCTAACATAAAAGATTTAAAAAGGTTCAAGTTCACATAAAATACGAATAATAAAAAAACACATTATAATTAGCGTCGCTATTAAATACGTTAAATAAAAAATAGATTGCTCAATTTCACTATTAACAATAAATTTTCACTATGCATACTGATTTATTTAACTTGCTAAGGTTAGTCAAAATAAAGTACTAATTTTGCATGAAAGACGCTTAATTCTCACTGTATAGATATATTACTAATATAATTATCAATTGTATCAGTACATTACTCACATGTAAGTTAACAAATTAAACTATAAGAATTTATACTAAAAAAGAACTAACCTTAATCTATTCTTGTTTTTTGTTTTTATTTATTTTTTTTGTAATCTAAAAATTTAGAATTTTGAAGAATGAAGATAAAGTAAGAAAATGACAAAGATAACGCATGGTACTCGGTAGCACAAAGAGTAAAAAAACACAATAAAATAAAATCTTAATAAATTAATATTACAATTTAGTTGCATTTTTATAAATATTTTACATATTTTTCCGCCCCTGTCCGAAATCTTTCTTTCCAATTGAAAAAACCTGTGTAGCATCCTTCAAATTTATTGCATTAATTTAATGATGTTTACTTACGTTATTTTATAATTCGCACGTAACGTTACGTGGCTCGTGCTAGTCATTACTTGTTGTCCACTCAATTAATTATGTAAAGTCCAATTTGATATACCAGAGTAGGTGACAAACAAGCATCAATGGTACAGTAGCTAGCTGTATTTTGAATTTCACATCTGTAGGCAAATTCTTGTTGAATACAGTGTACGGCATTATCTCTTGAGAGGCGGGGAGGACTATTTCACTAGAAAAGTCATCTTCAACAGCACATTACACCCTTATCTTTTGTCTGCAATCACTGGTGCCAATATATTAGTCGTTTAGTACGAGAATCAATGTCTTAAAACAGCCCTCTCGTGGAATGTCCGAACTTTTGCAAGTTTCAAATTCATTGATGAACACGACTAATTAAACTTATTAAAGTGGTGGAATGAAGCAACAAGCTTTATTTTCATCGCCGTGCTCAATTTTATTCTATAATGCTTCAAGTCGCACTTCATCGATTTTTAGCAATAAAAGAAAAGCGTAGGTAGATAATATAATTTGTCTTTCGTAGTTACGGAAGACGTTATAATGTTCTCATTTCAATGAAGTTAGTCGCATGTGAAAATGTAGAAAACGAACAAGTAACATGACCCTGAATCATTGCTACCATTATTCTTGTTTTGGTTGTATACTCTGAATCATTTAGCCGGAATTTGTATTTGGCTTTGAAGTCTTCAAAAATCCTGCTAAATTCAATTCCAAATAGCTACAGTACGTAAAGAGATTGAGGAGCGTACCGAGAAGTATCAAGGACTCCGGGAGGGCACCAAGAACTTGGAAGGCACTGGCACCGAAGACACCGGGACCAAGAATCTTGAAAATCCGTTCACCGCCGGCGGCCACGTAGGACTCCCCATGGATCATCAGGTACTCGTAAACCAGGACAAGAAAAAGATGGCCCAGAAGAGTATTTGAGCACGGCAAGAACCCGTACATTTGCTCGCACTCTTCCTCAGCAGAATCCATTGATTTGAGACGTAGGAACGAAGATTCTCCCGCTCCAGCATGGCCGATGCCATCAGAGACCGATTCTGAAGAATCTTGGCGTAAAGCTCGGCCCGTTACGTCCACCGCTAGTAGAGAAAGCAGAAACAAAGTAGAGCATGCCGTTCTTGCAAGTTTTCCCATTTGAAAGATTATCGAGAAACTGACTAAAATCAAGTGGATGTGGTGAATGACTGCGTCGTTGATCAGATATACAAGAAAATTCTCTGAAGATGATTATGAATGAAAGGATATCTGTATATATATATATACTTATGATAAGTCAACGTTTGTTTTGGTCTACTGATAGGGTCGGTCAATGCTCATTTGTGGATATGCTGCTATTATACAGAGTGGCAGCTTATATCAGAAGAAATTGGCATGTGCAATACGCACGTGGTCGAGGTGTAGGATTTAGTACAAGTCATTGTTGCAAGTTTAAACTTTTGGATGGTTGGCGTGAAGAGTAATTGGGCATCATTACATGGATGGACTAATCCCGTATACGTGGCCATGGTCTTCTAATTGGTCTTCTTAGTGAACATGGATTCTCTGTTAAAGTAACTTGATTAAAAATATAAATGAACAAACGCACTCTAAAAAAATTAAACCGTAAAAGAGCCTCTCTTTAATTTCTTCTTTTTTCTCGGTCCAAAATGCTCAAATATATTTTTCATGGGCAAAAAACAAGAAGACCAAAAAAGTCGTAGATTGAGCCGCCTTAGTAGTAGTTTGCTGGTCTAGTCATGTTTATGTCATGAGACTACGTGGATAAAAAAATGTTGATATCTTTGTGGAGTTTAGTCAGTCCATTTTTTGAAGTCTCCTTCCTTCTAGTGCATTAGTTGAGAATTATGAGCAAGTTCCACGAAGCTTTCATTTTGAATTCTCCACACGGCTTCTCAGTTCATATATTTACTTTATGTTGCAATTTAAAATTTTAAAATATTGATAACTCAACGTGGTATCAGAACTCTACTTTGATAAAGTCTTAAATCTGACCATTCATACTTGTATATATGGCCCCGAGTCATTATGGTGTTTCCGTGCTTGTAAAGTGTTAATTTAACGCCTTAACACTCTTTTAACCCACACACTACTATATGTTCATGTATTTCTAGTTGGTAGTGGTTAGATCTGTGGTTTGATTCAAGCAATTGGTTGATTAGTTCCTATGCTTCATGTGCAAGTTACTCATCTTTTCCAACACCAATTTGGAACAGTTGAGTTTCTACAAGCCAAAGCCAATACTCTGTTGTCCACGATATTGATCTATTCCCACCTAGATTTATTTAGAGAAGGATAAATTACACAAAACTCCCCTGAGGTTTGTCATAACTACACGCAATCCCTCCTAACTATTAAAATTACACTCGGCTCAAAAAGTAACTTTTTCTCTTACGGTGTTAACAATGCAATGCAAAAAGACATGAATGCCTCTCAAACAATGTTTTCTTGGAATTTGGCTAAAATTTACAAAAACCCTAAACCTCCATTAGACCCAACAATGCCAGAGCTCCCATATGATGTTATCACAGACATACCCACTCGATTGCCAGTCAAGTCTCTTCTATTGTCCAGATGCATTTCAAAGTCGTGGTGTGCTCTGATCGACGACCCGAAGTTCATCAAGATTCATCTCAATCGGTCCATCAAAACAAGCTCCATTCTGGCCCTAATATTCGAAGGTAAAGGCACCCTTTACTCTGTAAAACACGATTCACTGCAAAATGCCACTGAATTTGACACCCGGTTTGAAAACTCCAACACCACTGATGTATATGGTTCGTGCAATGGCTTAATTTTACTGTTGATGAGCAAAAGTACCATTGCCATGTTCAACCCGTCAACCCGAAGGTATCATGCCTTGCCAACTAGTCTAGTTGGGCACCTAGATGGTGTTGTGGGTACTCATGAAACTTATGGACTTGGCTATGATGTAGCTAGTGATGATTATAAAGTGATTAGGATAAATGAGTTTAGGGACAAGAATCATAATTGGGTTAGCTCTGAACCCAGGGTTTATAGTTTGAAGTCAGATTCGTGATGTAAGATTAAGGATTTTCCTTATTGTGTACCGTATAAGCGGGTCTGGGGCGCGAGTATGGAAGGTCGGCTGCATACAGTTGCGAGACAAAATTGGACACCCAACAAGTCTAGGATGATTGCTGCGTTTGACATTGGCACTGAGGCGTTTCACTTGGTCCCGTTTCCTGAGTTCTTGGACAAGGATTTCCTAGGTATTAGAATGAAGGTGTTGGATGAGTGTCTTTGTCTAGTTGGCACGTATATGGACATGCGTACGGATGTATGGATGATGAAAGATTATGGGGTGATGGAGTCTTGGACTAAGTTGATATCGGTTGTTGATCCTTGCATCGAAATAACGCCTTTGTTTTATTCAAAAAAGTGGAGTTGGCTGAAATTTACAAAAATCCAACATTACAATAAGACCACAAAGGTGTATAAAGAACAAAGGGGGGTATTTTTGGTATGAAAATTGCATAAAGTAGTGTGTCAGGGAATCTTGAAACGGAGTTGGGCCTGTCGTTAAAAGTGTGTAGTTGTGTGTAATGCAGGTACAAACATCAGGGGAATGGAGTGTAATTTTAATAGTTGGGGGGCTGAGTGTAATTATGACAAACTTCAGGGGAGTTTTGTATAATTTACCCTTTAGAGAAACACCACAGGTGAAGGTTGTCGCTAAGGTACCTTTCGATTGAAAAATGGTAAAATGTTTTGTCTTTACAAGTAAATGGAAACGTAGTAGAGATTGACAATATTCAATTTTAGCACAAGTTTTGTTATTAATTACTCCCTCCATCCCACATAATTTGATCAACTTTCTTTTTTTAGTCATCCCACAAAATTTACTCATTTCTAAATAAAGAAAGATTCTATAAGTACTTTTACATAATTATCCTTGTTACCCTTTTTTTTGTTCTACTTCTCTATCCACATTCACTACAAGAAAAACTATTTTTTACGACGGACTTTTCAACGATGGAGGATAATTCGTTGCTAAAAGACCTTTCAGCGACTGAAAACACCATCTGTAAAAGTCCATCGGCAAAAAATATTTACCAACGAAATATACTATCGGTAATAGTTTTTGCCGACAGAATATTAGCGACGGTTACACCATTGCTAGAATTTTTTTATAAAATATCTAATAATTTAGCGACGGAAAAACACCGTCGCTAACATATCCGTCGGTGAAAGTTTTTAAAATAGGACTTTCTGCGACGGACTTTTAGCGACGGTATTTTTCCGTCACTAAAAGTCCTTACATATAACAGGTTTGTCTTTCTCTCTCTCCCTCCCCGTTTCTCTCTGTCTCTCACTCTCACCTACTCACCGGCAATTTTTTTACCAGCGGTCTCCCTCTCTGGCCACCCACCTCCGGCGACATCACCCCCTCCCCCCCACGTCGTGCCCCTCCATATTTGCGTGCCACCAACTCAGCGCCACCAATTCCCTCCACTGCCTACCACCAAGGCCCTCCATTTCCTCCGCGCCACCAACGCTGTCGTCACCGCACCACCTCTATGTATGTCTATTTGCCCTAATTTGCTTTAATGCATGTTTAAGCGCCATTTGTCCTAATTTTCAGATGTTCTGATTTATGTCCTAATTTGCCCTAATTTGTTTCTGGAATGTCGATATGTTTCTTATAATTTTCAATTATTTTTAATTGCTGATGGAATTGATGAAATTGATTTTGTAACTGATTGATTAGTTTGTTTAATTGCTGATGGAATTGATGCCTACATTTGTATATTACAAAATATGGAGAATTGAGACTTTAGATATGATAGGGAGCATTTGAGAATTAAGAATGTTGAAGGAGGAGGGACTCAATTGGATTGAATGTGTGATTTTTATTAATTTTTATTACACTGAGCATTTGAGAATTGAGATTGTTGACGGAGGATGAGACCCAATTGGATTGTTGCCCGGAGGTGTCAGACACGTGTCCGGAGGTGTCTGACATGTGTCTGGATGTGTCGATGAGGTGTCGAGGTGTTGGTAGGTCATGGACACCACGTCCGATCTACACCGACACCGAAGAATGTCACATTTTGACTTTCTACTTGCGGACACCTCTTGAATCGAACCATAAATTAAACTAATTGAACTATAAATTGAATGTCCTAATCCAATCGAACCCTAAATTAAACTAATTGAACCCTAAATTGAATGCCCTAATCCAATCGAACCTTAAATTGAACTAATTGAACCCCTTAATTGATATGCAAAATTGAATGTCCCAATTCAACCGAACCCTAAATTGAACTAACGGAATCCAATTGAACCCTAAATTGAAGTAATTGAACCCTAAATTGAATGTCTTAATCCAATCGAACCCTAAATTGAACTTATTGAACTCCCTAATTGAATGCCCCAATTCAACCGACCACTAAATTGAACTAATAGAACTCCTAATTGAACCCTAAATTGAAGTAATTAAATCCTAAATTGAATGCCCTAATCGAATCGAACCCTAAATTAAACTAATTGAATCCTAAATTGAATGCCCAAACATAAATCGAACCCTAAATTGAACTAATTGAACCCTAAATTGAATGCCCCAATTGAACTGAACCCTAAATTGAATGCCCCAATTGAACTGAATCCTAAATTGAACTAGGACTACCCTAAATTGAAGTAACTGAACCCCTAATTGAATCCTAAATTAATTTCCCTAATCGAATTGAACCCCAAATTGAAATAATTCAAGCGCATCAGATATGTGCATTTTGAACAATTTTTTTCCATTTGAACATTGATCATTTATTTGATAATTTTAGGTTGTTAATTGTGCATTTGAGAATTGTGATTATTGATCGATGATTTTAGATTGTTAATTGATAATTTTAGGTTATTAGCTGTGCATTTGAAGTAATCGAGATTAATAATTGATGATTTTAGGTTGTTAATTTATGATTATAGATTGTTAATCGTGCATTGAGCATTTGAGATATTGAGATTGTTGACGGAGGATGGGACCTAATTTGATTGAATGTGTGATTTTTATTAATTTTTATTGTATTGAGCATTTGAGAATTGAGAATTGATATTGTTGACGGAGGATGGGACCTAATTGGATTGGGATACCTGTTAGTTAGAGCAGACACGGACACCACGTTTGATCGACGGTGTCTGACTTTTAAGAAATAAATCAACGTATGCCGATGTGTCCGGAGGCGTCGGACACGTGTCGGTATGTGTCGGACACGTGACGGTAGGTGTCGGACACGTGTCCGGAGGACAAGGACACGTGTTTGTAGGTGTCGTAAGTGTCAGACACATATCCAGAGGTGTCAGACACGTATCAGACACCATATCGACACCCTATATGAGGTGTCGGAATTGAGATTGTTGACTGTGCATTCAATTTAGGTTAATTAGGATAACGCGACGTTTTTAGCATGCACCCCCTGGAATCTCATCATGTTTCCAGCACTGGCTATAAATAGCTGTAATTAGTCCTGATTAATAATATTTTAATAAATCAATTAACCCCAATTAGCTCTAATGAGCCTACTTAGTTTTAATTAACCCTAAGAAACCAATGAAAATCAAATTAGTTGTAATTATTCCAAATTAGCCCAAATGAACCCAATTACACGCATATTGATTATAGTTAGCCTAGTTAGTCGTCATTAGCACTAACATAACTCAATTAAGCCTAATTAGCCATAATTAGGACTAATCAACACTACTCGGCACAATTAAACTCTAATTAGGACTAAATAACCCTAATTAGTCCTAATCAACTCTCATTAGCTGTAATTATCCGAAACAACTCCTCATTAACAATAATTAGCCCTAACATAACCCAATTAAGCCCTAATTAGGACTAATCAACACTGCTAGGCACAATTAAACCCTAATTAGGACTAAATAATCCTAATTAGTCCTAATCAACCCTAATTAGCTATAATTATCCGAAACAACTCCTTGTTAACAATAATTAGCCCTAACATAACCTAATTAAGCCTAATTAGTCCTAATTAGGACTAATCAGCACTACTCGGCATAATTAAACCCTAATTAGGACTAAATAACTATAATTAGTCCTAATCAATCCTAATTAGCTATAATTATTCTAAACTACTGCTCATTAACAATAATTAGCCCTAAGATAACCCAATTAAGCCTAATGGAAGTGCTAATTAGGACTAATCAGCACTACTCGGCACAATTAAACCCTAATTAGGACTAAATAACTCTAATTAGTCCTAATCAACACTAATTAGCTATAGTTAGCCAAGGTACTCCTCATTAACACTAATTAGCCCTAACATATCTTAATAAATCCTAATTAGATTAACTTTTTTTCATAACGCTAAACCCTAAACCTTGATACTTGTAATTAACCCTAATAACCCAGTTAGCCCTTGTACATCCCATAATCACTCCATATTGCCCATAGATGGTTCAATTACTCCTTGTTTACAAACCCTGCCTTCTTTATATTAGTTGTTGTTTTGAGAAGTCCATTGGCAACGAGATGGTTCAACTCGTTGCCAATGAATTCTATTTAAAGTGGAATTGGTAACATATGCAACGATCTTTTTACAATTTTGATATTTTGGAAAGATTCTTGTATATGTTATCAATTTCTGAACGCATGCATGCATAAAAATCCTTAGTTCCCGTTCAAAGGTACTCATTACAAAGCAATGCTTTGTAATGAGCCTCTGGATGTCCAGTTTGGACAATTTGGAAAAGTTATGTGTTTATAAAACAGTGTTTCGACTCATGCTCTATGTTCTATGTCGTGGATATTTGGTACATGCTCTCATGTGTTTCTCCGGGTGTATACAGATCTGGTGTTCTAACATCCGTCAAACCTTTCAAGGCAAGGTTAGATGACTGTTAGAACACCTAATCGATGTTGTGTACTTGGAGAAATGCGGGAAAATGTTGCCAAATTTTCCGCAGACATAGGACTAAGCATGAGTTCTTCACTATTTTAGAAACATGTGCTTTTCTGAATGGGATAGGACCACTACCTATTAGAGAATGAAGGAGAAATATATAGACATCATGGAAAAAATGACTGACTTGTAATGTTGTAACATCACAGAAAAAATGTAGTAACATTCTAGAACTTGATTCATATTGATGTGTTTTTGCACGTCCGTTCATATATATAGTGCCGATGATGATTTCTGCCAAATTATTATTTTTAATGTGTTAATGTCTTTGCAATTTATCTATACGAAGTCAGATATAGATAGGATACGAGCTATTCATGGCCGAGCTGGACGCCGAGCTGCTTTCACCCCGGTGGGTCCTACCTTATCATTGCTCACTGATGACGAAGCACAGAGTGATCACGTATAACCCCAGCCATCGCCCCAGCCCCAGCCCCAGTCGTCGCCCTGGCCCGACGCAGATTCATCCCACCCGTGCGTTGATTCTCATTCTTTCGTGGGTTCTACCACCGGTATAGTTGATAATATTTAGTACATTTTTGCTAATTTATATTTGAAGTATATTTGAACTGTATTAATGTCTGTGTTTTGTAGGATCTCGACGAGGACGTGGCCCGACACGCGGGGTACGCATTGACCCCCAGCATAAACAGAGAGTTACGCTCACCCAGGAGGACCTATAAGTAAAATAAAATCACATCATGCCTTATTTTGTACATTTGGGATGTTAATTTATATTTGAATTGTATTAATTTATTTATTTACTTCTTTGGCAGGATCCTGGAGAATCAGGCGAGGACGAAGATCGGCGTTCTTATGAAGGGCTGATTCACCAAGCTACGCCTGTACTGGAAGGATTGGGATGCCGTTACGAAGGAGTCCCTATGGGAGGAGTGGCTGGTACGTTGAAGTATTTTTTTCCTGCGATAGTATTGCTTTAATTAGAGTTTGTGTTATTGAATGCCTTGCAGGAGGGGTTCAGGTTTGACTCGGCTAATCAGCAGGCATTGGGGCGGCAGACCTTCTTTTCTTACATCGCCAAGAATTATCGTCGATGGCTCCACGACGCACGAGACCAGGCAAAGAAGATGCTGCCCGATGGTGCCCCGATGTCAGAGATGAAGACATATCCCCCACATTGGATATCTCTAACTGTATAGGGGATATGATAGATTGGTGGGCTGCGGATCCAAGCTGGGACGCCAAGAGTAAGAAGGGGTCGAAGAACAGACAGAACAGAGATCCGATGCACATAGGGGGGGTCGGTGCCACACGACATCGTCCGACACATGAATGCGGTCCAGAACCCGGATCTGGATGAGGATGAGGTCGTAGCTCTGACGTATAACCAGACACACTTGGGAAGAAGGACAAGGATGAGGCGGGCTGGGCTGGCGACTATGTTTCGGATATTGCCCGACAGATCGATGTAAGTCGATGTGTTTAATGAAGTTGTTAATTTTTTCTTACTATCCTCAATGTCAGTTGCGTTAATTAATGCCCTAACATATCTTTAAATCACTATTTTTTAAGGGCCTCGTATGAACAGCTTAGGGAGTCCGGACAGCCATCAGCGTCCATTAGTACGGGTGCGAGTACTGGGGTGTTGAAGTGATGGCTGGATACGCCGGAGGTCGTCAATCGGCCGAAAGGCAGCATACGCGGCCTGCCTAGCATGACTGCTCATGCCGTGATAAGAGCGTCCTCACCCCCTGTTGCCCCTGCACAGACACCAGCTCCTTGGCATCCGTTGGACGAGGAGGAGATCCAGCGCATTGCTACGATGGTGTTGAGGCTGATCAAGGAGCAGGATCAGTACGGTACCGCTGCCGAACATGCCGAGCCAGCCCCGGATCAGCAGGATCCAGATCCAGTACTTGGCAACCCCTGATGAGCCCCTTCTCGTGCCTGGTCGCAGCTTGTCCCCCCTCCCCCCGCCTGGTCGCAGCTTGTCTCCCCTCCCCCCGCCCGGTCGTAGCTTGTCCCCCCTCCCCCCGCCCAGTCGTAGCTTGTCCCCCCCGATCCCAGCATGTCCCCCCCCCGTTCGGCTTGTACATCATGACTATTTTTTATAATTGATTGTATATTTTTCTTTGTGTATTGATTATTGTGCGTTGTTGAGAATTGTGTATTGATTATTTTGCGTTGTTGAGAATTAAAATTTTTGCTTGATGATGTCATCAAGCGACACGTGGCACTCTTCGGGAGTGACACGTCACCGAGAGGTCCACAAGTGTCGATGCGCCACAGACTATCCGATCGCATATTCACCTGGCCTGCTCCTCACAGCGTCGCTCTATCTGTCTGGAAAGACTGGCTCCCACAGCGTCTGTGTGGCCAGAGAACCCCTTTGATCTAGCCACCAATCCAAGGGCCTGGTAGCGGTGGGGAAGACCTGACTCCCAACTTCCACGCAGAGTAGACGTGATGCTCTCCGGAGACCTGCTCCCGTCTCAGAGTGACCAAGGGGTCATAGTCCCTAGGGGTGCTGATGAAGCCCCCAGTGCCGAAGCACGTAGGCCAGTCACGTAGACACCCCGACGGAGATAGTGTTCAGGAGGAGTTGCCTATCTCGGGGCCGAGGTATTATCCTGGAAGAGTCGTCTACCTGGCAAAAGGGGACTCTTCGTGCCGGAGCACCTAGAGCTCCCTGGAAGAGATACTATCTTAAAGAGCAAGCCTATCCCTGCGAGGTGAGTCCTTGTGCCGGAGCACTCAGAGCGCGTCAAGGTAGCATCCCAGAGGAGCCGTCTACCCGACGGGCCGAGGTAGTATCCCGGAGGAGCCGCCTACCTGGCAGAAGGGGAGTTGAAAATCTCCCTGGTAGAGATAGTGTCTTGGAGCACTCAAAGCACATCAAAGTAGCATCTCAAATAACCCTTCTACCCGATGGGCCAAGGTAGCATCCTGGAGGAGCCGTCTACCTGGTGAAAGGGGAGTCTTTATACCAGAGCACTTAAAGTTCCCTGGCGGAGATAGTGTCCCGAAAGAGTCGCCTATCCCCGCGGAATGCTGCACACTGTGGAGAGTACGTGGGTCAAAGCACGTTGCACGACCAAGGCAAGGTGCGCATAATTTGGTGAAAGGATGGACCAACGCAAAGTACATGGTTGTATGATAAAGAGCCAGGGGGTGCGACTGTATCAGCGGCGCGGCGCATGGGCGCGATAGAGTGTTTATGGTGCCTGGGGCACGGTAGTGTGCCAGAGAGCTTGGGGGCGCTGCTGTATCAGTGGCGCAGCTCATGGGTGCGGCGAAGTGTTGAAGTGCGGCAAGCGGGGGCAGGCGATAGGGATCACGAAGACGGCGTGGGGGCACGAGAGCGGGCAATGGGCACGGACGATAGAGTCATTATGTATCATTTCGCTAAGAGTATTTGGGATACTCTACAAGTTGCTCGTGAAGGAACCTCTCTTCTAAGAGAGTCCAAAATGAATTTATTGTTTATAGATTATGAGTTATTTCAAATACTTCCAAATGAATCCATTACAGACACGTATACTCATTTTACTAACATTGTGAATCCGTTGAAGCAATTGGGAAAAGAATTCACTAATGGCAATCTTGTAAGAAAGGTGATTAGGTCTTTACCAAGAGCTTGGGATGTAAAAATCACCGCCATCCAAAAATCGAAGAATCTTAATATATTTCCACTTGATGAATTGATGTGTTTCCTAATGACGTACGAAATTCAATTCAAATCATTTGATCAAGAGGATATCAAGAAGAAGCCTACCTCAATTACTCTTAAAGCTTCATCTTCAAACAATGAGCCAAGTGATGATAAAGAAGAAGAATTTGACGAAGAGAATGTTGCAATGATTGCAAAAGAACTTCAAGAAGTTCTTAAGGTTTAGAAGGAATGATATAAGAAGAAAACAAAGTGATAGCAATGAAGAGAAATTTTTGTTATAAAAGTGACAAGCCGGGACACATGAAGATGGATTCTCCCATATACAAGAAGGAGAAGAAGGAAAAAAGAGATGTATGAGAAAAAGTTAAAAGTAGACAATTTTCTAAAAAAGAGAACAAGGAGAAGGAACAAGCATTGAATGCCGAACAAACTCCAACATGGAGTGGCTTCGACTCAAGTGATGAAGAGAATGAGAAGAATGAACAAGCAAATATATGCTTCATGGCAAATGATGAGGTAAACTCTTCTTCCGGTAGTGATAGTGAGAATGAAAGTTTTGAAGATACATATGATAGCTTATATGAGGAATCCAAGAAACTTTTTAAGAGGAACATTATATTGTCTAAACAATTACTTGAGGCTAATAAGCAAATAGAGAAGTTGAAAATGCAAAATAATGAGTTGTATGTCAAGAATGAATGCATTTCTAGCCATTTATGTGTGGAGCATGTGAATAATAATTTGGTTGAATTAATTGTTAACATTCCTAGCTCAAAACAAATCTATTGCAATGCTTTGTCTTTAGAAAAACAAAATGAAGACTTAAAACTTAAAACTTGAGATTTGTGATTTGAAATTTTGTCTTTAAAAATTTGTTAATCGTCAAAATAATTTGGATGTCATGCTTGGATACCAAAGAATTGGCCTAAACAAAGGTGGTGTTAGATTAGATCCCTTCACCTTGTCTCCTAAAGTTTTTCAACAACAATCTAGATTGAATGTTCATATAATACAACCGAAGAACTATTGCACACCATTTACACATTGCGGTTGGTGCAACAAGAAAGGGCATGCAAGTAAGTATTGTCCTTGTAGAATTGTATATGTTAGAAGTAGAAAGAAAAATGTGGGTTGTGAAAGGTCAAGATTACAAATATTAGACTAAAACCCAAGGATCCAAGAAAGTATGGGTATCAAAAATCACTACTTAATTTGTGTTTATAGTTATGTATTAAAGCAAAGTCTAGTAGCAAGAAGTGGATTCTTAAGAGTGGAAGTTCAAGACACATGACTGGCAATATATCTCTTTTCACCTCAATCGATCTTAAAAAAGGAGGAAAGTAACCTTTGGTGACAATGCACAAGAAAATATCAAAGGTAAATGTACTATTGGCAAAGAACCACATTCAATTAAGAATGTGTTTTATGTTGAAGGCTTGAATCATAATTTTCTAAGTATTAGTCAATTTAGTGATAAATGCTTTTGAGTAATCTTTGAGGCTTCTCATTGCACAATACAATCCATTAAAAATAACGAAACAATCTTGGTAGGAAGTAGAGATGATAATGTTTACTCCATACAATTAAATGATTTGGCTTACCAAGATGTTAAGTGTCTTAGTGCTATTAGTGAGACATCTTGACTTTGGCATCGAAGACTTGGACGCATACATATTGAGCATTTGAAGGATATCTCAAGCACAAAACTTGTAAGGGGCCTCTCAAAGATCAAGTTTGAGAAAGACAAAATATGTTATACTTATCAAATAGGTAAGCAAAAGAAAGTCTCTCACAAACCAAAAAAATAGTATCTACTTCTAGACCTTTGCAATTACTCTATATGAATTTGTTTGGATTGCCCAACTATTAGTCTTGGTGGTATATCACATAAGTTTTCGGCTCCTAGAATTCCTCAACAACATGGTGTTGTCGAAAGAATAAATAGGTCTTTGAAAAAAGCGGCAAGAAAAATATGGTTTACCTAAGTACTTTTGGCGAGGGCGGTTAATTGTGCATGTTTTGTTCTTAATAGAGTTATCTTGCAAAAGATTTTGTTAAAAACCTCATATAAGCTATTTAATGATAAGAAACCTAAGATGAGCTTTAGAATCTTTGGATGTAAATGCTTTATTTTAAATACTAAGGATAACCTTGATTTCAAAACCAATTAGGGATTTTTCTTGGTCACTCTAATAATAGTATGGCATATAGAGTTTATAATAAAAGTATTTCGGTTGTAGAAGAATCCATAAATGTTATTTTTTATTAGACTAATCCTTTTTCTTTGGAGGACTAACATTATTAATGTAGATGATATGGAAAATGACATGAAAACTTTGGACTTAAGTGAAACATCAAAAGACAACCTCAAAGAAATTGTTTTAGGGGAGCAACAATGAAGTTCTCAAGGGGGAGACAAGGAAGCATGTAATGACGTTTCAAACCCGGACAACTCTCAAGCCTTACCAAAAGATTAGACTTACAAGAAAGATCATCCAAGCGATCAAATCTTAGGTAATCCTTCGAGTGGGGTAAAAACTCGATAATCTCTCCAACATCATGTTAATTTAGCTTTTCTCTCACAAATTGAACTTAAAAACTTTTCCAAACCTTTACATTATGAATCTTGGATGTTTGCTATGCAAGAAGAGCTCGTTCAATTTGAAAGAAATCAAGTTTTGACTCTTGTGCCTAAACCTCAAGACAATAGGATTATAAGTACAAAATGGATATTTAGAAACAAGTTTGATGAATCCGGAATCGTGGTTAGATTTAAGGCTAAATTAGTGGTCCAAGGTTAAAACCAAGAGGAAGAAATTGATTTTGCAGAGACTTATGCACCGATAGCGAGACTTGAATCTGTTAGAATATTATTAACTTATGCTTGTTATAAAGATTTTAAACTCTATCAAATGGATGTTAAGAGTGATTTTCTAAATGGTTTTATTTGGGAGGAAGTATATGTGGCTCAACCTCCTGATTTTGAATATGAAAATATTCAAATCATGTTTTCAAGCTTAGTAAAGCTCTTTATGGTTTAAAATAAGCTCCTAGAGCTTGGTATGAAAGGCTAAGCAATTTTCTTTTAGAAAATGATTTTTCAATAGGAAATTTGACACCACTATTTTTATAAAATCTAAGGGCAAGGATTTATTATTGGTGCAAATTTATGTTGATAATATTATATTCAGTGTTACGAATGGATCCTTGTGTGAAGAGTTTGCTTCTTGCATGAGTAAGGAGTGTGAAATGAGCATGATGGGAAAACTCAACTTCTTCTTTGGATTGCAAATCAAACAAAGTAAGGATGAAATCTTTATCAACCAAGCCAAATACACCAAAGAGCTACTCAAAAGATTTGACATGGAAGGTTCAAAGGCATTTGGCACTCCAATGACCTCATCATTAAAGCTTGATAAAAATGAAAAGGGTAAGGATGTTGATATTAAGCGCTATCGAGGTATGATCGGCTCACTCCTTTACTTTACCGCAAGTAAACCTGTTATAATGTTTAGTATTTGTCTATGTACTAGATTTTAAGCTTGTCTTAAAGAACTCATTTGGTATCCGTTAAGAGAATCCTTAGATATCTTAAAGGCACTCACGACTGGGTTATGGTTTCCTAGGAACACGTCATTGTTTGACCTAGTTGGTTACTCTGACGCCAACTACGCTGGATGCAAAATCAAGCCAAAAACACTAGTAGCGGTTGTCAATTCCTAGGACACCCACTTGTTTCTTGAAGTTCCAAAAAGCAAAATTCGGTTGCACTCTCTACCCCCAAAGCCGAGTAGGTGGCGGTTGGTGCATGCTGTGCATAAATTTTTTAGATGAAACAAACCCTATTGGATTTTGGACTCAAGTAGATCACATCCTTATCTTATGCAATAACTTTAGTGCCATTGACTTGAGCAAAAATCTCATCCAACATTCATGGACTAAGCACATAGAAATCAAACACCATTTTATTCGTGATCATGTGCAAAAAGGTGATATTGTTCTAGATTTCATGGACACAAATCACCGATTAGCAAATCTCTTCACTAAGTCATTGGATTCAAAAAGATTCACCGCTCCTAGAAGAGAACTTGACATATCTTCACCTATGTGACTGAATTGTTATATATCTTATGTTCTAACGTGTTAATTGCACTTCACATGCTTGAGCACTATCTCATATGCTTAAAACAAATTTTTGGTTATTTTTTTATTTTCAAAATTATTGATTTTGTTGATATTCATTAAATTTCAATTGTTTAATTTGATTTGCATGAATTTTTATCGCAATATACATATTCATAAACATTTAAAGGTTGTTAGATATTTTGCATCGAAGTCGACTGCTCATGTCAATACAGTCGACTGTATTGGGGAATGCAATCAATTGCGTTACGGGAAAAAGGCATAAATCAAGCCCAGCAGACACAATCGTTGAAAATTCAATTCTTACACTAGGGTTATATTTCATCAAATTCGTTCAAATTGATCATGCAATTACATGATTTATCATTGATTCATGCTTAGTTAGATTTATTGCTTGCTTATACATAAGTTAATGACATATATTCAACCGACTTCTTAAAATTTCATGAACTAGGGTTTATATTCTTCAAAATCGTTCATATCCATGAAATCTTTTACATGTATTAGCTTCAAATTCATGTTAGTTATCATTATAGTATACTTTAACATGCTTTATTTCAACAATTTCATGGAAAATCACCAATTTCAAAAATTGCATAAACCTTAATTTTCAATTTTTTTATTTTTTGCCATGATCATGTACATTTTTCTTATTGTATTTTTCTTTCCATTTTTGTTAGACTCTTAAAAAAATGGCACGAGAAAAATGTGCCCATGCTAGTACGTCCCGATCACGATCCGCACCCAAGCCAGAGTCTATCACCGTAGAGTTAGACTGCTTTTCTACACAGCTTCTTTCTCTTTTGGTTCCAGGAAATTAGATATACCATTTCTTTTTGGCATAGATGTGTTTAGACACCTTGAGAATTGTCATTTAAACCGTCATACTAATAAAGACATTGTTCTATATTATCCTGATGCCATCCGTTTATTCGATGCAAACTTGAATTGGAGTATTTCTAGCGAGTCGTATACCCTCACCTCTTATGTCTTTAGATGTCGTACTTCATTCTCCCAGTCACATCTAGCCACTTTTCTAGACCTCACTAATAGTGGCTTTTCATTCACGATAGAGATGATACCTGTAGTCGGTCAAGCACATTGGTTTGACCGACCTTTCTCTGTCAAGAAGCAACTTCACCATACTTTCCACTGACCTCGCATTAGGGCTGTGAGCAAGCCCAACTTTCGTGACCTACATCCTCTTTCTCGACTTTTTCATCACGTTTTTGCTCATAATGTCATTCCTCGAGCCAAGAGTTTTTTGTTACTATCTTATCTAGATGTCTAGCTCTTGACTTTTTTTTGCTTCCGTACGCAGATCAACCTCCCTCGTCTCATTATGTTAAACATGATTAGGAGCACCTCACATTCATCCCTAGCTATACCATTGGCCTCTTACTCACCCTCATTTTCCTAGCTCTTGATAGACTTCTTCACGGTGAGTACATTGAGGTGAATCGGCACTGGGTTCTTGATTCTTCTACCTTTCGTAGGAAGGACCTCTTGGATTGACGCGACTGACTTCTACTTGAACCTGACATGGATACTATTATGGATGATGAGGATGAGAATGTTGTTGTTGTTGTTGTTGTTGATGATGATGATGGTAGAGATGCCGGTGATGTGGATGATCGTGACCCACCTTCATTGGTTAGACCGAGTACTCACGAGGCGGGCACTTCTTTCGGTTCTTCTACTACCGTATATGAGGCGATACTTGCACGCTTAGATATGATGCAGTAGCAGATGCATGTCGATTTTAGTCGGATGGACCTCGCTCATAATCAGCTCAGTCCCCGCCTTTCTTGTGTGGAGGACCATTGGGGTATTCAGTGTCCCGAGGAGGATGTACTTTACCCACCACCTCCACTGTAGGTCCTTGAGCTACGGACCTAGTTAATGTCTCATGCTTATGATTTTTGACTCTATCATGTACTTAAAACTTATCATGGATGATACTCGTAGTCATGCATTAGAACTTTGGTCTATATTCAAATTAACACTTTGATTCACTCCTATCTTGCTGCACTTCTGATTCATACTATCCTTCCTTTTTATGTGTTATTTTGTTACATGTGCTTGGTACACCTCTTGAAGGTTATTCAAGTACTTGCACTTTCTTGTTTGAATGCCCTTATTGGCTATATTGATTACTCATGAATGGATATATATATATATATATATATATATATATATATATATGTTGATCACTTTCACACACAACCCTTGGTCTTTTTAATGATGTCAAAAGGGGGAGAAAATGTTTATTCATACTTGTGTGGATTTGATATGAGCACATATTACTTGAGATAGGGGAAGCCTATATTGCTTAAGATAAGAGAAGCTTACTATATCGTCATGATTCTTTTTATCTCCCATGACCCCTTATGGTTTAAAATGATTGAAAATAAGATTGTCATGCGTTGTTCCGTATATTATCTTATACATCTCATATTATTTGATTCAATGTTTGTGATCATAAAACATGGAGATATTGTTAGTCCTACGGTTATTTAACCTAGGATTATATTTGATTTTGATGATAACCAACACTGATGATTATGTTGTCTAACATGCATTGAGTTCATGAAGCATTAGGTACAATCTCAAACTCATGACAACGGACATTAAACGAGCAAATCGATCAAAGATACTCAACGGAATGCTTCAAATGGAATACTTCAATTCATTTGTACAGTGATATTATTCATTACTTTGTAACTAGACATAGAGAGTTGATTGTATCAATGACTGTGACCTAGAAATTGCCCATAGTTTTCCTTGCATGCATAAACTTTTCAAACGTTGAAAATTGGAAAAACTGTCGACTGCAAGTTGGGTAGTGAGTTGTTACCGTCGACTGCATTCAAGTGCAGTTGACTGCAATAACTTCTAATAGCTTATTACAGTGACTGCATTGGAATACAGTCAACTGCAATTGAAAATTTTGAATTTTCAGCGACTACTTTGGGAATAAGTCGACTGCATTTACTGTTTGGTGCATTTAATGTCCTACCTACTTCTAAATGGTCATATTAATTGCCATATCTATATAAACTCATTTTGGGCATAGTTTTGATTCATCATTTGCATTCAAAATCCCTCTTATCTTGCATATACTCAGACATCAAAGTATTTATTCAATTTCTCTTAGTTTTTATTATTTTCTCATCCAATTCAAGAGAGCATTTATTGTGAGTTTACATTTGAGAGATATACACTTTGATAGGTCATCATACACTCATCTATCCGATTATAGAGTTTAAACATGAACTCATCTACTTCTTAAGAGTGAATCTTTGTACACAATACTTCATCTAAAGTTTCTTGTATCAAAGCTTGGGGTTGTCATGCTTTGGAGTTTTGAAATTGTTGAAGCTTGTTCTTGATGTGGGGATAGCATCAAAGGGTTGTAAGAGGTTCAATCTTGACCCTTAAGGAAGATCATTCTAGTAGATTCTAGGGCTGTTCAAGGGACTTCCTTGAAAGGATGGACATAGGCTTGAGGGTAATTCAAGCCGAACCATCTAAATCTCAAGTGTCAAGTATCTATAAACCTTATATCTTTATATTATTGCCTTATACTTATGTTGAGATTTTTTAACTTGCTTATTTGAGATATTGTGTTTGAGGTTTGGAGTTTGAGCTATCTAAGTGTTCATCATAGTTTCTCAAAGTTTGTTGTAATTGCTTGTTAATCATTTAAAGCAGTCTCAAAACCCTATTCACCCTCCCTCCCCCCTATCCTCCTCATCTAGGGTTATTTTATTGTTTCAAGATAAAAATTTGAAGGTATATTGTGTGTTATGTTCAAGTTCTCTCCATGTCCTCGTCATATATGTGAGTGTCCGAGTTTGAGTGACCATTTATCTTTAATAAGGTGATATCAGAGCCACAATGATCCTAGTGGACGTTGAGGGTTAAATTTTAGTCACTACGGTTGTAAAGAAAAGTATCTAAAATGGATATTTGGTTTGAGAAACTGATGTTCTCAAATCATGTGAGGATGAAGAGTATCCTTTCATTGTATCTCAAATCGTGTGATTTATGGGATGTGGTCGGTCAAGAACCACATATTAGATTATCGAAAGGAGTTTGAATAACGAAGGAAGAAAAGGCTCTTCGAGTGTTGCAAAAGGTCATCCATACAAAGATATGGATGCGAATTAGAGATTTAAGATCTCCAAGTGGTGTTTGGCGAATGATCGATGTCATTGCTTCCAACCGTAGACGTGACTTCTTCCCCAAGGAGTATTGTATACAAAGCTGGAAAGAAGATGAGTTCACAAATGAAGATGGTGAACATCTCAATGAAGAAACTCTAATGTAGGATAAAAAGGAGTTTCACTCTTCTGAAACTGAAAAAACTGAGGAGACAAATAAGGAAGAAGACTTCAAGGCTTTTGAAGCCAATGAGAACGAAGAGTTGATAAATGGAAAAGATCCATTTGAAAAGATAGAGGAGAGCGAGAACACAGATGGTGATGACAATGTTCAATATGAAGTGATAGAAAATGAGAGCATTGACAAAGAAGTGAAAGTTCACGGAGGTCAAAACGTGAACAACTCATGTATGGCTCTCAGTTTTTTTTAATAAAAGAAAATATGGTCGGGTCATACTCTTTCGTGGCTAAGAATGATGCAGTAGTGCTATAAGGATATGTCGCTAAGGATAATAGTTTGAAAACTTATTTCATTGAAGATCATCCTAGCGAGTCGTTTTTCATGCCTGCGAATGAAAATGATTTTGTAAAAAGTCAAACAAGTGATTCTCAACTTGATGTGGAGAATTTGTTAAGTGATACATGTTGGGTAAATATGGAGACCTTTTTTTGACCAGGAAGAGCGACAAAAATTGTTCAAAGGAAATCGTAAAGATCGATTATCCAAGCAAGCGATGAAGAAATGTCAAAGATGCAATAAGAAGATAACTCACATGTGATACACGTCAATAAAAACGACGAAGAAGATCGTTGCTATTGATGGAATTAGAGATTAAGACCATTATTAGCACTTATCAAGCCTCTCAATCATGAAGAGTGTTTGAACACACAAATCAAGTTTAAAAGGGGCTGTTGGAAAAATATGCTTGATGCAGCTCTTTAGAGTGCTAATTAGTGTGACATGTTAGTGGGTCATTAAGTTGTGTGTTTGTGGTGCATATATTACAAGTGCATTATTGATATGTGCTTAGTGCAAGTAGTTGACTTATATGTTAATGAAATAGTAGGTAAGTGATAGTTTAATTACATGTTCAGGAGTTACTTAGAAGTAATATAAAAATGTGTAAGATGGTGCAAGTGTAAGATGAGTAAGAGCTATAAGATAAAATTTTCAAGGTAAAATTGTTTGTTCTTTTCATATCCTCTTCATATAAGTGAGTGTGTGAGTTTAAATGACCTTTGTTTCCAACAAAAAGCATGCAGGTTATTTAACCAACTACCACTACCCACCTCAGCCCCTCGCAGCCAAATATCTCCAAGCTTCTTCTTGAAGTGAATTCTTCGCATGAATGGACAGTCATGGAAAGAATCATTTCCTATGCGTATTCATTTCATCATTTGGCATCATGCTTTGCAATTATCTTTCCTTTTCTGGTGGTGGTCTTTAAAACTCCTTGGCTAGCACATGGTTACACAACAAACTTGGAATGCATGCTATGTTGCCAATGAGAGTCAAAGCAGACTGTTCTTTTTAGAGCAAAATCACTGCAATGAACGCCTCTGCATTAGACAAATCTTTTCTGTCCCTAGGGAATACTAGCCCAGAATCCCGTGCCAAGCATAGGACGATTTATTAACAGTAATTTATTTTAGTAGTTTTGAAATGCATAGGAAAATATATTGTATAATTTTATGATTATTTCATCAAAGCGAGTTACTTTAATTTTGGCTTGAACTTTCTTGTGATAAAATAAATTAACCCTTCTAGTGAAATACCAATAAGCAATATTCTTGTGCATACTTGCTAATTATTAGTAACTACATAGATGAACAAAAATTAAAAGTTTATTTAATACACACAAAAAAACAAAAAAGTAAACTGAGAACATGTTGAGATTAATTTCCTATTGCACAAGATAGTTTTATTATTCTCTAAGTATCTTTTAAAAATAATTTGTACCTTTGAATAGATTGTTCATAATGTTAACTATATATTAGTTTAATTTTGATAAAGAAAATTTATGTCCATATATTTGTTTATAGCATGTGCTTTACAAAAGTCAATCAACACGACTAATTAAGAGGGGATGATGTGCCATTTTTAAAAGCAAATGTAATTCAACAACAAAGTATACAGAGAAAATAGTAATCATTGTATGAAGTAATTACATAAAGTTTAAAAAGTTTAACCAAGATGACTATATATGATAATTCAAAACATCGTAGTAAAGGAATTGTTGAAGAAAATTTAACCAAGATTTCATAAAGTATACAATAACCATGCTTACTGAGTAAGATTTATCTTCAGATATAAGAAAGTTTTTAATCTAAGTTTTAGTCTACATTCATCACAACATAATTAATATCTTTTTAGATTTTATGTGCAATATTCAGAATTATAAAAATTAATATAAAATCATAAATGGTATATTGCTAATGCAAAATTTAGAATGCTTAAGAGTTTGATTACTCACAATAAAAGTACCATAAAAAATAATTCGTTCAAAACTTTTCAACATAAAATTAGTTGGATTTAAGACATGCTCACAGAATTAAGGTTTTAAATTTACACTATTTTTTCAATATATCTCATATAGAATCTGCATATTATGGTATTTCTACATTTAACCATTACGGGTAAATAGGATCGTGCAAAACCTTAGAGTAAGGAAATTATCGGCCAAATTTTGTAACCAACATATTTATCAAATTAGATTCATATTTGAATTTATAGATTTTGAAATAGTACTAATTTTTCTTAAATATGAATTCAATATATAATATTCAAATAAAGTCATAATACGTTAGTACATTGTATAAGGACTATTGTTTAAATGTTTACTATATTTGTCGATTTAATTAATCACAAAATTAAGGATCCCGTTCAAAATAATGTTTGAAGATCTTTAGAAACATTAATATGTTTAACATTGGTTTTATTACTCTTTTTATATTAGAAACACAATGCAATGAGATGTCATGAGCTATCATTACATTTCTCACCTCAGTTATTAGATATTATAGCTCAAGATCCTGAGTCATGCTCGAGTAAGCTAATAAAATATTTTAAGAAGTTATAAAAAGTGTATCAATGCATACCACATTTTAAGAAACAAAAAGAGATTTACATCTTATGAAAAAAAGAAATTTGCTTTTATTAAAACTATAATTGTTGGTAAGAAATTTTTAGTACTTTATTTGTAACAGTTCAAGTAATTTGTCAAGGCTATATTATTATTAAAGTTTTTTAGTGGTCCAACCTGTAACCTTTTAAAACCAAGTCCCTTAGCTTGAAGAGTTACGTTAAGATTTCTTTATCTTAGGAATCATAAATGTCATAGTCTATTCTTATCTTTTTCATGAGTCAATGTTTCAAGAAATCACCAACATTAAGATACGAACATGATATCTAGTAGAATATTTTTTTGGTCTCTTATACACATTAAAATTCCAGTCTTTATTAGATGGTCATACAATTATTGTAGAATATTTTGTATATGTATACATGTTTGCTTTAATTCCTCTCAAGTGTAAGTTTAAATAAAAATGAGTACATTGTGTTACAGTGTTGTTGCTAAATTTTTACATTCTTTAAGCTTTTTTTTATGTCGCTAGATTTCTACGTTCTTTAAACTTCTTTTACATCGTCAAGCGGTACTGTAACATAATATACTCATTATTCTTACAGTTCAAAGGAACTAAAGCAAACATGTATGCATAGGCAAATATTACGCAAAAATTGCATGACAATCTAATCAAGATTTTAATAGTCAAAATCAAAGCCTAATACATAAATATATGTCTATAGCATAGAGTTTAAACATTGTACAATAATTTTTCTAAATTTATAAGATTTATAAATATTGCGATAATTATACCACAAATTTTTTAACAATAAATTGTAGTAAAGAGTTTGATTTGTTTTCTAAATCCTTATATATGGAATATAACCAGTTTGATGGTCATGTGGTATTATTTAAGAATACTGACTTATAGTTCGTTTATATATATTATCAAATTATTCATAAGCCCTTTTCTGTACACAGAAGGCCATTTTTTTAGGAAATTTTCAAACGAACAATTTCAACGAAAGGTTGGGTTATGGGTAGGTGGAAAAAAGTTGAGATCTTGATATAATTTGAAAAAGCAAATGACAAGGCTGCCTTAATCGGCGACAGTATATACAATCTACTAAGCTCAACTTAGGTATTAGAATAGCGAAGAGTGGATTGATCTTGTAACCTATGTCGCGCAGCGTTTCTGCCACCCGGTTGATGGCTTGGACAAAAGTTTGAGAAAGGGGCACTCCTAAACTACCAGCAAAAGAAAGAGAAACTGATATAGCTAGCTAAATTCTGTCACAGCCAAAAGAGCTCCAACGGCTAAAGGACTTGCAGCTCTTTCTATTTCCAGGGAGATGATCTAAAACCGGGATCAAGCAAGCATTTGGACCTGCTTCTATCTCATCAAATAAAGGGTTCATGGGCCGAAAAAGAAGCAACGTTATGGATACCATGACCTTCCAAGAAGTAGATTCAGAATTAAGGTAAGGAGTGGTAAATGGGCGAGTGACTTCCGTGGCATTAGCAAGCCCACTCTTGTACAGTTTTAACGATGACTATCTTATGTATATTTCAATATATATGAATAATGATAGTACATTTAACTCAATTAGAAAGTTATTTTTTTCCTTCTAAACCTAATATGTTATTTTGTTTTTTGAGATATGAATTTTTATTCACATTAAGGAGTGGTTTTAAGAATGCAATAGTCAAGTTTAAGTCATAATAAGTAAGTATATTGATTAGGTTGAGTTCTAAAATGTTTAGAATTAATTTTTAAATCATACAACCCTCATTATTTTTGCAAAATTAATCAAATTTAAAAATAAGGTACTTATCAAAATTTAAATCAATTGTTAAATTATTTTTTCTAAGTCTCGTAAGTTGTTTAATCTTAATTGTAACATCAATTTTTTTTTCTAAATCAAAAGAGTACTATTTTCATTGTGTGTGTGTGTGTGTGTGTGTGAGCTTTTATATTCATAGTAGAGAGTAGTTTTGAAGATATAATACTTTTAAGGACATAAATGTCAAAATAAAGTCGTAATAGATTAGTTTATTGATTAGGTAGAGTTTTATAATGATTAGAATTAATTTTTGAATTAATTTTTTTTCTTCTAAATCAAAAGTATTATTTTTGTTTTTTTTTTATATATATGAGTTTTTATATTCATATTAGAGAATAGTTTTGAAGATACCTGATGCCAGGAAAAGTGGGTTCGCAGTCGACGTGGAGGTGCCACAAGGAATGCAGTCCGAGTCAGATGCCAAGTGTGATGATGTGAGACATAGCAAGGCGGAGCAAAGGCAGAGACCAAGGGCTTCCCAGACAGAGCCTGAGGGTGGCAGTGCTGCGAGGGCGATGGCACAGGGTGAATACACGACGACAGTCAAAGTCTGATGCTTATGTCCAGAATCAGGGTCCTCTATGTTTCTCTCTCTAGGATTCTAGAATGAGAAAGTGAAAGTGTTCTGAAAATGTCCAAGTCCAGAAAATGTTCTCTCTCCAAATGAATTCTCAAGACCTCTATTTATAGAGGTTGAGATGATAATGTCATCAAGCGACACGTGGCACTCCCTGGGAGTGACATGTCACTGAGGGGTCCACTGTTGCCGGTGCTCCACGGACTATCCAATCGCATATTCACCCGGCCTGCCCTGCACAGCATCGCTCTGTCTGTCTGGAAAGACTGGCTCCCACAGTGTCAGTGTGGCCAGAGAATCCCCTTGATCTAGCCTCCAATCCAAGCCCTTGCAGAGTCCCACTGGCCTGGCAGTGGTGGGGAAGACCCGATGCCCAACTGCCAGGCAGACTAGGTGCGATGCCCTCCGAAGACCTGCTCCAGTCTCAGAGTGACCCAGGGGTCATAGTCCATAGGGTGCCAATGCGAGCCCCCAGTGCCGAGACACGTAGGTAAGTCATGAAGACACCTTGACGGAGATAGTGTCCCAAAGAAGTCGCCTATCCCGCTACTGTGAAGGGTCCTTGTGTCGGAGCACTACGAACAGAAGACGGCGATGGCTTTGAGGTTGTGAGTCCATCCCGTAGTTGATTGTGCCGTCAATGGCTTTAAGGTTGTGAGCCCATCTCGCTGTGATTGTGCCGGCGATGGCTTTAAGGTTGTGAGCCCATCCCGTAATTGATTGTGTCGGCGATGGCTTTAAGGTTGTGAGCCCATCCCGTAGTGATTGTGCCGGCGATGGCTTTAAGGTTGTGAGCTTATCCTGTAGTTGATTGTGCCGGTGATGACTTTAAGGTTGTGAGCCCATCCCGTGGCTGCGATCCCATCCCGTGGCTGCGATGACTATAAGATTGTGAGTTCATCCCGCTGCGAGGGGTCCTCGTGCCAGAGCACTATGAACGGAGCCCCCCAAAAGCATGCAACATGATTGTGGAGCATGGGCGCGGTGACTACTGTCTTGAGACAATACTTGGTGCCGGGGCATGTATCATGAGAGTGGCACACGGGCGCGGCGACGAACGTCGTAGAGACAATACCTAGTGCCGTGGGCACATGTCATGGAAGTGGCGCATGGGTGCGGCGACAAACGTCACGGAGCAATACTTGGTGCCCACACATCATGAGAATGGCGTAAGGGCACAGGTGACAAACGTCGCGGAGATATACTTGGTGTCGGGGCACATGTTATGGAAGTGGCGCATGGGCTCAGCAACGAACGTCGCAGAGACAATACCTAGTGCCGTGGGCACATGTCATGAAAGTGGCGCATGGGCGCGGCGACGAACGTCGCAGAGACAATACCTGGTGCTAGGGGCACGCATCATGAGAATAGCATAAGGGCGGCACAGGAAACAAACGTTCCAGAGATATACTTGGTGTCGGGGCACATGTTATGGAAGTGGCGCATGGGCGCGGTGACGAACGTCGCAGAGACAATACCTGGTGTCGTGGGCACATGTCATGGAAGTGGCGCATGGGTGCTGCGACGAATGTTGTGGAGACAATACTTGGGTGCCGGGGCACATGTCATGAGAATGGCGCAAGGGCATAGGTGACGAACATCGCGAGGATATACTTGGTGTAGGGGGCACATATCATGAGAATGGCGAACGGTCGCGGTGACGAACATCACGGAGCAATACTTGGTGCCGGGGGCATGCAAGAATGGCGCACGGGCACGGCGACAAACGTTGCTGAGCCTGCGCACGGGTGCGCATCGAGTGTCCTGAAGACGGGATATGAGCTGAGTGTACCTATCATAACAAGATAATGAATGCAACATGTAGTAATGACAAAGTCAAGAGTGATGGTATGCAGTGGTCGACGAAGGGTCATTCGATGATAGTGCACGACTTTGGGAAATGGGTATCGCGAGAGCAGTATGAGGTCACGGACGATAGACGACGGACATCATGAGGTTGATGCACGACGGACGTCGCGAGGTTGATGTACGAATGTTCGTAAACATCACGGAGGTGCAAGAACTCGAGAAAACAAGTGCGCGCGAAAGGAGAGGCCATAGGCCAACAATTGGGGGAAGGCCAAGGCCAACCCCCTTGGGGAGACCGAGGCTGACCCCCTTAGGGAGGTCGAGGCCGACCCCCTTGGGGAGGCCAAGGCCAATGGCCAACTCCCATGAAGGGAGGCCAAGGCCACTCCCCCTTTTAGTGAACTTTGAGAGCGCCGACGGTAGGTGTTTTGATGGGCAATGACAAATCCAAAAGTTGCATTACGACGAGCGTGTTGCCGTGAGTCGTACCCATGTGACGAACAAGGTGCCAAAGTCACATACGAAGCGTACGAAGTGAAAAAAGTGGGCAAAGGACTTTATGCAAAAGTGAAGAACAGGGGGGAGGTCAAGGCAGACCCCATGGCCTTGGGTGAGGCCGAGGCCGACCCCACGGCCTTGGGTGAGGCCGAGGCCGACCCCATGGCCTTAGGTGAGGCCGAGGCCGACCCTATGGGGTTGGCCAAGGCCTTTGCCCCTTGACCCCGTTATTCCGGTTGCGCCGTTGGTTGAAGTTTTTGATGAAAAGGTGCTTGGGTGGTCGCGGCGCGATGATCGTGCTACCGTGAGTCACGTTAATGTAAAATAATTGGTGACTAAGTTGCGCGTGAGGCGTGTGAAGCAAAGAATGCACATGACTTGAGCGCATGCACTTTGACCGATTCGAAGCGTTGAAGAATTGACTGTTGACAATGTCGACGTGTTCGCGTGAAATGAGACCCCTAGTGGTCCCTTGGGTATGACCAGAATACGTTGGGAACAATACCATAGTCAATATTAAATCCTAATGAGTTAGTATGATGATAAGATAGAGTTTTAAAATGATTAGAATTAGTTTTTAAATTTTAAAGACATAATTGACAAAAGGAAGTCTTAATAGATTAGTATATTGATTAGGTAGCATTTTAGAATGATTAGAATTAGTTTTTAAATTAAATAAGACTTATTAATATAGAAGTTAATTAATCTTAAAATAAGGATTTGATGACGTGTCATATAAAGAAGTAATGATGTGTCGCGTAAAGAAGTCATCAATGTCTTTCTTGCTTCACTTATTATGTACTAGCTAAAGGACCCGTGCAATGCACGGGGCGTTCTCTAATTTTTCAAATATTGTCTAATATTTATTTCTATAGATATTTTACAACCGTTAATTTTCCTAATTTTCTATAGATATTTTATAACTGTTAATTTTCCTAACTGTTTATAACTGTTATTGTTTGAACTGCAGTAAGAAATTTAATATATAAAATATTGTCTTTGAATAGAACTTTTGAAAAATAGCATTATAAAAGCATACCTTAACAGCAAATGTAGAATGCATGATTTAATGTGATCAGTTTTTACTCACAAATAAGATGTGAACGTTACAATTAAAAGGAAGCCGTCTGATAGACTTATGATGCCTTTTCATTAACGTTTCGCGACGACATATGGCAACAATCTCGTACTACTATTTAACTGAATTTAAACTGTTTAGTTTAATATTTGGAGCTTTGTAGATATAATCGCTAGTATGTATCAATGATATATTCGGAACCAATATGATTAAAAAAAGTCAGTTATTTGTACCATCACTTCCCTTTTTTGTGAGCTTAATCTAGTAAATATTGTTATAACTTATTTACTGGTGGTGTATATGAACCTCAATCTTCTTATAAACATAAATGTCAAATTCACTCACCTTCTTTCTTCGTGAGAAACTCTTTATGTGTGTTATTTGTTCCGTGCATAATGAAAAAAAAATAGCATTAAAAGTGTTTCTATCTATACATAGCTTATTAAAGTTTAACTAACATGACTTAATGAAAATACGATTGTAATATTATATTAATGTAGCCAGGGGCTAGAAAGTGGTTAATCACAAAAACATCGTCTTGTCTAATTAACGAAACTTTAAGGAATCAAAATGTGGGACCAAAATCAAAATCGAAAGATAAAAGTCATTCTAGGGAAAAAAAAAATTTACTGCTTCTAGTCCTGGATATAGTTTATATAACTTCAAGTTACTGGTAAAACTAACCTAAAATCATTATGTTTTTATTTAAGTTCATCGCTTGTCTGCATAAGATTCTCAGCGTAACTCGTCCACGAATACTACATTAACACTACCTCCAAATACCTTAATTAGCGTTATCGTTGCCATTACAAATGCAGTTACCTTCACTATAGTCATAACTTTTGCTCGTCAGTGCACTTTCATGTTTTTATCGTCAGCTTTTTTAGGTTCATCACTTGTTCAATTCAAATTTAGATCATAACTTATCAATCAGTACGGCAATGTATATTAATATTACTTCGAAACACCTTAGTGCTACCACTACAATAACTTTAACAACAACCATCACTCTTGCACTACCATCATTTAGTTATGACTATCACCACCACAAGCATCAGCATACTACACGCCAATACCTCTACAACTATATGTTGTCACGACATAATCTAAATCTCACTACCAACACTCCAATTCTGCCACAACAATTATCATTATTGTAATTAGCATGTCTGATCACTCTCATAATTGCATATATTACCACCCTCACACTTTCACATCAGCACTGACATTTTAGTTATAACGTTACCACCCTGGGGCCACCCAGACTTCTCCTTTTTTGTAGTTGTTTATGAAGGGTAAATGATTCTTATAACTAATGTATCTTTTCGTCTCTTTTATTCTACAAACTAATTCCCAGCTTGTCACAAATTATTCTTCAATCGATTTTAATTTTTCTTGGAGATTCAATGTAATTGGTTCTGAATATTTTGTTCATATTGTGCGTAACATATTAGATTTTAAGAAGATTTGTGCAAAAGACGAAAGTTACAATAAATCTTATGGAGAAATAAGATTTCTTTAAAAAGGAAAAAAAATACCAAAACAAATAGGATGATGTTTTGCATAACTAAAAGATCGAGATAAAAACAAAAATATACGATGTGAAAAGCTTACCTTTTAATTTGAAAAGATTAATCATTAATTTCATACATGATTCTCATGCTTTACATTTGCGAGATTTTATTTTATTTGTTTTAAGTGTTTTTAAGAAGTTAGTAGTCCAAAATAAAGCCTCTTTGGATTATGTAGAGCTTTAAAAGAAGTAGACTACAAAAGTCGGGCCAATGATCATACTAAAGAATTAGTAAGTAGGGTATGATTTTCGTATTTTACATTTTGAGATTTTATATTGTTATTTTAAAGTATTTTTGAGGTTTTAATAATCAAAATTAAGGCCTAATGTATAAGTATATTGATTAGGTAGAGTTTTAAAATGTGTATAATTAGTTTCTTAGTTTTATAAAGTTTTAAAATATTGCATAAATTATACCTACGAATTTTTTAATAATAGATTATAGTAAAGAGTTAAATAGAGTAGAAAAAGAAAAGAATACCAAAACAAATAAGATTCTTGAATTTTATATATCTAATTCAAAAGAGTTGTACTCTAAATAAAGAGATCAAGTGAGTTAGGGGACTACCAATAAGATTCTTGAATTTTATATAGCTAATTCAAAAGAGTTGAAACTTACGTGTCATAAGGAGAAGGCTCTTAAAAAGTCTTACTTGTCGCAAAGATAAAGTTCTAAAAATCTTTCGTGTCGCAATTTTAAACAAAGGTTCTAACTATATATATATATATATATATATATATATATATATATATATATATATATATATATATATATATATATATATATATATATATATATATATATATAGATTGGGTGGTCCGAGATTAATAGTTCGACTATTTTGGATTGTTAGATATATTACAAAATACTTTTTTATCTCTCTTATCCACGTTATCCTATCACATCAGCCCCCTAAACCCAGCCATCTTATATAGTCGAAACTAATGGTCCTGAACCATAAAATATTCACTCATTTTTCAAACTTTTTTCCTTGCGTATTTATGTGAAAAGATTTTGGCAGCAACCCGAGTATTAGAATATTCTACAAACCTCCTATATAGTGAATATTAATTGTCATCACACATTCTTCGTAGTTTTTTTGTAGACATCACTAGCAATAATTCTCAACGGCGTTTTTTTAGCTTAACTAATAAAAAATCACTAAATATATTTAGCGGCTATCATTTATCGCTATATGCGAGGCTTTTCTTACCGCCCGGGTGAGTTGCAGCCTAAATATTGCACGATTTACTGCAAAAATCATCCCTTTTCTAGTAAAAGTTTCTCCAAAACACCATCTAGCAACCTTCTGTTTTGGATAGATCAATGTTCTTAATTAGAAAGATAAAAAAAAATCCTTGGGAACTCGCTTTATAACAATCTTCATGTTGACAAGATACGTTTCGATACTTGAAATCCAGTGTCTGCCAACTTATGTTTGTTTGAAATCACTTACAGTTTTAGTTTTCAGTTTCCAAAAAAACAAAAACCAAAACAAGTTTTTTTTTTTTTGTACAAAAACAAATGGGTATTTGATTACCCAGTTTTTATTTTGAGTTTTTTCTTTTGGGTGTTTGATTACTCAATTTTTATTTTGAGTTTTTTCTTTGGTGGTGGTGCACTTTGTTGGTGGCGGGGCCGGGCCGGGCCGCGGAAGCTGGGCTGCGGTAGGGGTAGCGACGATGGTGGCGGCAACGGTGGTGGTGGTCTCAAAATAAAAATCAAAACTGAAAATCCAAAACTCCAGAATAGGAGTTTTTAAAAACAACTCTATTTTAAAAACTAATTTTCAAAACTAAAGGAAAAAAAACGAAAATTGTGTGCCAAACGCTAAGTGATTTCAAACGCTATCTTTGTACACAAAGAGCATGAGCTTGTACCCAGTATCACAAATAATAATAATATATCTAATTAGCTTCCATCTTTTTTACTTTTTGTTAAGAGAATTATAAAGAAGTCATAGTCATATAACATTATTATGGCAAAAGAGAGAACATGTGAAAGGATAAAAACAACCAGACACTTGTACCCTACACCCTGACATAAACCCATGTTTCATAGGATTTGGATCCCCCCATGGTTACAGCAGGGACACTGTGTTCAATCTATGAGAGAGAGGGAAGAGAGAGAGAGGGTGTTGTGTAAACCATGGTTACATCCCCCCCCTCTCTCTCTCTCTCTCTCCCTCTCCCCCCACTCTCTCTTCCCTCTCTCTCACAGATTCAACTCAGCACCCCTGCTGTAACCATGGGTTACAGCAGGGGATCCAAATCCTGTTTCATACATCCCAATATCAATTACAAAGCCCACACCCCCATACTCACCCACCTTCTTTTCCTCCCCAAAATTAAATCAAATTTGGAGAAGAAAAAAAAGGAACAAATTGAAAGAATTATAATCATAAAAAGGTACAAAGGCTCCAACCCTCCTTTCCCTTTCTTCCACCCCACCCCCACAGCTTTATGTAATGAATTCTCTGCTAAATGAAATGAGTAAGAGATGTTGTAAACTGACGTCATTGCTATCCCATTCTGAGTGTCCACGTGTCCTTTCGATACAATCCAATCATGGGAGCTTGTCCAACGGCGTAAAAGGAGGGGGGGAACACATTACGTGAATGCATAATTTAGAAGAATGCACCATGGCCTGTCACTACTAGCCTCCTACTCTTGGAGTTGAAGAGCCTTAGGCGTATTCTTCTTCCGTACAGTTCGTGTTGTTTTTTTGTTTATATAACAAGAGAATAGCATTTATAATTGAAAGGTTATAAAGTTTGCCAACGGCATGTAAAGGTCACGATATTCCCGTGACTCGAGTGTATACAAGACCATTTAGGTCATAAAGTAATGAATAACCTTTAAGCCTATACACATTACAATTAAGTTGAAGCAAAGCATATCCTACACTTCATCTTAACTTTAAGTAATATGTCAAGGCCTAAAGGACCTATTGGAACAAAAACACAGTAAAATAAATGAAGAAGACAACATGGAACCACACAAAACAAAGGTGTACATGACTATCTATGCAATCTTAGCACAAAGACGAGGGTGAAGGCCATCAACGCTACAAATTTTAGACATTCCACAGGCAAAACCAACCCTAAAAACCACTAGTCGGGGCAACGACCCAAACGAGCACACCCAACAGGCCACGCCCTAGTTCATTCCACATCCCCTCCCAAAAAAAAAATCCCACCTGCAAAACCCAAAGCAGAAATGTAAAACCCTGACTACCTCGAAAAACCACCCCACCCCTCCCAAAGGCCCCATCCCCCCCCCCCAAAACACTAAACCTCACTCCGCACACGAGGCCCTGTCCCCCCCCCCCCCCCCCCCCACCCTCCCAAGGGTCACAGTACACCCACAAAACCCTAAAAAAAAGGTTTCAATTTTTTTTCCTTCTTTCCAACCCCACAGACTAGAGAGCCCCCATAACCAGCAAAAAATCTGGTGCCCCAGTGAAAATCTGGTCACCAGCGGCAAACTTCTGGTCGCTGCCGGTGAACTTCCGGTTATCTCCATTGATGAAACCTCTGGCCCTCGAAAGCCGCTTCACACATGCACAGGTAGAGATCTACCGCCGGCAATCCCAATGAGTAGATCTTTCAGATCTAGTAGATCAAATCTAAGGTCAAGATCTACATAGATCCGATTAGATCAGGCGATTTCGGAGCGGGATCTGAGCGTCACCATCTCCGATCACTCTTGTTGCCGCTACTTCGTCTTCCACCCATGGTTGCCGCCGGCCCCGTTACCCTCCTCAAACCACTAACACAAACAACGGAAAGGAACAAAGAGACGGAAATGAAATTGGAAGGGAGAGAAAGGTAGCCATGAAGCCGCCCCCCCCCCCCGGCGGCGGCTAACGGCGACGAGTTTTTGTGGTGGGCTTTACAGAGAAGGCAGAGAGAAGTTTAGAGAGAGACTGATTAAATTCAACGATGGTTATCTTTATTGTCAAAGGAGGCTTGTTATGGTGGTGGTGGTGGTGGTAATGCGGCCGTGGCATTGTTTCCAGCCATCTTCTTGAGGTTCTGCTCATGGTATACTTTCTTTAATCTCTCTATCTCCTTCCTCGGTGCTTCTTGATGGGCTGCCATTAAAGGAAAGCATAAGAAATTGCAGTGACTAAAAAACATTACTTTTTGAACAAAGAGATACATATCTTATTAGATGGAATTTTACGTAGAATTTGGTTATGACAAGCGTAATTCAAAGGTTAGAACTTATATAACAGAAGAGATTCCCAGGCTCCGACTCAAAGTTGTTTGACAAACTCCAGAGAAGTGGATCCTAGCTACTTTAAAACAAACCATATCTTTGAGACTTCGGCAATCCAAACATTACTTGGCTATGCAAAGTTAAAGTTTATAAACCCATGGAACAAGTTATAAGTGATTACAAAGACAAGCTCTTACCGTTATTGAAAATCTTGTCTTGAGCCAGAGCAGCGATTCTTTGCTTGAGAGCGCTATTATCAACGTTAAGAATCAGCCTTTGATGGTCTTAAAATGCAACCCCTGGTTTTGACCATCTTGACAATTAATTCTAGCTCCGCCGCTACTAACATACATGCAGGAATGACACTTTGCCTTGTTATTATTAAACTAACAATGTTGCCTTCCAAGACACTGCTCTGTAGTTTTCTTTGCTTTGAAAGACCCTATTGATTCTCCATGCACAGACTAATGGCCACTTCTAGTTCGTTGTTTTAGTTTTGTATAAAATCGAGACAAATTTTTGCTGCAGGGCTTGTGCTAACCAACCCAGAAAAAGTTTACAATATCAATAAGAGAGAGCTAATCCATTATCCTATAGACAGTGCGAAAGCTAATATATAAGTGAAAAGAAATTTTCTATGTTACTGAAGATGTTTATCTGATTAGATTAGCACGAACCAAGATGAGCTTTTTGAGAAATAGAACGATGTCGCAACCACAGGCTGCAATTCTCGATAAAAGGTTGTCACCTGATATGGTTAACTGCCTCTAATTTTGTCGCTAAAAACGGTGAGTAGCCTTGTAAATGATTAATTTTACTTCCCAAAATGTTTTACCATATATATAACTTACCTGTTGGCCATTTGAGAATAAAATTGCTTTTGCAGCCAAATAATTATTCTTCGATTTAAAGAAAATCAGTTGACCCGCTCAGGGGTTGAGTGTAGATGGTACTCGGGTATTTTGTCAAACATTTGTATGCATGGAGGATGAACGGACGCCAGCTCAAAGTGTCTTGGTTATTGGAAGTGGTAGTGAACGGCAACGATGGAAGTGGACTTGGTGTAAACAGCAATTAGGGACGATTCTTTGTCAATGGGGGATTATCTAGATATTGAAAATATTTGGTGCTTCGGAATCAATACTTTCGGCCATTTAAGACAGTTGAATATATTATAAGCTAAAGTTTAATTTCCAAGTGCACATTTTTATGGGTTGAACAGGTCTTCTTGACTGCGAGTTGATTAATGACATGCTTTCATGTGAAATTCTTTTCAGTGAGGCCCAAACGTGTAATATTGTATCTTGAGCATTCAATTCGTATGGAAATTTTTTTTTTTTTTTGGTACAATTCGTATGGAAAATATGATTGCGATATTGCAGATAAGCATGGCCACACCTCAAATTTTGGTTTGCGGTCTCCTTCAAACCAGGAAGGTCCAGAGCAATAAGAGGGAATTCATGACATGAAGATTGGCAAACTTTCCCAGTCAAGGAAGGTCCAGTGCAAGATATGAAGGTCCAGTGTATGCAAGAAAAATGGATAGAAACAAATGGTATTCTAGCAGGAAAAAGTCTTCAGTGTAAATCTTGTATAGGAGTGTGCATTTCAGGTGTAATTCTTCCCTCTTTGTAATTAAGCCCTTCACAGCAGGTAATTGCCATAAAAATGCATTTGAGTCTGGAAGGCCGCATGTTAGACGTAGAAAAAGCTGCTGGTTCCACACGCTTGAATTGTTTGACAAACATTATTAGAGTACGATGTACGTGCAAGCTAACTTTTCAAACAGTGGACAGTGCATGAAAGCTGCATTACGTCGTCGCATGCATGCAGTCTTTGCAGGTCATCTAAGACTGCAGGGAATCCTATATTCTTGGACGACTTGTTCGTTAGGACCAAGCCACTATTGACACTCGGGAATGTGCAGTATAGAATTGGTCACACAACTGGAAATAGGCCAACAACAGAGGGTTAAGACTATATATAGTAGTACATTAAGCTAAGGGTCTTGTTAGCAAACTACACAGTTTGAGGAAAAAGGGGAAGAAAGAAGATGAGCACATTTATCTTTCTTTATTTCATCTTCACTTCCATTTCTTTGACCTTGTCTAGTTCTCCGCAAGTAGCAACAGCCAGTCGGTATGCGGAAATTAGCCATGTAAAGGGAGCCAGTATAGGTGCCATTTTAGACACCACATCTCGTGTTGGTAAAGAGGCAAAAGTGGCAATGGAGATCGCTATAGATGATTTTACCAGAGACACCAATCAGATTTTGGTTCTGCATATTAGGAACTCTCAAAGCAAGCCTATGCTGGCAGGTCTTGCAGGTACTCGTTATGTATCTACCCTTCTTGTATTCGTTTAAACTATGGTCATGCTACAACTAGAGCATGGTATTAAGTTTTCAAAGCTTGTGCTTGCTCATTTGAGGATGCCTATTTAAGACTCGATTGTTTTTTCTTTGCCTAATTGGCTTAAACCACTCACATTAAAGCTGCTAATGCATGCATACATATATATATGCTTTTCCTTCAAAGTGGTTCATGGCTTAAGCTTGCATATGGCTGACAGTAGTACAGGCAATCATTGTTTTGTATTCATGCATATACTTTTATACAATTTTATACAAGTAGTAAGAATCACGTATTTTGCACGTTAAATAGTAATTCAAAATTAAACTTACTTAGTACGAATATTTTAATTAAATTATAATAACTAAATCAATTTTGAACTATCAATCAAAGACTCGAATAGTGAAAAATTCATTGCAAAATACATGGTCTACTTTCAAGTGCAAATTGTTAATGCCAATTACCAACAATATTTGTCACTATCTATCATATTTGTTTCTTTTGTCACTTCAAGTTTCCATTAAAGAGAATCTTGACTATTCTACATCAAATCTTTTTAACCAAGGTACACTAATATTGTAATCAGTTTCAAACATCTCACACAAATATTTAATTCTCATCAAACACTATAAGTTTGGCATTTCAATAATTAAGGTGAAGAAATTATTCTAAAGACAATTAGAGGCACATAAAATCTAAAACTCTCTTGATAGATTACTTTGAAGTTTTCTTCTTTTTTGACGTAGCATGACCTTTTTAATCTTAGCAGTACATATTAAGCTATTAATTTTGTTGTGCATGTCATTCAACATATACTTGCCACAAGATTTTTATTGTTATCACATATCATTTATATGATAATACTACACCTACTAATCTAAAAAGCCAGTGTTGTCCTATGTCGATATAGCTTTTCTAAAGATAAAAATAAAAAATAAAGGTAGCGCTCTACCGTGAAAATGATTTGCTTGATTGAGACCAATTACATTAGAAGTTCTTGCCTAGGTAAATTACATATATACCCGACCGATATAACAGCTAAGACCATAAAATCTTCCTTATTATCTATACCTTTCTGTAAGTTATTTTCTTAATAGATTTTTCTATGTCGATTGTACCTTTCCGGTGACTACTAACCTGAGATAAGAAAAGACTATTAAGGGAGTGAAAAACAAAGTTGGCTCACTTGGTTTGGACAGAACTCATACGGGGTAATTGCAAACTACTTTGCAATTATTCAGTAATGAGAGTCTAGCAATCCTAATATTATGCTACTTGTGAGGTCCAGCCCCTTGTTCCATTCAATAACTATTTCCCCTGTATATAGACGATAGCGTGTAAACCAGGCTCTTGACAGGCCCTTGTTCCATTCAATAACGTTGTAAGTAATTATCAAATTACTCGGAATTCTGATAGGTTTTAAATATATAAAAGAATGAAAAAAAAATCTTAATGACATGATCTTGATGATTATACGGGCATTGCTCTTATGGGACTCAAGCTTGTTAATGACATGTTTTCAGTTTTCATTAATTACGAAGATGGATGTGCTAGTATGTCCTTAAATTTATACAGTTGAGTACGTTATTACACTTGCAAATTTTATATTCTTTGTTCAACTCCAGTTTATTAAATATTGAACTATTAAAAAAAATCGTGAAGATATTTGTTAATAAGACGCAAATGGAACTCATCAACAATTTCAAGTTTAGGATAACTTGATTCAATGCAAGTTGTTTGTCTCAAAAAATTATGTGACTTATTTATTTACAAGTTTTCTGTGTGTTTGTAAAAACTCTTTTTATTGATTCCGTTAACTCTGTTAATTGAAAAATAAAAATGTATAGTTTAGTGTTAAAAAAATACTTTGGCGACTTGTGTAGTTTCAGGTAAACCTCAGAATTGTCGTATGTAATAGGTTACCCATTTTTGTAAACTTTTTAAAAAAAGAATGTTTAGCCATTTAACCCATTGAGATAATTTTTGTATGGTTTTCTGAGTTACAGTAGAATATACAAAGATAATAATTATGTGAAGAACATGGCGCTTTTAAAAGTCATGATTATATATGCATTTAAAAAAAACCTAGAAAATTATAGTTTTACGATAGTTTTCTTACATCGATACATCTTTATTCAAAATCTACAAATAAACCTCAAAACAATAGCTTCAATATATCAATATGTTTGAATTGAAATTTATATACATGCACAATAATTAAAAGGCTATAAAAAATCTATTATATACAACTTGTTTTCTTCAATCAAATTTGATAGAGAAGACGCGGTAGCTATAGGGTCTATATTAGTTTTAGCGTTAATGAATGAAGGTTTTGATAGAGTTTTTTCAGTAATGATGTTCAAAGAGTATGCAGTAAAGTTTAAGGGTGATTTATGAGGGTACTATAGGTTTTTTTTTCTATTTTTCTTTTGTAAAAATTAAAACAACCCTTAACTCTAATAAAAGAATTATTCTAAAGAGCATATTTAAAATTTTTTCTTTTTTCTTTAATAAAAATCAAAACAACTCTTACTTCTAATAAGAGCATTTTTTTTTTCCATTAAGGGTATTATAAGGAAAAAAAAAAGCTTGATATCCTATGAGAAATTAAAAATACCTTTACTTTTTAATAACACTCTTATCTAAAAAGAATACTTAATGGAAAAAAACTGTTTTAGGCCAAAAACACGCTTAATCAACAATAATCTTTTATAAAGGGTATTTAATGGAAAAAAGTTTTAATTTAAAAATACTTAATCACCCCTAATCTTGTAAGAAGACTTCAACTTAAAAATGGCACTTTAAAAAAAGAAAAGATTAGTCATTTAAGTTCATTCGTGCTTTTATATATGTATAGATATAGATAATAACACTCTTATCCAAAAAGAATATTTAATGGGAAAAAAATTGTTTTAAGTCAAAAACACCCTTAATCAACACTAATCTTTTATAAATGGTATTTAATGGAAAAAAAAGTTTTAATTCAATCACCCCTAATCTTGTAAGAAGACTTCAACTTAGAAAAGGTATTGTAAGGAAAGAAAGATTAGTCACTTAAGCATATAGATATAGATTATACTTGAACTAATTTTAGATTATCCTTAATCAAGACTTAACCATTGCAATTGGGTGATAGCTTCTTTGAACTCTAAGAATTAAGATGATGATGAAAATGTAATCAATAATCATACTCCTAGAATGTTAACCTTCTTTTGGTTTTTTTTTTTACCCTTTACAACAATGTGTTGCGGACTTCTGGAGAAATGCAGCTAGAGAGCTTATCGATACGCTCAAAGTGAAAGCTATTTTGGGACCACATACATGGAAAGAAGCAGTTTCAATTGCTGATGTTGGTAGCCAAGCGCATATTCCTACTCTCTCCCTTGCGGATTCAATTCCAAAATGGGCATTACAGCAGTGGCCCTTCTTTGTTCAAGCCTCACCTAGCAATTACGCGCAAATGAAAGCTGTGGCTGCTATTATTCAGTCTTGGGGACAACGTCGGGTAACTTTTGTGTACGAGGATGTTGACTCTTCATCTATTAGAGTCACTTCTCATCTTTCTGATGCCTTAAACAAAGTTGGTGCAGAAATATCCCATCTTATAGCACTCCCACCTTTAACTTCTTCATATTCTAAAGAGCTTGAAAAACATAAGCAAGAGCAAGGTACAACATTTGTGGTTCATACATCTTTGGCATCAGCTGTTCGTCTATTCCATACTGCAAAGAGAATGAGAATGGTTGGAAAGGATAATTTATGGGTCGTTACAAGTGCAGTCACGGATCTTCTTCACTCCCTCAATACTACTACCCTTTCATCGATGCAGGGTATTATAGGAGTCAGGAGTTACTTCCCTGAGTCCAAGCCACAATTTCAAGATTTTAGCAAAAGGTTTCGTCAAAAGTTCTGCACGGAATATCCTGAAGAGGAAAATTATGAGCCCGGGATTTTTGCTGTGCAGGCATATGATGCCACGTCGATGGTGGCTTTAGCAGTGAATGGAAGTAACATGACAAGTGGTGGTGGCCAAAATTTGTTGCAACATATTTCACGCGTTAACTTCAATGGATTAACTGGTAAAGTGCAATTCAGGGAACGGAAGTTTTCTACCGCACGTCAATTTCAGATTGTCAATGTGTTCGGAAAGAGTTACATTGGTTTATCGCCCAGTGGACTTGGTTTTCCGGGGACTGACGATGAGAGTACTACTTACTGTTCTATTCAATACTTGGGGCAAGTTTTTTGCTCTAGGGAACAATTTCGGCCTACTCAAACACGGCAATCTCTTCCCACAACTCTAAAAGTCGGTGTGCCCCACAGATCCAATTTTAAACAGTTTGTCAATACTGATAACAAAGATCATTACACCGGATTTTCAATTGAAGTCTTCAGAGAAGTCATGAAAGGCTTCCCAGATTTGCGATACGAATTTATTTCGTTTTCTAATGGATCTTACGACGATATGGTGGAGCAAGTTTACAAAAAGGTGAGATAAACAATGAGATCTTTCTTTAAGTTTCTTACTAGTAAGTTATGTTCGGAGTCCATTCACTGAATGAACTCTCTCATTTTAGGCTCTTGAAATTTTTTCTCTTTCATTGGACTAGTGTCTTCCCCTGGATTTGGATCCTTTGGATTTTGCTCAGCAACTCCAGCAAATCTATCAACTGATTTCTAGCAAAGCACTTCGTTGCTTTTGACAAATTTGTCACTAGAAGTCAAAAGTAGCTACAAACATTTGCAAGGAGAGGCCTCCTTTTTCGCAAAACAAGCTTCACTTTTGGAGCTACACTGACAACTCCAAAGGATTAGGATCCCCTTTCACTTTGAGGCTTGGGCTGAACACTGGTTACTGCCAAACAATGAGGGGAGCTGAAGATAAACCAGCATAAAACTGGTCTCACTTTTTTCTTTTTCTTTTTTCTTGGGGGCTTAATAAGACTTACTTATTCCGTGCGTTACATGGATTGACCAGGTATTTGATGCTGTAGCTGGTGATGTAACAATACTAGCCAACCGATCGAGGCACGCTGATTTCACACAGCCCTACACCGCATCAGGTTTGGAGATGATAGTGTCCCTTCAGCCACATGTGCCCAATGCAGGATGGTTGTTCCTAAAGCCCTTCACGACAGCTATGTGGGTTGTAATTGCCTGTATCACAGTTTACAACGGCTTTGTTGTTTGGTTAATAGAGCGAAATCATTCTAATGAACTAGAAGGCTTTGCACTGAATCAAGTTGGGACCCTTCTTTGGCTAGGATTTACCACACTATTCTCTTCACCAGGTAATGCGTACCAATTTCCTTAACAAAAAGTCTCGAGTAGTACTTGCTAAGAAAATAAATTTATCTGTTTGTTTGATTTGGATGTAGGAGATAAACTCCATAGCAATTTGTCAAGGATGACGATGGTGATCTGGTTGTTCGTGGCACTAGTCATCACGCAGAGCTACACTGCTAGCTTTGCCAGCATGCTCACTGCCCAGAGGCTCGAACCCAAGATATCCAGCATTGAGACACTGAAGAAAATGAATTTAAGTGTTGGATATTGCGAAAATTCCTTTCTCAATAACTACTTGACAAATGTATTAGGTTTTGAATCGAACAAGCTCGTGGAATTTGATTCAACAGAAGAATCTGCCAAAGCCCTCCGAAGTGGAAAAATAGGAGCACTCTTTCTTGGGGTTCCTAAGGCTAACCTTTTCCTTTCCCAGTACTGCAAGAGCTTCACTAGAGCTGGGGAGACATATAAAGTTGGAGGATTCGGATTTGTAAGTCAAACTCAGTCCCCCACTCTTTTTCCTTCCACTCTTAAAACACTCCAATGCTCATATGTTTCAGGGCCTCTGATAATCATTTTGACCGACTATAATCGGTCATCAGTCTTTAAAACCTAACTGTATGATGGAAATTTCAACTTCCTTTTCATCACCTTTTTGTGGTACTTTATCTGATTCTGCCTCATGTCATAAATGGTACATATGGAAGTACATTACTCAAGGTGCAAATCGAACTACAATAAAGGGGTCTAAATATGCAAGCGGAAGAATTGAACCCAAGACTTTGTCAAATAAAAGCTCCGATATCATGTTAATTTACGATCTACTCTAAAAGATAAAACTGTTAGAGAATGTACTCAACAATGTATATCATGCTTTAATAGTGAACTACTAAAAAAGCATCCGTACGTAGAAACAAGTACCATTTACGAGAATTCAAGAACTGTCTGATGATATTAACTTCTTCTATGTGCAGGCATTCTCAAAGGGTTTTCCAAAGGTTGATGACATAAACAAAGCGCTGCTAAATGTGTCGGAAAGTGGCAAGCTTCGAGAACTAGAGAAAGAATACATCGTGTCTGAGAAGTGCGTGGACGCAGAATTGAGAACCATTGAAAATGCTACTCTTGGCCTTCAAAACTTTTGGGTACTATTTGTGCTGACTGGAGGTACATCAACGGCTTCTCTCGCCGTCTATGTCGCTCTCGGATTGAGGAAACGTTGCAACTCGATGCTTGATGAGCACAAAAGTGTCTCCACATTTATATTGGCTGCAGTTACAAATTTGTGGCGTCAAAGGAGATGGTTCTCCAGTAGAGTTGGGGATGCAGAAAGTTTTGGAAGTCCTCCAAACACATGAAGCCCATGCAGGACTCAAGTTTAAGCATTAGTGGTTCAAAAACATTACTGCACAGCTGACAATAAAACAAATAATTTTCCAAGGAACACCTGCAGTTCATTCCCTGTAAACAGAAGTAATGACTTATGTAGCATATATGTGAAGTTGGATCGGACATGAATCAACCTTTTAGAAGAGCAAGACTTGATGGATTCTATTGAATGCATGCTTCCTCCGGTCTACAGAAGTTGATTTGGCAACGATGTTAGTGTTGCACTAAAACTTTGTGGAGCTTCATTTACCATCTTTTTACCTTGGAGCAACGTTATCTTTCACCGAACTAAATAAACTAGATGTCATCTTTAACATGGCGGTATCAGAGCTACCTCGTTCGCTTATTTCGGATCGAGGCTTGGAATCACCTAAAATTCCATGTGATGCGTGAGACCTAGTGTTAAAGCCCCATATAAACTATATGTAGGGGTTGAGATCGGTTCTTATATTTAGTAAATTTATTCTTCTTACGAGCATACTTTTGAGTTAGACAACAACATGAATTTCAAGTTTAGATATTTAAAGGGCGTACACCACAAGAAAATATGTATTTTGCGACGGAGTTTTAGCGACGGAATACCTTCCGTCGCTAAACATGTCTTTAAGCGACGGAATATACCGTCGTTAAAACTCCGTTGCAAAATACTATTACCGACGGAAGACACCGTCGGTAAAAGTATTTTGCAACGGAGTTTTAACGGAGGACTTTTAGCGACGGAATTACCGTCGCTAAATATTTTTTTATAAAATTAGTAATTTTGAGTTTTTTTTTAAATTATTTAAATGACGGAATAAATCCGTCGCTAAAAATTTTGTCGCAAAAGTCTTTATAATAAGACATTCACCGACGGAGTTTTAGCGACGGTCTTATTCCGTCGCTAAAGATCCTCCATTTAAATTCAGATATGGTTTCTTTCTCTCTCCCCGTTCTCTCTCTGAAATTCTGCTCCCACCCACCCACCGCCGTTCTCACCTCCGGCGACCCTTCTCTACGGCGACCCAACTCCGGCGACACTCCCGTCCCCCACCCGACGCCGCGCCACCAAGCCTTGCACTCCGGTCGTGCCACAAAGCCTCCACTGTCGCCGGGCAAGGAAACCCACCACTGTCGCCGCACCACCAACGCCGGCGCTGTCGTACCCACCTCGAGATTTGTATGTCAATTGCCCTAAATTATCTGAATTTTTTGTTAATTTGTCTTCAATTTAGGTTACATGCCCTAAATTATCTGAATTATTTAGATTTGTATATCAATTTAGGTTCAATTGACATACAAATCTAAGATTATCTGATCAAGATCGTTTTTCAAAATTAGCATATATGGTGGGCAGGTTGTGGACTATCGTTACAACCTGATCAAGATAAATACAAGGATAAATACAAGAAAGGAAATTCGACGATTATTTGATCAAGATCGTGACCAACCAACATGGTGTGGCCATAGTTGCACTAATTTCTGAAAGCAGTGAAAGCACACTTAGTGACATGTATGAGGTTTTGCTGCAAAACTAGTACAAAAGACTATCAAAAGTGTCCTCAAATATGTTTAACTTCTTCATTTTTGGTACTAACTTTTAGTGGAAAGATTGAGATAAGATTTATATGCAGGGATTATTTCCTTAAACATCAGACAGCCCTCGGACGCAACTAAACAAAAACAAACAAATTAGCAAGGCAGTATAGTATCCGAGAAGATCAACCTAAATTCGGATATAAACATGTGGGTGTGCACATGTGTGCCCATGTGCACACGTGGACAATCTGGGATCCAATAGTTTTAGAGTGAAACTGTCATGCTTTTCCATCCTAGTAATTTCTTCTTCTCTTCTATTTTTTTATGGGTATTAATCTATACTTGAATGGAAGGATGAGTAACTGGGAGTAATGATATAGTTCTCGATTTGGTCTCTAAAGTCGTCTCAGTACGTAGGTCTAAGTACTTAGGCTCAGTTCGTAAACGCTCGAAATTTTTTTGGTCGGCCATATCAAGTGAGGCGTCAATCAATTCTTTTTCTATAATTACAAGAGAGGGTGGACGAATCTAACCCTGCATGTCACGGCGTCGTCGTACCCGCCGATCATTTTTCAATTTAGGTTCAATTGACATACAAATCTAAGATTATGCTGGGCATGCACTATATATATATATATATATATATATATATATATATATATATATATATATATAGTGCCGATGATGATGTATGCCTAAATTATTGTTTTTCACGTGTTAATGTCTTTGTATATAATCTATATGATGTCAGATATGGATAGGATACGGGCTATTCGTGGCCGGGCTGGACGCCGAGCTGCTTTCTCCCCGGTTAGTCCCACCTCATCATTGCCTACTGATGATGAGGCACAGAGTGATCGCAGACAGCCATCGGGGGCCCAGCCCCAGCCGTCGCCGTCACCGTCGTCCCAGCCATCGCCGTCGCCTCGACCCCCAGCCCAACGCAGATTCATCCCACACGCGCGTGCATTCTCCATCTTCCTTGGGTTCTACCTCAGGTATAGTTGATAACGGTGTTTCGTACATTTTCGCTAGCCTTATATTTGAACTGTATTAATGTCTGTGTTTTGTAGGATCTCGACGAGGCCGTGGTCCGACACGCGGGGTACGCATCGACCCCCAGCGTAAACAGAGAGTTACGCTCACGCAGGAGGGCCTGTAAGTACTAAAAATATCACCCCATGCCTTATGTTTAAAATTTTGGGGTGTTAATTTATATTTGAACTGTATTAATTAATTTAATTACTTCTTTGGCAGGATCCTGGAGAATATTGCGAGGACGAAGATCGGCGTTCTTGTGAAGGGCCGATTCTTCGAGCCACGCCTGTACTGGAAGGACTGGGATGCCGCTGCGAGGGAGGCCCTATGGGAGGAGTGGCTGGTACGGTGAAGTATTTTTTTCAGCGTTAGTAAATGTTAAATTACAGTTTGTTTTATGTTGTTAATTTGTGTTATTGAATGCCTTACAGGAGGGGTTCACGTTTGACACGCCTCAGCAGCAGGTACTGGGGCAGCAGGCTTTCTTTGCCTACATCGGCAAGAATTACCGCCGATGGCTCCACGATGCACGGGACCGGGCGAAGAAGGCGCTGCCCGCGGGTGCCCCGATGACGGACATGGCGAGATATCCCCCACATTGGATATCTCACCGTGTATGGGGGGAGATGATAGATCGGTGGGCTACGGATCCAGGTTGGGACGCCAAGAGTAAGAGCGGGACTGAGAACAGACAGAACAAAGATCCGACGCACACGGGGGGGTCGGTGCCACACGACATCGTCCGACACAAGAACGCGGTCGAGCACCCGGATCTGGAGGATGATGAGGTCGTAGCTCTGACATATAATCAGACGCACGTGCGGAAGAAGGACAAGGACGAGACGCACCGGGCGGGCGACTATATTTCAGATATTGCCCGGCGGATCGATGTGAGTCAATTTATTTAAGTTAATGTTTTTTCTTTCTATCCTCAATGTCTGTTTCGTTAATTAATGCCCTAACATATCGTTAAACCACTATTTTTGCAGGCCTCGTATGAACAGCTAAGGGGGTCCGAGCAGCAGTCCGGACAGCCATCAGCGTCCACTAGTACGGCTGCGAGTACTGGGGGGTTGAAGCGATGGCTGGATACGCCGGAGGTCGTGAATCGGCCGAAAGGCCGCATACGCGGCCTGCCTAGCACGACTGCTCGTGCCGTGATAGGAGCGTCCTCACCCCCTGCTGCCCCTCCACAGACACCGGCTCCTCGGCCTCAGTTGGACGACGAGGAGATCCAGCGCATTGCTACAGTGGTGTGCCGGATGATCAGGGAGCAGGGCACTGCTGGACAGGCCGCCCTGGCCCCGGATCAGCAGGATCCAGATCCGGGACTCGGGAACCCCTGATGAGCCCCTTCTCGTGCCCGTTCCTAGCCTCCCCCCCCCCGTGCCCGCCTTGTACTCTTCTCCCCTCTCCTAACCGGCTATATCCGGTTCCCAGCTTGTACATATATGAATTTTTTTATTATAAATTTTTTTTATAATTGATTATATATATTTCTTTCTGTATTGATTATTGCGCGTTGTTGTTGAGATTTGAAAATTGTATTACAGGTTTGGGTAATTGAAAATTTAAAAAAAAATTGACTTTTGGCGACGGATTAATTCCGTCGCTAAAGTATTCCTACAATCAGTTATTTAGCGACGGAATATTCCGTCGCTAAATAAGTTTTTTAGCGACGGAATATTCCGTCTCAAAAATATAAATCCGTCTCTAAAGAATATAATTCGCGACGGAATATCCGTCGCTAATTAAAATAAATCCGTCGGTAAAAATGACATATTTAGCGACGGATTTAAAACATTCCGTCGCTAAACTATTAGTGACGGGCTTTTATACGAGGGATATTTAGCGACGGTGAATCCGTCGCTAATTCTTTTAGAGACGGATTTTTGACTTTTAGCGACGGATTACCCCGTCGCTAAAACCCTGTTTTCTTGTAGCGGTAATTGCTCGTATACCCTGCAGAGAAAATATTACTTATTCCCTTGGAATCTAACCTTAATGTCTGTCAATCCTTAAATAAGAGATGCTTTTTGAGTCCACCTCTGTCTGACGGTTGAAAATACTGTTCAAAGTCGGACAGAGTCCACCGCTGATGTTGCATGAAAGCTGTGCATATGAAGGTTGCCTTGAATTTCTTGGCAGGTTATCTCAAATCAATTCGTTGCATAAATCCAAGAGTCAAGGGAAAGTATGCAGTTTGAATCGGTCACACTACTGGATCTCAGCACTATCAAGGAAATTTCGGTGCACATATATAATACATGTAGTCTGAAGCAAACGTTGGTAAGGTCTTGTTCGCAATACATTCAACGGGAGAAAGATGAACACACTTTTCTTTCAGATTTCCCTCCCTTTCATTGTGATGGCCTTGTACTCTTCACGATTAAACAATATACACTGCAGCACTATAGGGGCTATCGTAGACACCAGAAACCGTGTTGGTAAAGAGGCGAAAGTGGCCATGGAGATGGCAATATCTGATTTCAACAGGGACACTAATCAAAACTTGGTTCTGCATGTAAGAAATTCTCGAGGCGAACCCATCAGGGCAGCTCTTGCAGGTACTCTCCATCCATATTCCTACGTATTAAAGCTAAGCAAGATATCCCTCTGTATCTAATGAGACATCTTGACCTTTTCGGTACATTTTCCTGACATGTAGTGACATGGTGTTACTTATTTAACACGATTTTCTGACACAAAACAAGGAAATCTGAAAGTAAAACTATTCATAAATGTGTAAACTTCTGAAATAATCTCCTCTACCATCTAAATTTCTCAATTATTCTAACACAGTCATCAGTTACCTTTTGCTCATCTGTGTGCTTTGAAACTGTGTATGTGCACGTGCCCATGTGTGAATGCAGCTAGAGATCTTATCGACACACATCAAGTCGAAGCTATTTTGGGACCACATACGTGGGAAGAAACACTGTCAATTGCAGACGTTGGTAGCCATGCTCAAATTCCTACTCTCTCTCAGATTCAATTCCTCTATGGGCAGTAGAGCGGTGGCCCTTCCTTGTTCAAGTATCACCTAACAATTATGCACAAATGAATGCTGTTGCTGCTATTATCCGATCTTGGGGACAACAACACGTTAGTACTATGATATACGAGGATACTGATTCTACATCAAGCAGAGTCATCGCTTATCTCTCGCATGCAGTGCAAAATGTTGGGATCAAAATGATCAATCTCGTAGCACTCCTGCCTTTACCTTCCTCGTCATTCTTTGAGACGCTCAGAAGGCTCAAAGTAGAGCAACGTACAACTTATGTTATTTATACCTCACTGATATGGCCATTCCTCTATTCCATACTGCAAATAAAATGAATTTAATGGGAAACAACGAGTTTTGGATCGCCACAAGTTCTATTACAGATCTTCTTCATTCCCTAAATGCTACTGTCATATCCTCAATGCAAGGCATTGTAGGAGTCAGGAGCTACTATCCTGAATCCGGGCCTCAATTTCAGGTGTTTCGCAAAAGTTTCCATAGAAGGTTCAACATGGAGAATCCGGAAGAAGAAAAATATGAGCCTGGGATTTTCGTAGTTCAAGCCTACGATGCCACATGGGTGTTGGCTGCCGCACTGGATGGAACTAATATGAACGGGAAACAGTTGATAGAAAAAGTTTTGAAGGTCGATTATAAGGGCTTGAGTGGCAAATTCAACTTCACTGAGCGAAAGTTAGCTGCAGCGCGCTTATTTGAGATTGTCAATGGGGTTCGACAAACTTGTTCAGGGTTTTGGTCCGATGGATTAGGCTTTTCAGAGAATATTGGTGACGACAATGCCAATTATGTATCTTCCATTCAAAAGCTAGAACAAGACTTTTGCTCCATGGAACAATGGAATACTCGAAGGCGACAAACTCTTTCCACAAGAACCAATATACCACTCAGAGTTGGTGTGCCCTCCAATTCCTGTTTCAAACAATTCGTGAACACGGATAACAAGGACTACTACACTGGATTTTCAATTGAAGTCTTCAGAGAAATCATGAGAGGGTTGCCAAATTTAAAATGAATTTATTCTGTCCGATGAGCCAAACTACACCGCCCTGGTGGAGCAAATTCATAAGAAGGTACAAATAAATGGTTGCTTATGAGCTATCTGAATAGCAATCGTCCTTAGCGCAAGAACCTATGTCCCTTAAGCTATGCAACCTTTATGCTTCATAAAAGCCAAGTCCGCATGACCCTGATGTTCATGTATATATCTGGCAAATACGTGTGCATTTTACTTATGAATACATGTGCCGGCTTGGCTTAGCTTAGCTTGCTCACCCTTACAAGCACAACACCAACTCTCTGCCACACTGGTGCAGGTCGTTTTGTCCTGACTCAAGCCTTTTGTCATTCAAATCGCATACACATGCAAACTAGGCAAGTTGGAAAGGGAAGGGTGTACTAGAACAAATTATGATACAATAGATAAAATGCTAAATGATTTGGAACAAGGCTCCTATTTTCCCAAATATAGACTCGCCTCCTGATTATACAGTGAAAGAAATATCAATATGATTCTGTGCTTGCTATGCATTCACTATTCTCCTACATATGCGTAGACATGGGTTGCCTGGATTAGAAACTTGTATTTGGTACTCACCCATTATTGTAACAAACCTTCATTTTGAGCTCTAGAACAAAGAGTGACTTGAGGAAAACGTAGGAAAGTTGTTTCTTTCTCACTTTCTTTGCTGGTGGAACAGAAATTTGATGCTGTAGCTGCAGATACAATGATCTTAGCTAGCCGATTAAAATATGCAGATTTCACGCAACCTTACACTGAATCTGGCCTGGAGATGATAGTATCCCTTCAACCAAAAATGCCTGCAGCCTGGGTTTTTATGAAGCCCTTCACAAGATCCATGTGGACTCTTATAGCAGCTATCACCAGTTACAATGGCTTTGTTATCTGGTTGGTAGAGCGAAATTACTGCACTGAACTAAAAGCGTCCTCATTTGATCAAATTGGCATCCTACTATGTTTGGCCTTTACCATACTATTCACCTTACATGGTACGATATATGGAATCAATCCAATAAAACCTAAAAAAAACGGCCTTTGAATAATCATCTAAGGTAGTTAATTAATAAGCGATATGGTTGTTCTATTTGAACAAGGGAAAAACCCCACAGCAATTTGTCAAGGATGGCAATGGTGGTGTGGCTTTTTGTTGCTCTAATCATCACACAGAGCTATACTGCTAGCTTTGCCAGCATGCTCACTGCCCAGAGGCTCGAACCCAGAATATCCGACATTGAGACACTAAAGAAAACCAATGCGAGTGTTGGTTACTCTAAAGGGACCTACATTGAGTGTTACTTGACGAATGCGTTAGGCTTCCAACACAACAAGCTTGCAGCATTTAAAACAACACAAGAATTTGCAAAGGCACTCAGAAGTGGAGAAATAGGAGCAGTCTTTCTCTCGGTTGCTAAGGCTAAACTATTCCTTTCCCAAAACATATTAACTTGGAGGACTTGGCTTCGTATCTCTCTTTCCACCATCTGTTCTGCATAATGTTTTTCTAGGGAACTTTTTTGCTCAAAGAAAATGTACCTATAAAAGCAATACGAAATGATCACGTCTTAATTTGACAGTCCCTAATTGGAATATCAAGAATTCTTTAATGCTCGCTGATTGAACTTTCTCTAAATGCAGGCATTTTCGAAAGGTTTCCCACATCTCTGTGACATAAACAAGGCATTGTTGAATGTGTCCGAAAGTGGGAAGCTTCGAGATCTAGAGAAGAAATATATCATGTCGGAATAGTGTGTTGAATCGGATTTGAGTACTAATGAAAATGGGAGTCTTAGCCTCCAAAGCTTTTGGGTACTCTTTGTGTTAACCGGAGGTACATCAACAGTTGCCCTCACCATCTATGTCGTCGTCGGATTTAAGAAACGATGCACCCGAATGCTTGACAAACACGAGAGCGTCTGTACGTCTGTCATGGCTGTAGTTACAAACATGTGGCACCAAAGGAGAATGTTCTCACGTAGCGTACATGATGCAGAAAGTCCTCCCAACGCCTAGAGCCCAATGGAGGACTCAAGTTCAGTCAGTTTTTATCTAATTCTACACAACAGTCGACATAACACACATAGCATGTGAAGCTGGACATAAATCAACGCAACCACCTTAATTTTGTTCAAATGAAGTGGCTAGCTGCTGTTCTGGGAAGAGGTTCCCTTCCTATAATGCGAGTGAAACTGAAGTTCATACCACGTGTGGCCTCTCTCTCTCTCTCTCTCCCTATCTTCATTTGCCACTAACTAATTTAGGGCTGTGGATCCTAACAAAGGCTTTTTTGGAACGTAGAGTGGTCGGAGCTGGAATTTCTTACGCCCCAATAGTTTTAATCCGACCCTTGATTTGCTTGATATTCCACTCATTCCCGAGAAACCAAGTTCCTGTTTGTATATCACACACTTGCTTGGAACTGTGAGTTGATATTTATCGAAGCTAATCATACTTTTTCGTCCTAGAGTACGCAAGAAAATCACGAAAGCGTCCGGGTAATTTTACCCACTACCGCTACTAACCCCAGCCCCTCGCAGCCGAAGATCTTCAAGCTTCTTCTTGAAGTGAATTCTTCGCATGAATTGAATGGACAGTCATGGAAAGAATCATTTCATACGCGCATTCGTTTCATCATTTGGCATCATGCTCTGCAACTATCTTTCCTTTTCTCGTGGTGGTCTGTAGAACTCCCTGGCTGGGCACATGGTTACACAACAGACTTGGAATGCATGCAATGTTGTCACTGAGAGTAGCCAAATCACACTGCAATGAACGGCTCTGCATTAGATCAAATCTCTCTGTAGTAGGAAATATTGAAAGGTCCGACACCAATAGTTTCAATCATCTAGGATGTTAGATATATTACAAAATAATTTTCTGTCTCTTATTTCCTTCTTCCTATTACATCAGCTCCCCGAATCAGCGGTCATTGATAGTCAGAATTAATAGTCCCGAACAATACAATATTACTCATCCTTCAAATTTTCTCCTTACATATTTATCTAAAAAGATTTTGACAGCGATCCAAGTATTAAAAATAGTCTACAAACACCCTATATGGTGCATGTTTATTATTATCACATATCAGTCGTGATATTTTTGCAAACATCACTAGTGACAATTCTTAACGGTATTTTTTTAATATCACTAATAAAAAGTCATTGGTTATATTTAATGGCTATCATATGTCGCTATGCACGGAGGCAGCTCTTCTTATCACTCGGGTGGGTTGTAGCTAGGGCTGTAAATGAACCGAGCCGTTCGCGAACGGCTCGTGGTTCGTTCTCCACAAAACTCGTTCGCGTTCGTTCGTATAATATACGAACAGAACATGAACAAGTTTTTAGGGCTCGTTTATTAAACGAGCCGAACATGAACACACAAAAATATTCACAAACACGTTCCGAACAGCTCTTCTAAATATTAAATTAATTATAATATATTTACATAATTAATATTTACATAAAAGTTCAAAAATTAAATTTTATAGTTGAACGCCAGGCCTTGAAGTCAACCCAAAATCCCAAGTCCACTTCTTAACATAAAGCCCAACAAAAAGAGCCCAACAAAAACCCTACTATATAAACTAAAACTAACTAAAACCTAAACCTAAACATTACATTTTACAACACAGCCGCACTCTGCACTTACACACACAGCCGCACTCTCCGTCCCCTACCTCGTCTCTCTCTCTCACACACACACACACACAGATCGCACATAGACCCCTCCCTCTCTCCCTCTCGCTCTCACCTCTTTAGTGTTCGCAAACGGACATCATGGATATCACGCCGCCGTTATCTCCCAATCGCCGAATCAACCTTTGTCACCGGATTCAGCCTTTAAAGCTGCAAAGTCGCAAAGCCAAGTTTCCGATCTGCAAATCTATCGCCTGCAAAGCCAAGGGCTCAACCTCGAATGCATCAAGTCTGAGTCTATGTCTTCATCGATGATGTATCAAACTTATTTTTCAGTGTTCTGCATCTCTCCTATTTTCTATGTCTCGTTTTTTTTATTAATTATAGTTTGATTGCGTGAATGATTTGAGGATTTTGAGTAATTTTAAAGCTTTGATCGGAACTTGAACATGAATGTGAGACGAGCTTTTGAACTCGATTTCGGCTCGTTTTGTTAAACGAGTTAAGCGAGCCGAGCTCGAGTCTCACTGTCACGAACACGAGCCGAGTTCAAACGTTAATATTTTGGCTCTTGACGAACACGAGCCGAGCTCGAACATGCTAAAAGTTAAACGAACCGAGTTCGAACACACCCATGTTCGGCTCGAACTCGGTTCGTATACCGCTCTAGTTGTAGCCTACATATTTCATGGGTTACGGCAAAAATCATTCCCTTTCTAATAAAGATTTATCCAAAAACCATCTAGTAACCTTCTGTTTTGTTGCAGATCAATGATCATAGTTAGAAAGATCAGAAATCCTTGGGAATGTGCTCTATAATCTTCATGCTGCTGACAAGATACGTTTTGATACTTGTGATCCTGTGTCTGCCAACTAAGTACATAAACTCCTGATTCATCTGTTAAAGAGCATGATCATGTACCCTAATCTCACAGATAATCTCTCCAATTAGCTTCCATCTTTTCTACTTTTTGTTAAGAAACTAATAAAGAAGTCATAGTCATGCAACATTATTATTATGCCAAAAGAAAGAACATGGGAAAGGATAAAAACAACCAGACACTGCTACCCTACACCCTGACACAAACCCTTCTTTCATACATCCCAATATCAATTACAGAGCCCACACCCCCATACGCACCCACCTTCTTTCCTCCCCAAAATTAAATCAAATTGGGAGAAGGCAAAAAAGGAACAAATTAAAAGAATTATAATCATAAAAATGAAAAAAAAAAAAAAAGTACAAAGGCTCCAACCCTCCTTTCCCTTTCTTTTCCTCCCCACCCCAGCAGCTTTATGTGATGAATCTCTCTGCTGAATGAGTGAGAAATGCTGTAAAATGACGTCATCGCTATCCCATTGAGGGCGTCCACGTGTCCTTTCGACACGCTAAAGTCATGGAAGCTTGTCAAGGGGCCAACTTAATATCGGAGAAGGGGGGAACACATCACGTGAATGCACAAGTTAGAAGAAGGCACCATGGTCTGTCACTACTAGCCTCCCACTCTTGGAGTTGAAGAGCTTTAGGCCTACTCCTCGTCCGTACAGTTCATGTTGTCGAAGGAGGCGGGTGGCGGTGGTGGTGACGCGGCGGTGGCATTGTTTACCACCATCTTCTTGAGGTTCTGCTCGTGGTACACTTTCCTTAACCTCTCTATCTCCTTCTTCAGTGCTTCTTGATGGGCTGCCATTAAAAGAAAGCAAAAGAAATTTCAGTGACTACAAGACGTTACTTTTTGACGAAATTGTCAGTTAAGCTGAATGATCGATGCACGCTTTTGAAAAGAGAGAAATTTAAACTACATGCAGGTATGGAACCTCCATGGATCCAGACTTCTTCCAAGGTGTAAATGAGATATGAACTACATTTTGCTCGAGGAAAAATGGCTCTCAGTAACCAATTATTATACTTTTGTCGAACCAATTGGTAATTAGATGGAATTTTACATAGAATTTGGTTATGACAAGCGTACCAAAGGTTAGAATTTATTGAACCAGCAGAGCTCTCCAGACTTCAACTCCCAAGTTGTTTGACAAACTTGAGAGGATTGAATCCTAGCTACTTGGCTATGCAAAGTTCAAGTTTTCATAGACCCATGGAACAAATTATAAGTGATTACAAGCTCTTACCGTCTTTGAAAATCTTGTCTTGAGCCAGAGCAGCGATTCTTTGCTTGAGAGCGCTATTGTCAACGTTAAGAATCAGCCTTTGATGGTCTAAAAATGCAACCCTTGGTGACAATGCTGATACTTCAGTCTTCATTTTGCATTACGATAACACCAGGAAATGTCAATGAAGTGTGCCACATACGATAATAAACTCCAAATCTCAAACTAAAACAAAGGCAATTGCACATGTTATATGTACCTGCAGCGTTGTCACGCTCCTTTCAAGTTCTGATATGTATTGTAGCTTCCTCACTCTTGACCTCTGAGCTGATTGCCGGTTGGCTAATATTCTGGCAAATGCCCGACAACAATTAGAGAACAACATTATTGATCAACGCTTCAGACCTTTAGGCACCATTAATCTCTTTACCTTAAGAGGTACCAGATCAACCTATTACTGCTTCTTATTCATGCAATATTAGGATTTTGACAGACATAATTAACCACGCAGATCCTACGTAATCATTTAGCTATAACTAAAGCTAATTAATGTTGTTGCTAAAGCAAAGGTGGTCACGAAAGGGTACAATCCATAATGCATATCGCACAGCCCTGGTTATCCATGCAGATCTCACCTAATTCTGGAAATCACTTCTCCAGATGTTGCTCTGAAACCTTGATCAAAAGTTTCACCATTTTTAACCTAATTAATTCATTAGTTTTAACCCCATAGCTATGAACATCTTATCAAACATGGTAACCCAATGTTGCCGGAAAAAGGTACATAGACTAACGTGTATGGTACAACCTAGTATAACCTCCATTAGTGTGATAAATTAGGTAAGCGTTTCCTTATTAGGGATATCTCACCTAATTTCCTAATCCACAATTATGAAACTCTTACGAGGTGGGTTTTCGACATAAGTACCTCTTGACCCTCTTGGGATCCACGGCAACCGAATCACCGGAAAACCTGCCGGAAACATCAGGTGCCTGGTTTTCCGTCCGGCAGTCCCCGTCCTCACACGGCTCATTCTTCGGCACCTGCTTCAACTCGTCGGGTACCTTCGCCGGCTTCTCATCAACGTCACTGTTCTGATCGGACGGTGTGGAGGGACACGACGAAGACGGCAAAGTCCCTGGGATATCGTCGGAAAACATGGAACTGAGCTGCTCATCGTCTAACCTTTCAAACCCATTGTTGGTACACGGCATTATCGTGCCATTTGCTTTGCGGCATTCTTCCACAAATGGGGCTTCAATGAAGGCAATGGGGTCGCTGACGGACCTCCGGTGGGAGCTCCGGCGGGAGGAGGAGAAGTCGAGGAATTCGTCCACCCAGAAGGGTGGCTGCGCCGCCGTGGACGGCGGCATTTGCATTGTTTGGTATGGGAATGCATGCCAATTGTTATGGGTCATGCTAATGGGTGCCTTGGGTGGTAATTGTGCCATATGTGCCAAATTTATACGAAGGGAAGGTTTGTAACTACGTACTAATGCAGTTGACAAACCCAAACCAAAGATGAGCCAAACTTAGCACAATTTAGTTAAGCATCAAGAAATGGGTCGAGAGATTTGAGGGGATGAAGGGCTTAAAGAAGATAAGATAACCAGCCCAAATGTAACAAACTTGACAAACCTACAGCAAATAGACAAGCTAAACTTAGCAAAGTTCCGTTAAGGATCAAGAAATGCGTTGAGAGATTTGAGGTGATGAACAGCTTAAAGATTAGATAACCAACTAAAATTTTTGACAAACTTGAGAAACCTAAAGCCAAGGCAAGCTAAACATGGCAAAATCCAGTGAAAGGATCAAAGAAATGGATTGAAAAGCTTGAGGGGAGAACAGCTAGAAGATGAAACACTTTGTATTGAGGCCCTAGAGGTTTTGGAGGGAAGGGGGTCACATGGGGGGGAAGGGGTTAGGACAGCTAGCAACAGCTGTGGAAGGAGGAACTCTCAACGGTTTCAGTAGAAAGTTGACGGTAGTTTAATAACTGGCGGAATCAGCCCACCACGTGCCGATGTGACCCTATTCCCCCCTTGCTGCATTTGCTTATTATAGTGACCACCTTTTCATGTCTCTACATGTATATCCATCTCCCACATTCAGCATGATTCCATTGAAATTGAATTCTGCCCACTTGGGTGATCGTAGACGGATCAAACGGGTTGTGATTGGTTTGCCTGGATTTTGTTGGGATCATATGTTAAGGGAATTGTGTAGACGGAGTATGGACGTGGTTAGGACTGAGCATGTAAATCATGAAAACCGATTTAAACGTGAAAAACGAACCAACCAATCCGAGTAATTCTATACCGATCTTAAAATCAGTCCGTTTGATTATTTTTTTATCTTTTTCAAATTATATACTCGATTTGGTCGGTTCTGTTTAGTTTGGATTCTTTCGTGATGTGGGTGTACGGGATACTTTATCTTGGGGAGATTAAAAATAGTGGATAGTGGGAGAGTTGGGAAGATGCACAAGAGGAGGGGAGATGGAGAGAGGATGAGCTGCGAAAGAAAGGGATCTTGTTTAGAATCATGTCTTCCTCCTCCCCCATGTGAACTGTTTGTAAGCCCCCACCTCTCTTTGCTTTGTCCCCAAATCAGACTCACATGGGGGGTATATGTCACTTTTGCTTCTCTCTCTCTCTCACACACACACACACACAAGTTTCTTGGTAGCTTCCATCAACTCATGTTGGCATTTTTGTTTGTTCTTAATGGAGGTCTTACGAGACACTAATAATGATTACCGAAAAGTTGTAAGGAGGGTTAAGTGCTTTTGTGTCTCACAAACCTTCTCTATGTTCGTTTTGTACGTATATATACATATATCACAGTCACTGAGGGAGCCAAGACTTTATATTTCCAAAGGGATTGAAGCCATGGTTTCATTTTTGACTTTCTCATGCTCTTTACTCTTTCGTTGCGGAACATGTATCTTTGTGCCAGTTATTATCATTTTAGCGAAAAGTAAACCGGTGATAGCATATGGAGTAGGTAGAAGTAAAGATAAATAGCATCTCCATCGGCTACTGGTCAAGATAATTAGCAAGGTGCTAACACGCAAATATAAAGCTAAAGCCAACAGTACAACACATAAAACACATGATACAATCCGACACTTCAAGATTTCAAAATCTTTATGAGGTATCAGGCACGGCCTATCTTTGTCCTGAGGTGACTCTGCTCACGATTAAGGTCTTAAAAATAAAAAGCGTTTTTATTTTCAAAACTGAGAGTACAATTTAATTCGAGTTCAAAGGATACCACTATGTTAGGCATTTCTTTTTTGGGGTAGAGTACGAGCTGATGGATGATTAGAGAGTGCTTTACACAACTACTGCTTCGCTTCAAGGTTCTAAGTGTATTTGACGAGATTTGTACTAGCTCAATGGCTTACTAGGGACAGTTGTCTGATGAGAGAGAATTAATACGAGGCATGATCTCGGAATGATGATTTAACAAGTTACATGTGAGGTAGGGCAGGGTCGGATGATCGGATAGCAAATATGGGGATGGGACATTTTAGGGTGTCTCCTCCTAAAGTGGGGGTGGCTGGAGGAGGCTAAGTTCAGTTTTGTGGTCAATATTAGAGTTTTTTTTTTCCTAAGCAAATTTCAATATTAGATTGCGAGGTGAGAAAAGTTTTTCTTTATCTGATTTCTCTTTTCGTAAACTTGACACACCTGTATTTTATTACGTAATAATAAATATTGTCAACATTTTAGATTGAAAGAAAAATGCACTGCAAGTTTAGCAGTTATAATGTGTCATCCGTGGTAGTTAATTTAAGGGTTTTGTAATTCATTCTCCATGTTCTACGAACTATTAAACTTTAATGGATGCAAATCAGGTAATATATTCATTTATTGTGTGTTTAGATGAAAATTTTTAAGATACTAAGAAGTTTAGAATCCTTTTATTTCAAAATTCTTGCATGTTTAAATCTCGAAGTTTGCCAAGTCTTATGTTTTGCAACTTTTGCAGATAGGCATAGTATTACGATTATTGGTCATCGGATAAATAAAGTGCTTCAAAAAAGATGAGAAATAGATGGCTAAGGTTAGAAAAGAAAAAAAGAAAAAAAAAGGAGAAAGAGAGAGGGTGATGAATGGTCGGAAAAGTAAAAAAGAAATGTGGTAAAAAAAAGTTCGAATTATGGAAGATAGTTCTCCTCTAAATTTAATAAAAATTAATTTAGAGTGGTTATTTCAACTGGGGATTTTGGCCTTCCAAGTTCCTCTTTCAAATTCCATCAAGAATTTCACAAAATTTCTTGTGTAGTTACCAAACAGTGAATTTCACTTAAAGTATTTTCAAATTCCCAGTCAAATTAAACTTTTAAAGCAAAAATACTTGATCGAAAAACCTATCAAAAAGAGGTAGCCTTCTTAAGCCCCGTGTATAAAAAGATCTCAACGAGCTTCGACTAAAGTTAAGTTCCATGGAGTCCTAGTGGTTTAGCCCAATAAAATCCCCCTCTCTCTCTAAAATAACTTCTGACTCATCTTTAAAAGCCTTCACAGAAAACCACCGTGGCCGCCCTATCCAGCGTTGGCGCGCATGGGACAGCGACTAGAATCCAGCTAGCTCTATATATTCTTTCTGATTCATGTCTATGTGGTTTGGCAGCTGTAGTGGCCTATAGCATATGGAGGGTGGCAGGCACCATCTTCGCCAAGCACGACCAGGGAATGTGACATCGTGATATTGTTCTGATTCACCGGATCTCTTCAGAACTATGTAGATCTTGGAGTTTTCTTGATCTTCTAGATTTGATCAAGCTAAATAGTAGTGATGACCGAGGGTTAATCAGATTCTTTGTTTGTCTGAGGAGGATTTTGTTGCTAGGGTTAGATCTTTCATCATCGGCGGTGGCCAAAATTTTGTCGGCAGCAGTGTGGGCTCAATTGCTGGCTATGGGGGTTTTCCGTTGTGGTTACTACATATAGTGTTTTTGGTGTGGTTGTCCTTGAGGGTGGGTGGGTGGGTGGGGTGGGGGGTAGGGCCGGGGGGCTTGGGGATTTTGGGGTGGGTGTTTGCAAGGGTTGAGGCCCTGGGGAAGAGTTTTTTTTTTTTTTGGGGGGGGGGAGGGGAATGGAGAATTATGTCTGGCTTAGCCCTGTTATTGGTTTGTTGCCCGATTTTACGGTTGCCCATGTTCTGGGTTGGAAATTCCGGTGGCATATTGTGCACCATGCATGGTTGACTGCTTCTTGTCTTTGCACTGTGATCCCATTGATTGTTGAGGTCACATTGATTATTCGTCCAGTTTCAGTTGACTTCCTCATTGTAATATTTATGTTTTTTAAATTTACGTTTGTTTAGTCTTTCATTGTTAGTTTACTAGGATTTTTATGTAACATTTACGCCTCCGCATATTACTTAAAGTTAAACTGAAGTGTAAGATATATTCTGCTTCAATTTAATTGTAATTCGTATCAGGTATATAGATTTAATTGTTAATTTCTAACTTTTGTGATTGTGTATACACACAGTCACAAGAATGTCTTGACATTTATCCGTCATTAAGGGACTTTGTAATCTTTATTTATCAATGTTAATCTCTTATTTACCAAAAAAAAATTGCTAAGTACCGATCTACTCTATAACATAGAAATTGAGTTAAGCATTTACAATCATTTACGGAGTCCAAAAATGTGGTAGTAAGCCGTTGTCACTCAAGACCACAACGATATTAACTTGTTCCCTATAAATAATGTCATGCTTCTCAAATTTGTTTCACAAATCTATACCACCAACAGACATGGCCCAGTGTGAATTATATTGTGAAAATACTGGGAATTGAAAAATATTTGTCCATGTTTGATCAAGTACAACGCCTATATATATCTAAACAAAGATTTTATGTTAAGCAGTGGCGGAGCAAGAAACGTTGAGCGGGGTGGGCACCAGAATTTTTTTTTTTTAAGATTCAGCGACAAGGATATTCACAAAACTCATACCCCGATATGTTTGTCCACACTTTTACGCTATCAAAAGTTAAATTTTCATGAAATTAAGTCCACTTTCAACCTAATAAAATAGTAAAATTCGAATTCCCTTGGTTCTGTCTAGATGGCTGAAGCAAAAGCTCAATAAATAATTATTTGATGTTAAAGGTACAATTGTTATTACAGTTTGCAAATTATAAGTTCCAAACACGGATCTTACCATGAAAATTGTTGCCATGACCTTCGGGTGTTAAAATACAAACAACGTGAAATTGCCACCAGCCAACAAGTAGCATTTCAGCTTGATTCAAGACATCTCAAAAATAGAAAAATCTCCTTCCGTTACAATACCAATCAAGGGTAGCAATTTTTATCTTAAAGCCAATAGATGGCTGGCTCGACTTTATTATATCTTACGCAACATGTAGACCAGTCAAAGGAGGAAGAGAAGAAACAGGTGAGGCCAGAGCCAGAGAATGCGGTGTAGCAGTCAGAGCCCAAAGGCGGTTTGGTCAGTGGCCTTATAAAGTCTAAATTGTGTGGTTAAATATGTTGACTTTATGTGTTTACTTATTTGGAGTTTGAACTTTACTTTTTTTGCATTTATTTGTATAAGTTTAGCATTTTAAATGACTAAAAAGACATTTCCTTTAATTTTTGCTAAACTTTTTAGGTATTTTAACATGTAAAATAATTAAAAATATATCATTTATGTAATTTTAGAATTTTTAAGTGGACACTTTTATAATTGTGGGTAAAATATACCACATAAAAGGAAAAAAATTTGGAAGATAGGTGGGCACCGGCCCACCGGTGCCACCCATTAACGCCGCCACTGATGTTAAGTACAAACCATTTTTGGATAGAACTTTCACTGTTCATAACATTTTATCGCTACAGTTGTAAATTCCCATGTCTTTTTTTTATGGAAAAGTATTTAATTTGACAACTAACAATTAGCCAAAGGTAATAGGATTTACCATTTTCTAAATATTAAATGCATCTTATAATTTCTACTTGTTAAATTCCTAACAATCTAAAACGGTTCCTGATTGAGCAGCTAAGAGTCCGTTTTGGATTGATTAAAAAAAGCAGATTCAGCTTAAAATCTTAATCACTTTTCAAAATCTGATTTAATCAGAATCAGTTTATTATTTGGCAAAAGTAATTGTAAATTAGATTAAATCTATAAAAAGTGTTTGGATAAAAAGTACTTAAATCAGTTTCACTATGACAAAATGATCGTAGAGGACACTCAATAAATAATTTTCTAATATCCAAGTAACGTTACATAACTTTTATTTGTAAATAACTATAAAATAGAAGAAAAGATTACAAGATAAGAAGATAGAAAGACTTACAGAAATAGTGTGGAGGAAGAGGGCAATTATATCCCTCTCTTATTTTAGCCGAAAGAGAAGAGTCGCAATAGGAGAAGAAATAAACTCCAAAAACTATCTATATGATTAAGGGGTATGAGAGGTCTTTTTGTAAAAAAAAATATGGGGATAAAATGGTAAATTAGAAGGTCAAACCTGATTAAGAAAAAAGTAATTATTTCATAATTCTCACTTTTGAAGATTATGGATTAAATCAGTTTTTAACTTTTGGAGATGGATTAAATCTCTTAATCTCTTTTGTCAAACACCCACAAACCTGATTTAATATAAATTAAATCAGGTTTGACCATCCCATAATCAATCCCAAACACCCTCTAAATTGTTTTAGTACCAACAACTTCTGTCACATGCCATATGATTTGTGTAACTTTTTTACTCAATTAGCTATTTGAAATAATAAATCTAACATAGAGAATTAACGAGGACGTACAAGAAATTACAAAGGGTTCAAAATTCAAACCAACAGCAGATTCATTCATTTATTGGAAATTGTAATCCATCAGATTTAAGATTCAAGAAGTATATTGCAAATGCTATTGATAAATAGCATTTGATGATATAGATAACAGAACGAAATTGGAAATTGCCAAAGTCTCATAAATTTTAAAAGCATAAGGGAGTAAATACTATATGGTCCCAAACATTTAATCTCAACCATTTAGGACCATTGGGTCAGGCTGAGTTTATGGGATAAGAAAAGGGCTACGGGATACGTGGGATATTTTATAGAATATCGAACGGTCTTGCATCCCAAAACACCCAATATTCTCCACACGCTAAGGTATCACCATTACACTGTATAGCGGAAAAAAATATTAAGTGGGAGTCTGTTGTATGGTAGTCGTGAAGACGGGAAAAGCGAGCCTAAATCCAATAAAAAGGTTTAGAAGTAGGACTAAATATTACATGATCATGGACGGTTGGATCAAGGAAAGTTAATGTGATAGAAGAGTGTCCAAGGAAAACAAGGAATTAGTTTGGACTATAACTAACGTTCCTACATGTTTAAGACCATTGGTCCCGAATAATATAATATTTTTCATGGGCACGGACACATGACAATGTTTAAATTTATATTTAGTTAACGAGTTTTATCGTACATTTAGGCTTGATTCTAGAATGCTCAAACTTAATTAAGTTCATACTAAATCTGGTATTAAAGTGTGTGGCAAAAAGAGTGAACCGATTAAATCCATAACATTAAATTTCTTGGAACTTGATTTACTTGAATTTGGAGAATCAAGTTTGACAAAAGAATTATTAAAAAGTACCCTCCAACTTAGAATTACATAAAATGTATCTTAACATAGTATTTGGTCATCTTGTGATGCTACACCCAGGGGGGGCAGGGACAGGGACAGAAAATCTAATAGGGAGTGCTAAAAAACTATAAGAAAAATTAATGGCTACCGTAAAAGAATTCGCGTCACTATTTGATGCGTTAAATGCAAAATATGTTACTTAATTTGACTACTAATCATACAAGTTCACCATTCATACTGATTTACTTAAATTGGTAACAACAAATTACTAATCTTCCATAGAAAAATTACATCTTATGTGTCGATCTCTTTTGTATTGCTATTAATTGTACGAGAAAAATAATCACAAATAAGTTAAAAATACTGCAAGAATTTAAAAGAACTAACTTCGATATTTTCTTTATAATTGGAGATTTAAAATTTGAAAGAATGAAAATAAACTAGTAAACGAGAAAAACAAAAAAATATGACAGCCGGTGAGACAAAAAGTCAAAGACACAACAAAATAAAATAATACATTAAGGTTACAATATAATGATAAGTTTCTTAAATATTTTAAACTCGATTAACCATTACTTAAAATAGAAGTTTCTAAATTTGGGGGGGGGGGGGTGCCATCCCCCCCCCCCCGGGCCCCGCGGTCATGCTTTGCATCGGCCCATGGCTACACCTACATTTATCACTTCTATTCAAATACATTCCACAACCTTGTAATGTTTTAAAGAAATTAAAAAACCGGTTTTGGTTATATATAAAAAATGCCCTTTTAAGAATCTGTCACACAGACGGCCTTAAACTCTTCCATCCAATCCAACAACTCCTTGTTCCCGCCACATTTTTTATTAAACCTGTTTCCCCCCGTCTCCTTAAAATATGTGATCTTTCTTGTAACATATGCGATATCATCACGCGGGTGAAAGCTGTTTTCCATTCACGAAAGCATCTTAAAGCCAATGGGATACTTCAAGGACTTGCGATCCCAAAGACCATTTAATTAAGATACAAGGCCACCATGTGCACTGATCCATTGTATGTTTGTATAACATAACTTCGCCACTCTTTCATCACACACACACAAAGACACAGAGAGACATTTATTTTGGTTTGGTTTTATGAGCTGGGATCCCCAAAAATGCTACTATTAGCGCGTGCCGTACAGAGAAAGGAGAGCAGAGGACTGTTGCCCACCTGCATGCAAAGGAAGAATTATTGCACGTGAATACGTAAGAGTAAGGCACTACCCCTGTTTTCTTTCTTCTTCTTTTCTTTCTTTTGTTTTCATGAAGCTTAACAAGTTTTCATACCAAAGCTATAATAGCAGGAGACATAAACATGTACATTATAAGTTATTATTATTGTTGTTGTTGTTGTTTTAAGCAGAAATGATAAGTTCAAAGAAAACAAGATGGACAAGCCCTTGATCGTGTTTACTCTTCGCATGATACATAGAACTAAGGCCTCATTTGTTTCACGAAAAATGCTTCACGGAAAACGCTTTTCGAAATATGCTTTCTAGAAAAATAGCATTTTCTGAAAATATTTTCAAGAAATTTATTTTTTGTTGTTTGAGTGTCGTGCAATGATACAAATATTTATACACAAAAAGGATATGTGTTTTCACTGTTTGGACATTGTTTTGTGTGTGGGTGAGTGAGTGGGAGGAGTGTGTGTCGGTGCGTGTGTGGGTGTGTGCGTGTCGGGGTGTGTGTGTGTGTGTGCGTGTGGGTGGGTGGGTGGGTGGGTGCGTGTGGGTATGTGTGTGTGTGTGTGTGTTTTTTTGTATGTGGGTGTGGGTGTGTGCCCGTGCGCGCGTGGTGGGGTGTGCGCGCACGTATGTGAGTGTGTTGATGTGTGTGTGTTAAGTGGTTCGGAAAATGACTTACGGAATTTTAAACTGTAGTGATTTTTTGATATTTTGTTTTTCAAAATAAGTGTGATTGAAAATCATTTTCCGAAAAAAAACGTTATGCATGCACCAAACACCAGAAAACTTTTTCTGAAAAATGATTTCCAAGCACAAAAAACCGGAAAATGTGAAAAAACTTTTTCCGTAAAACAAACAGGACCTAGAAGAATGAAAACTCATGAATTGTTAGATACTCAACGGTTCTAAAGAGAAACAGAAAAGGTAATAACACCATAATAATTAGGACCTAATGGAATTCAGCGCAAAGAGCCAAATGATAACGACATTTACAAATTATGCCGGAATAAATGCGGTGAAATTTCATAATTTAGAATTAATTCGTTGCTGTGGAAATATGATGTGGTGGCTCTCTCGATCCTCGCTAGTCTCTCTTTTCTCATTTAGGGTTCAGATTTAGAATTAAAGTTAGATCGCAATAAGCATTGGACCGGTTTCAAACATATATACCGTTCTGTAGAAAAACCTTTTGCTGCTGTTTAAGAATTCCTAGCATAGTATAAGACGTGTAACGACCCAAAAAATGACTTGTGCATATAATGTGGTCATACAGATATCCTTTTTCATTATTCTTTTATATAAAAAAATATACCCCTCCCGTCCAGTTGTTGCTAATGCTTAGAATTACGCGAACAAAAACATGGTATGCATTGCAAGACATGACCACGAAAATACCCGGGACGTAGATTGCAGGCTCGGACGGGTTCACTACACTTCCCGTTTCTAGAGGTACACGTTTTCAGGCACAAAATGGTTTTACAAATTTGGGCTTACGTTACGTAGTTACATGATTCTCTGCACCTTCTTAGTTTTTGGATTCTACTCAGTGAAAAAGAAAACATGAGCCTATCCACAAGAACTTTCAACACTCCTTTTCTCTCTCTCTCTTTTTTTTCCTTTTTGAAGATGGTTTTGCAACTACATTGCTATCAAAGTGCAAGCTCAGTTGTATCACGAAAGACGTTTTACAAGAATCGTGCATAGCCATCAGGAGCTTCACACAGTGGCCAGCGAACAACATGTAGGAAACATGTAACAAAGCCCAGAATGATCATCCTTTGCTACATATAACTCTGAAAACCATTATGAGAGTACACCCCAAAATAGCCGCTTCTTGCTCTAAAGTTCAAGCGGCATCTGATTCAACATAAATCGGTCAATCAGGTGTTCCAAAACTCAAATTACACAATCTTGAAAGCGTAAATGTATATTCCTCGTCACGTGCAAGGGACAGGAAAGCGAGTCATCCCTCTAACCGAAGAGGCAAGTGAAACAAAGTACCAGAAAACTATAATTGTTGGCATTGAATCCTAAGAAGAAAAGAACGGCAACCATAACCTCAATCCAACCATGACCTCAATCCGATAGTCTATAGCATTAACTACCAAAAGTTAAAATGCTGAGCTACATCAGGTCATGTCAATCCAGGTTAAGAAGAAACTTTCCAAGAACTATATTTAGCCTAAATATTGACACAACTACATCTTCTGAGTTAAATGTTTGATCCCTCTAAGAACCCATTTTTCTGATTATGTTTCTTTTGTTTTTACAACTTTGTTTTGTTTTTGTTATTTTTTGTTGCAACAAAACAAACCACGCTAATGGTAACTCCTCCGTCTTCCATTTGCACGCCAACCCAGGCCTCTTCCACCAGTTCTCCCACCATCATATAAACTGTCAAATGCCTTCTGTACTAGTTGATTCCCCAGAAAACCTGCCCCCGGCCCTTTTTGTTCGTAAAGGCAGTTAAACCATTAGCAGCAGCAGCCCGTTTCCGACTGCATCCACCGGCAACAATACTAAGAATGCAGATTGACGTAGATAATGATTATGGCAACATTACTAACAACATGAAAAGTAATTCAGGATATTGATTTATCTCATACCCCGTAACAGCAGGAGCTGATGGACAATAAGGTTTCGATGCTTCTTTCCATGACAAGTTAATTTTCCCATCCCCAATAAATGAAGGCGATTTTGAATGCAATGGCAGAATTGTAAAGAATGTTAGATGAACATTTAACGCAACAGATAAAATTGTAAGAGTTGTGTTGAAAAGTCATTCACCTTAGTCATAGCCAATATGTTGTGGCAGGTATGAAGCAGGGTAGTTACATTCTGTTTGTTCATCCTCTGCATATTGTAAGCATTATAATAGCTAGACTATGCAAAAGAAATCACTCAGAGAGAGAGAGAGAGAAAACCCACAATATTAATTTTTTCATCATCCGTGGCTGTTGCCATGGCTTTGTTGTGCTCTGCCATTGCCAGGGTTGATCTCTTCACCATAACTGTGGCTAAATCCTCAACGATACTTAACCTGCATCATCAAACAAAACAATGTTGTTTTTGTTGTCTGCTGCATGACTTAGAGAAAGGAAGGTAATAGTGGCGTGGTGCTAGTACGCCGCAATTTCAGCCTTTTACCACATTTAAAAGTGGCGTAGTTACCATAAAAACTAGATTATTTTTATGTGCTGCTGAACTCTCACTCACGTATATAAAGGAGGGGGAACAATCTCTCGTGAATGTATAGCAAAAAAAATTAAAAAAAAACCCAAAATCCAAGTTCTTAAGAAAAGATCTGTTGATAGACCTTTACCTTAATGGAAAATAATTTTAAGCATTGCAATCCTAAAAACTATAAGAGCCTAAGCTGTATTTGCAACGTAACATGATTATTTCATCTTGTCAGCAATGAATGATGATGTAAGAACAATACATGGTATTACACACCTCTCCATAAAGTCTTCGTAGTTATCTGAGAAATTCTCTCCAAGCCTGTCTGATTGCTGGCCAGTGACAATTCGGTGGCAGCAGAGAGAATTGGTAGGCATTAGGAGTCTACAGCAGATAATTACACCGACATATCAGATATCATTGGCATAAAAAGCATAGAGGATAAAGTCAAAGAAGTTGAAACCTACATACCTTGTGAGCTAACTGGTGGAATGTGTACAACAAACATTCAACATAAGTAAAGTTCATCTCTTCAATATTTGTCCGAGTCATGTGCTTCTGAAGAAGAAAAACAGAACAAGCAATTAAAAACAGAGAACCACGCACGTGTATCCACCCTCAGCAGGTATCATATCAATTGTTTCCAAAGCATTTGAAATTGGATACATCAAGTCGAATGCGGATATGAACCAAATTTGAAATATATTTCAGATTACATAAATTTCAAAAACCCAAAGAAAAGTTATCTAATGAGCACAAAAAAACATCTCCACATGGTAAGCCAGGGAAAGGCTTTATTGACTTTTAAATTGGATACATCAAGTCGAATGCGGATATGAACCAAATTTGAAATATATTTCAGATTACATAAATTTCAAAAACCCAAAGAAAAGTTATCTAATGAGCACAAAAAAACATCTCCACATGGTAAGCCAGGGAAAGGCTTTATTGACTTTTTCAATATCCACAGCAAGTATGCAAAGGAACTACAATATAAGAAGTACCTTTAAGTTGGACCACAGAGGGAAGGAGCTGCCGGGAATCCTGAGATATTGCATAAAGTGAACACTCTGCAAGATTCTTGAGCACTTCTACTTTTCTTTCTTCAGGAATCTAACAGAAGTAAGGATAGAGTTGGTCATTGTCTGTCACTTCAGACTAACTGAATACAAAAAACAGCAGAAGACAGCAAACACTGTGAAAGATTCGGGCTTCAAAAGCTCAACAAGTAGAGTCGCCATGATTATCAAGGCCACAAATTTTCATCAACTATTATAAACATCTAACCAAAATCAAAATTTTGACATTACCTAGATGGTAAAACAACATTGATCATAATCTTCTCTCAAGGTGAGGGCAGCGATGCTGTATGGTTCTGGATGTTGGTAAACTTAAATAACTATACACATAAATTCATGTAACAGATATAAGAACAGTTAGATGGATAAGCGACTACAGAAATGATTATATAATAAGAAATGTGGTAAGAATTGGGGTGGCATAGCTTGAGATGGCAGGCCTTTACATGCTTCAATGAGGATAAGCAATGTGTCAAATAATGGGGTAAGGTCAGGTCAAAGGTACATCGAGAATAACATGGCAATAAGTAGTGAGAGAACACTTGGCTGCTACAAATTTACCACAGAACATGTGCTTGGATAAGGGAGAATTGGAAAAGTGATTCATTGCAGCCGACTGGCTGATGATGATTGATGAGTATTTCAATTGTTAATGCTATTGCCACGTACAATGCATTCAATAACTCATAGCAGTATAAAACTTCTATGATAATCTAACTGCACATAATGCATTTTAATTAGAACTATTCTGCATTGAACGAAGCAAAGATCATGGCAACTACATAACCAAAAGCTGAAACTTACAAATGCTGGATAAATTTAAAATATTGATTGCAAAATTTTTAAGAAACCAAGTAAGTTTGAACATTACCTTCCCAAATACAGGTAATATGTGTTTGTTGAAATAGATGAGGAACTTACTGCTTGATGCTCCCTTCTGAATAACAAAAGTAATTGGGTAAATAGATAATCATCTAAAAAAATATAACGGGGGAGCATGGATTGGTTGCAAATTTTGTACCGAAAAGAGAGGAAGCGCCGTTTGCACACAAGAAATTAACCTATCAATGTGACCACCATCTGAAACCCATATCAGAAAGGGTTGACATATGCACTCGTTAAGAACTAAATTAAGTATAAATGGAAGATTAATGTCTGAGCTCGCGCGTGTATGTGGACAGAAGATGGCATGAAGTGTAATGATGCAATGATATAAGCACCATATACAGTGAAAATTCAAATAAATTATACTTGGATGCATTCCAACTAAAAGAAAGCAAGAAACTACTTTCGTGTACACTAAACTATGTCGATAATTTTGCGTCAAAATTCAAAAACCATTATGCCTTGAAAGTTTTCTCTTATTAGTCCATTTGGATAGCAGTACACTGAATGGACCGCAATCCTCGTTCGGAAGTTTAAGGTGCACGCCAAAAGTGGCAAGAAGAGAGAGGAACCACTTTTCACCTTTAGGTTCAAAAAAATGTAATTTCCTACTTTACCCTTGCTCGTATTTAATAAAAATCTTCTTGTTCACCTCATGAACAAGGGTGAAAGTCTTCCCTGCTGCCAACAAGAAGAGAATAGCACCTATGGTCCGTGCTTAGATATCACTCACTACAAATACTGCTGCTGATTTTTCCTGTTGGGTGGAAGGGGAACTGACCCTATACAGGCATTTAATAAAAGCAGAAAACAGACAACTAGACCACTAACCTGCCCCAAGTGGCAAAAATAGCCCCTTTTTTTTTGTTCCAGGATTTTATTCCCTTTCAAAAGCAATAAATGGATCCCCGCAACCGCCTCTTGAGCCAAGGGAAACAAAAACGGTGTAACCATCAAAAGAATTCCTTTACTACATTAATGGGTTACAGCACCCATATCAGATACTTGAGAACACAAGGATCCATATACGTGTGTTACGTATCGTTGATTGTTTAAACAACTACAATTTAGATGCACTTAGGAACGCTTTTACTTAATTTAGGTTATTAAATTTGATATTTAAAAAAAAAGTTAAACAAACACTTTCTGATATTTATGCTTTGATTGCTACAAATTGAAAGTGAAACGTATTTCTTGCAATGCACCAAAAAGGGAAAAAAATAATAATTTCAATGGATGAGATCCCATCAATAACTGCAATGGTAACGTAATTAGATCAACTTAATCCCACAATACCAAAATTCATTCAGCTCAAGTCTGATGCAGTGACGCTATTATGGAATAAATACTGCGTCATACGACAAAAAGAATTCAAGTTTATTCAACTAAAGATTAATAAAAGGGGGACAACATCTAGCTAGACACCACATAAGCTACGGATCATCATTAAGAACGTCACAATAGAGATGGGTAGGCAGGAGGAAACATCTTTCTGTTTCAAAAGAAATATTGAGTCACATCGACCTCTAATGTGGCTAATTACCATCATTGTGTCAACTTCTGTCATGGGTATCCTGATGACCTTATTATAAGATTCTAAATAAACCATGTCCCATGTATGGGCTGGGCAGTACTTACAATAAATTGCGCATCAAGATCAACATGTCCTTCGATAATTCCAACAAGTTCTTGAGTACGTTCAGGAGGAGCTTCCGCACCAAATAAGCTCAGGCTTCTCAAGAAGTCCAACAATGTTCTGAACTCCACCTGCGTTACGCCTTGCAAATTCTGCAATTGCAGTCCATGGACTTGTCAAAAATGCTCAACTAAGCTCATTCTTATTCCTCTGCAGAATTAATTTTTAGCTTCGCATCTATGAAGGACAGGAAAAGCAAAGAGCTAACTATCATACTCCCTGAGAAAACCCCGACTCTATCCCAAAATACCTTAATTTTTTCAGCTTAAGTACCATATGGTAAATTCTTTAGATAAAAATCAAAGGAAGCGACAGTTACATAGGGCTATAACTCAAGTCTTATGATTTAGGAGAGACATCACTGAGAGATACAAGTGTTGCTATCGAGCAATCAATCAGGTGGATCTTTATACAAATGGTAAAAGCTAATCCAGTAGATCTTCGTATTTGTTTTGGATGGTACCAAAATGCGACATAGCAAGGAGTCCATTCCAATAACCAGGTTATGCACTGCTGCATTACAAGCATAGTTAAGGGGAGATCCTAGGATTTCCCTTATTCTGGTAAGTCAGGTAATCCTAGTATTTTTTCCATGGCTCCCAGTACAAAGAATTTAAAAAGGGCCCACGACAATGAATTTAAAAGGAGACGAACTTAACCAATTACATACCTTTTTTACCAGGTCAGTTATGTGCCTCTCCATTTTCTCCTGTGGCTTTAATAATTCTGCTTTCAGAGGAAACACCTGTAAGTAGAATGATTTGTGATTCAGTTATCAGCTGTGAATGATTGAATGTAGGAAGATGTGCAAATATAGGTATCAGAGAAACGAATCACCTTTTCTATAATAAAACATAGGACACTTTCACGTATTTCATCAGCTTTGGTGCTTCCAACAACGTCAAATAGAGCAGTTAAAGAAGCTGCAGCAGAAGCACAGAAAATAAAAGAAATATAACAGTGACAAGTTAGTTCATTGTGAAAATAGTGCTATATGATACATACCCTGGTTACTATAGCTATTAATGTGAAAGCAAGTAAATACAGCTCTTATGACTGTTTTGGAAAATAAAAGCTTTCTTTCACATTCCATAACTAGTGGTCATCAAGAATATGGTCCGTAAGTTTATAAAATGCGCTTAGTTGTTTCGGCGTATACTCATTAAGTAACTTGTGTCTTGCACCACTCGGCAAAACCAAAATGGCTTTGAAGGTAGATACTGCCCTCATCCCATTCGACCAAGTACAGATTTGAAGTACATATATGCAATCTCAATATCCATTCATACGCAGAAACTATGAAGGACACTAAGAACTAGTACAAAGACGAAGAACAAGAATTATAGAAATCTGTGGCCTTGCGCCACTTAAAATGCTTTGAAGGCAAAGGCGACGCCTGACACCACTAGAAAGCAATGCTTTAAAAGGAAAAACATTTGTTCTCAATCAAAAACCAAGACATTTAGAAAAAGATATTAGGCTACCCAAACATAATAAAGATATCAAAACATAATTTAAAACCTACCAAAGTTCTAAAGAACAAATGAATAAAAATGTTAATCCGATTACCCTTGCTAACGACTTCCACCCCAGTGGCTCTCAGCAGCTTGAGAATGTCTAAGAAATTGATAGTATGCAGGTATTTCGTTTACAAATCTTTTGACCGTTGGAACATGCCAACTTCCCACATGATTGGTATACAGCTTAAAAATGCCTAATATCCAATTAAATCTGGGCGTGGCAATTCAAACCATATGCGGATGCTGCATGCAGATCATAGTTGCATAACCTGCAGACCCTATTATTATTGTGGGTATCTCTGTTTCTAGAGTGGGGTCTGCACGCCAATGTTTTTCAGGGAGGTCCAGCCTAAAGCAAAACCACTTATTTCTATGGGAACAAGAATAAAAGATAAATGATTGGAACAATAAATGCTACCAGCTCGGGAGCTTGAATAAGAAGCTACGGTATATAGTAAAATTGAGCCAAGGTTGCAACACAGATCACCTTGGTTGAAGCCATACCTAAAAAAGAAGCTTGAATAAGAAGCTTCCCTTTCTTTTCTACTAAAGAAGGCAGACCAAAAAAAGCACCATAACCTATAAAGCATGGATACTTCATTCATTTTGGTCGAAGCAGCTGTGCCAGGTGTGTATTGGCTGATGATACTCGTTGGGAGTGCACCAGGTGCGTAGTAGTGTATCTCATTGTTGTTTTCTCATTCCTTAAAATCCGGATACTTCCCCGATACCTTCGAGATCTCGGGTGCGTATCAGATGCATCTTGTGATGATCTGTGGTGCTTAGTTGAGTTGAAGACAGCTTTTTTGGGCTCCAATGCAAATTTGTGTGGTTGTGGAGGAGGGGTCCTTCTCTGCAAATTTAACGAGGCAAATGAGCCCAGATGTGTATCTGTTGATGACCGCATATATGCATATCAACTACGTTAAGATACTCTTTTATTGAAGGTTAAGCCTTGTCAACCCTGATGTCCGAAACTGTGCTAAATCGCATTCTTTTTTACCTGTTGAGTGATTCTGGCGAAGGTCTTACTCCCAACCCTTCTTTCTTTCTTTGTTGGGTCAAGGAGAATCGCTTGGTTGGGTTCTTCGGTTGCTTATTCCACTTCTTTCAGGTGATGAGAGGCAACGGGAAGCTTTTTGCATCAGAAAGGGGAGAGTGAGTTTAACTCCTCCATATCACCACTACGATAACTCCCTTCAATTATTCCTGAGATGGGAGGGAGTAGGTCTTGCTTCTTAGTTGTAAATTCATTTCTGGTTTACACGACTTCAGGCATATAAAGCAGCTATAAAAGCTATGCTTGTCGATCAACTTCATTTCTGTCTCCCAACCAATTCACAACTAATAAGAAGAATTCCAAGATTTCCCACTTCTTTTCTTATTAACGTGGCAAGGCGTGTGGCACTTGGGCTTGACTTGTAAACAAACAACGTTCCTGACCAGACAATTATGGTAATGAAGAAAGGGAGTTAATAGCTTCCTGATAGACTAATTAACCTAGAACCTACATAAACGATTAGGTATGCAAGGAACTCAGTTATTATGCCTCTGAAAGCGCACGGTTCATGTAGTAGGCGCATGCAGCATATACCAGCTGTCTCACTTGTGTTATGAAATGGGGAACAGTAGCAATTTGTCTCTCTTTTGGCAGAAGAAATTTTTTTTTGAAGGAGACAATGATATAATATGTATATCCATTTCTCTGCCATCCCAAGTCACTACTTGACAACTTTTCTTTCTGTGTCTCTTTCTCTTCTCTATGGATAGCATCTTATAGTTGATACTGCATTTCCATTTAGTTTTATGCTAGCTTAACGATTACTTCTTATTCCATAGCACACGGCACTTGTAATAATATGCAATCGTATACCCTTACACATGCTTACAAAGTGTATATATTTAATACAACAAATTCAATATCCGTACATGTACTTGCATACAAAAAGTACATATATTTACTACCACAAATTCAATTGAATACATTTTATATTCAACGTATTCAGCCACCTCTGTAACCTATTTTTTTCTGAGATAGCCGTATCCATATAGGCACACGTCTTAATAACGCCACTGACAAGATTATCCTAGGGATCTGAAGTACCTTTCTACACCGTCCCCCTCCTACCCCCACATGGACAAATGTGAAACCAACCCTGAAGACCAAAACAGCGGGTGCTTGACCATCAATGCACATAATTTTGCCACAAGGAATGCTTAAAGCTATTTCTAAAGTCAGTCAGTGTCTCGATTCTATATCCTGGCACCATTAACTGGATTTCCTTCCGTTAAAGCATAATAGATTCACCCTCCGTGTTAGGCTTAATAGTTCTAACTTCTAAGCAGCCTATATGAAACACCACACTGAACCAACTCAGGGTAGAGGTCTGAACTTAATACCTTAACTATTACTTACTGTCTGCAACCCAACTCCGACTCAAAAGGAAAAGGAAATACGAGTATCGAGTAAAACAAAAGTACAAGCATTCGATAAAACTCTAGCTAAGATTGACAAGTGAGCCATCTACAAGAAGTCCTGCACGAAAATTCCACATCTACAATGCAGTAAGCATAAATAGAACACTAGTTGATAACACACTATGCATTTCACATGCAAACAAAACCTACCGTATTTTCATCATCAGATCCATGGGGTGTTAGACAGCATTAAGAAATTATTTTGAACCATATGTAATGGCTAAAAATTTTGATTTTAGGAGAGATCCTGGCATGGTGGCATTAACTATCCTTTAACAGCATGAGTTAGAAAGTTCTAGCCTCCTAAAATTTTGATTTTAGGAAAGGGCATCATGCACTGCATCACGCTCCACACACAACACCTTGGCAATGATTAAATTGTACATATATACATATACATATCTATAGACACATAAACCATCTTGTCAACAACTGAATTAGAACGTTTCCATTACTTTGATCTTGTACGTCTTATTGGGTCCAAAAGAAAATCAAGGCATCAATTTTAAGCGTTTTTGGAGGACTGGAATTTCTATCAAGCCCCAAGGAGGGGGGGGGGGGTTAGGCCCACGTAAACAACTAAACCAAGCAAAATAAAGGACCCATCTACATAAGTATCACCTTCTGCACAAACCACGCACCACTTAACCAAGGCATGAAGCAAGCAAAAAGTAACTACATAAAAGCTCCACAGGAAAACCATGTTTGAACCCAAAAAGCCCTCCCTGAGGAGAGGAGAAAAGAGTGTATAACTGTACAAGGAAGCTAACGTCATCAAAGGTGCACATGTCCCTCCCCTTGCAGGTGGACCACATAGAGCACAATATGGAAAATTTTCGTCTCTTCACCCCCACACCATCTTCTCAACAAATCCCTCTCTGATATCCGGGGAGAGAGAAAGAAGCACAATAAGCTATGGACAACCTCAATATGAACAAGCGAAGGCTTCGACTGGCTGCGAGTACACCCTTCCAATTCGGTATGAACCCACTCCAAGAAGAAGAATTTTGCCTCTTCTTCTGTTAATTCTGGGAGAAAATAGTTGCATTGACTGAAGCTCCCAGTCTTGAAAGTGTCCTCGGAACGTGAACTCCAAGTAAGGCCGCTTCCCTTAACGACTATACTATGTTGCAAAAAGCTCCTAATCCACGGCCAATGCAACTAAGTCTAAAACCATTACAGAGACGGTTTGTCCCAACAAAGCTCAATATTGGAACCTCCTCCCATCACCCATGTCGAAGGAACTATGGCTTGTCGAATCAGGCCAACTATTGGCAGTGCTAATCCACTGAACAACACCTCATTGACCTCTCCCAAGCTTCTGACACCACGAGAGAGAAGAGAGGACTTTATCGAAAAATTACTGCACAGCCTCTCCACCGCTCGCCACAACCAACTAAACTTATGGTCTTGTGAATGTGGATCACACGGTAAGTATCAAAGTACAAAAACATACTCCGCCAAATCCAAAAAACCATCCACGGACTAAGAACTAATGAAAACTAGGTTGGGATTGGCAATGGTTGATGGGAGCCCTCCACCATCTGCATCGACCAAACAATCTTGTGAAGTTATTGGAGTTCCGTCAATATGTTCAATTTTAGGTGTACCATTTGCACGGGAAGGCATCATATAATGAAATTCCCACTTTTTCAGTTCTACCATTCTATATATAAAGGATCTTATCAAAGTACAAAAACATACTCCGCCAAATCCAAAAAACCATCCACGGAATAAGAACTAATGAAAAACTAGGTTGGGATTGGCAATGGTTGAGGGGAGCCCTCCACCATCTGCATCGACCAAACAATCTTGTGAAGTTATTGGAGTTCCGTCAATATGTTCAATTTTAGGAGTACCGTTTGCACGGGAAGGCATCTTATAATGAAATTCCCACTTTTTCAGTTCTACAATTCTATATATAAAGGATCTTAGCACATATATAACTGACCACCAAATGACTCGGTTAAAGTGCTTATAAAACTAACAGATATATTCTGCATATGAAATCCTATATAACTTGCAAGGAAAAGCTAATATGTCATTTCGTTCTCTAAAATCAACCTCGCCCACAACATTCGATTTACGGACACCTGGATCCTCAAATGAAAATTAATTTGAAAGTACTAGAAAGAAAGATATATCTTTAAATTACATTGCCTCAATATACCAAAGAATCTCATTGTCAGGTGCTTAGTTATTTGTCTCTTAAGTCTAGCTTCTCATTTACAAAGATAAGATTCAAGCCATCCATACATTATGCATAATGTTGAATGTGTAAATTACCCCCAATATTGTATAAATGGTGAGCCGATAATATGCACGTCTGTGCAAATCAATTGAAGAGAAAATCAGATATTAGTCACGGTGAAACTTTCGTAATTAACTGAAACGATTCGAACAGGTTCTGCCCTTCATTTTAGAAGGTCACTGTTGCGAGCATAAAAATCAGCCATCCAAATTACGTGTCTAGAAATGGGATCCTTGTCATACTTCAACAGAGTGTGCGCCATATACTATCTCTTAAACTCTTTCACAATTTCAGCCCTTCGAACTGTGACATTTATAGGATCATTAATCATAAAGTTTCTCAGTTTGCTTTTAGCGAAAAGCGTAGTATTTCACTTAGCATTCCTACACCTTCATTTCGATGCCCTGTAAGTTTTTCTTCCAACCCTTAATTGCAAATCACACATCTCATGAACTACGATTAGCTTTTGCCCATAGGACCAACAAATCAACACTACTATGTCCCATCACCACTATGACCTATCAAAGCTATAGGATATATCCTTTTGCTTTTAGTGGAACACGCATGTTTGTTCTGTGAGTTCACAAACACATGCCCCTGATTGCATGACAGGGAGCCAACACGGGACCCCCTCCTTCGTTTTGAATGTTGCTTCTTACTGGAATTTTTCAAAAGTGTTTAATAGTGATCAGACTCAATTTAGTCCAGCAGATTGGTATCCCAAAGCTGATCATTTTTTCTCTTTGGCTGGGTAAACGATTGCACTAAATGACTAACCAAACATGAGGGGCCACGAGAACTCAACAACACCTGGGCTCGATATGAACACAGCCTAAAGCTTACACCAACAACTAGCAACTCAAGCCAAAACGGGGGCACCACATCACTACACTGACTTCCAGTTTCACCAACCTTAAAACACCAATAGTTAGCCGGCTCTTAGATGAAACTGTCTTTATCTTTTATAAACAATTCGTCCTAATTGCAAAACAAAATAATAGCGTACCAGATACTAAAAACTATCGACGAAATTCAGTTCTTAGCAATGCCATATGATATGAATGATCTACCCATATCAAATAGTTTTGATATATTAGAATCTCATATTTGGAATTAACAACTTTCTCCACTGCATTGCTTTAGACCACAAATCAGTCCATTTTCTGCTTAAATGAACAGCTAGAAAATCATAAAACAACACCAAAGTGCTTAGTAGCGAGGTCAAAGGCCCAGTGACGTGGCATGAGAGCCACTCTCGCGGTCATTGTTCTTTTATGTATGGCTGTATATGATAAAAACACAAACGGGTATCAACAGTGGGACAGATTACTAACCCCGCGATCCTCGTCCGCGCCCAAATTATGATGCTGGTCAATAGCTTCCTCCGCCAGTTTCGGGAAGTACTTGAAGAACCTGGGGATGAGCTGCGCGGCCAGTTGCCCAGCTTTCACGCTGCCTTGTTTCGCCTCCGCGATTATGTACTTGAACTCCCTCTCGTTCTACATCTACCAGACACTAGTCAAACCAAAACCGCGAAAACTGTGGAAACCCTAGCTTATTGGAAGCAATGTACAGGCAATGAACTGACCTTCGACTTGTCGGTGGCCTCGGAGATCCGGTCATTGCACAGGTAGAGCTTGTCGACGTCTGTTACTACAGCCATTTAAGGCAACCGCAAGAGGTTTAAAGGAATTTTGTGGTAGTGTCTGATTTTTCGTGCGGATTTGTGACGAAAGAGAGAAAATGAAGACGAGGAATCGGAGCTAGGGTTACCGTACCGGAGGAGGCGAAGACGTGCGTGACAGAGGAGGGGTACTGAAATGATTAAAGAAACCGCGCGGGTTTTTGCGCTTTTATCTTTTTATATGGAGTTTGAAAGGGGGTGCGATTTTACGGTACGACTTTAAATTATGCGCTACGACTAATTATGCGGTACAATTTTACCCACTTGTTCGGTATGAGCTTACTATTTAACTTTTTTATATAATTTTTGAATATCCGAATTAACTCAAACAGATATCATCATGAATAAAAAAGACTCAATAATAAATAGCGCAAGAACAATGCTTGAAGCCTCTATATATACATGTTCAGATTCTAGTTTAAAGGATTCATAGGAAATATCACATTGACGACACTAAGGATTCATAGAAAATATTACATTGACGCTAGTGTTATGTAGTTCAGAGCAATATGAAGTAATACTGACTCGTAATTCATTATTTTGAACTAATACAATTGTCAAGTTTTTCTATTTTATCCTCAAAAAATTAGTACCGGTGTAATATTATTGTCCATGATTTTTCATCAATTCCAAGACTGTTTGAATCTCTTCTTGTAATCTACTGGTTTATACGCTAGCATTGTTCAATTTTTACTTAAAGTCTTGTAATCGGGGACTATGTTACATAGACTCGATACGAATGTCCGAATAGGATACGTGTCTAGATGTCAAACTCGTCTAATTTTGAAAGCGCAAGGCACTGGAATAAGGCAAAATGTTTATATTTGTTATTGTTTTTTAGTTATTTCGAAGGCAAAAAGGTGTTTTATGCGATACATTTGGTTTTAATTGACAACTTGTCTCGTCTCAAAATAATAACTAATTAAATAAAAGATTATAAGATAATATCATAATGGCATATACTCTGAGATGTATCGGACACATATCACATACCCATGTCTAAGTGTCGAGTGTCGGACACGGTACTTCACGCAAACCGAAGAGTCCATATAATATAGATCTAAAAGATGTTCATCCCCGAAAGATGAAATTCGCTGGATATCGTTGGTTGATAGGCGACTTAGGCTTCTATCAATGAAATATGTCTTTCATCCTGTCCGACTTCGAGAAACGTCACCAGTGGTTGCGGTTTGATGACACTTGCGGTTAAGCCCAAATTTAGGCGTATCTGTCCGGGACCAGAACTAAGCGATGGCTAATAAATGACCGTCTTCTACAGCAAACAGGCTTTACTGATCAAGATTCCAGGCCATAATTTTAGACATGCCATACAATTTGGTCAAACAAAACAAATCCAACATAGATGATATGAAAGGTTTTAGCAATCAGCTATTATTATGGAAGCGTACATCTCAAGCGCGAGCTTAAGTTCCATCTTACATATGCACTGTTCAAATATTCCTATACAATTAGAATACAGGCCTTCTTATTCTAAGGTTTATACAGCTTGATTTTGTAGTATATACATGCGGATGTATATAGGAGAAAATCTAATATCTGGCTTAATTTTGAAGGGCACAAATTTTCTTTTTTTCTTTTTCTTTTGGGTCTCAGTTTCGTTTTCCATTTTGAAAATCACTACTTCGGTCATCTGTAGCTTCACGCCTAAAATGGGACCTCAATCCGATCCAGCACTGGTAATAATCATGATCCAGGAAGGGAGACTCCAGAGCCCAGGGGCAGATTCGGGGTACTAGACATGATTCGAACATGAAAGCCATGGTATCAGTTATTCTTTGTGGTCCTGCTTCGTTTCCAAGCGCAATTGTAGCCTGAGAGCCAAGCGGAAAGATCAATGGTGATATTAAGCATTCATTCACGTTACTTATCCAAAAAAAAATCTATCTATATCTATATATACCTAAAGACGAACATACATTCATGCAGTAAAGGGGCAGATATAGGCTGACCAATATGTCAACCAACTTTCTCATGATGGAATTACTACATAGAACTCCCAAAACAAGCCATGATGGTAAGAAGATGGTGTACCTCATATGATTTGGTATCCGGGCCATGGGGAGTCATGCAGCTATGGAGGCTTGCACCACCAGGTAGAAACCCATCAGCTTTAGCCTGCAAAATAGTGTTTAAACTTGTTATACTGCAAAATGTTCAAAACAGTAAAACAACAGTGCAGATTCTAAATTTCCACTTTTGACTCCCTCTCAAGCAGGAGTCGGGTCTCTCTTTCTGAGACATGCTCCTTTTAAAGCCACTGGCTAGAAATAAAAAAAAAATACAAGTCTTCCAAACCAGTTTCTCCGGATCATGATCACAAAAGATTATAAATTGGAGGATGGAACGTTGGAGTCTCACAGAAGATGAATGCCTGAAAAAATTTGTCTATGAGACCCTGTGCAGCTTATGAAAAATCATAATTCATTGCCGTGTCCCTCCACAATGAAAACAAGATGAGACGACCAAAAGATTTGGGCTTTTACTCTTCTTGCTTCCAATTTTCACTTCTGGCTTGAACTTATTATCGACTTTCCTATAGAAAGAAACTAATAATAATATTGGTAAAAAGTGACCATGACCCACAAATTGATAAGATTTACCTCATAACCTCCATGAATCAGACCCATAAATTCGCTCATACAATTCCGATGATAATAAGGGGGTCGAAAAGTATGTTCTGCAACCAACCACCGTGGAGGGAAAATGACAAAATCAAGCAATGCCACACCAGGCTTATCAGTCGGTGCTGTGAGTACTGCATGTATTCAAACAAAATACAACAGGCCAAGACAAGTTAAGCTCAACGCAACCACATAACTAGGATAAGCAGCAGGCCAACACAGAGAGAGGTTTTACACACCCGTATTTATTGAGGGATCCCCGTGATCAATCAAGACTGTGTTATAAGGGCAGAACTTACTTAGATCATACTGCAAGGAGTGAAATTTTGTACCATCAGGTCTGCGAAGATCTTAAATGATTTATTACCCTGTTCTTATGAATATTAAGCAAGTGCCCCTGCCTCTACAACTCCCATTCATTCGTCTCACTAAACAGAAAGGGATGATTAATCAAAAGGGTGCTGACCTTGTAAGGCACGTAGTTACCATGCCAAGCAACCACATTAAATGGAGAGAAATCCTGCTTTGCAGTAAAGAGTTCACCACCAAACTTCTGTACGATGGTGTAACCTGAACAAGATCTCTGTTCAAACCAGGCTGTTGGAACAAGGAAATCCCTTGGAGCAGCAAGACCATTAGCACCTACAAATCATTCAGATAGTTCGATAACTTTACTATGCATGCTTCCAGAAAAATTGAAGATAAATGTTTCTTTGTACTCAGCGTACCCAGACAAAAGGACGGTACCTATTGGCCCAAGGTCAGGGAGTTGAAAATGGGTACCAAAAACCTCAGCAACATAACCACGCGATGGGCCATCAGGAAGGTCAACAACGAAACGAAATCCTTGAGGTATAACAACTACTTCACCAGGGGAGACTTCTAATTTTCCACATTCAGTAGTGATCCACAGCCCTATTTGACCAGTATAGTGAAATAAGATGGATGATTTATGCAATACATGTCATAATTTTTCACATAACAGTAAAACTAAAACTAGGAACAACAGCAAGAACGTAATCATGGTTGCATTGAACTAAGAAGTTGAAGTAATATCAGACACCCAATCTCTACTATCAGGTCAAAAGGATTTTCAAGGGGATGGGAGTGGGTCAGAATGAGGTATTCAAGATTCATATGAAGACATATCAAATATCCATAGGATTACATACTCTTCATCTTGAAGCAAAACTTCTGAGGAAAGTACTAATCCTCAATGCATTCAACAGATAATCATAAGCAAAGTGACAAACTATGTTCAGCATATATTCCAAATAACCAACAAAGTACTGAAGTAGCCCTAATATTGTATAGGAGTAAGTGAGTAACAGTTAAGCAAACAAAATGTTAAAATCTATCGCGATGCATCTTTGGGATTGATTCGAGGCCTATCTATATGCATTCGCAAGTCAAATCATCATCAACGGCGGAAACAACCTAGTTTAACATTCAACATAGAACCCTAAGCAAAACTAGCAATTCATTTTAATAACAAACAAGTACTTTAATAGCCCTAAAACAGTATAGAATGACTCTAATGTAGGATTAATAGCAAAATCGTAAGGTTGCTCCACTCTCTGTAGGCTCGGAGTTGAGCACCTTAGGACCCATGACTGCAATCTATCACTAATTCTTCACAAACGGCGAAGTAAAGTTGTAAACATCTGGAGCGAGTCGTTAGACCTATTGGTTCAAATTTCTAAGCAAAGATGTACCTCAAGGAGGGCACAAAAGTTTATCCTTTGGTTGCACACTACTACCAGGAACATCTGCGAGCTTCAATTAATTTTATGGGAGAGAGGGAGAAGAGTTGTTACACTGCAGGGCATAAAATTCCAAATGAAACAAAGAAAAATAAGTTTGCTCTATGGTCTCAGTAGGCTTGGGCTCAAGCCCATAAGCCAGATCGCCACAGAAAAAAACATGGTAATGGTCAAAATCTGGGTTAATTACACCCATGTCCTTGAGGTTTGGGTACAGTCAATGACACAAAGTTTCAAAAGGTTACAGCCGTATCCTTCCATCATAGCTCCATTAAAAAAATATACGTTTTTGCTTATGTCATCACGACGTATTTTTTATATGACAATACTATCCTCATTTTGTATATACAAAATATATACTATATAAAAACTCAAACATCCTTGTTTTCCAAATTAGGTTGTACCAATCCAGCCCCCCCCCTCTCCCCCTACCACGCCGTCGCCCCCCCCCCCCTCTCTCCCCCTGGCCATGCCGTGCACCACCTTCACAGATGGATTATAGTACTAGGAGTTTTAATCTCGCCCCTGATGAGGGCTCGAAGCGGCGCATCGCAGCAGTGGCTCGCGGTGAAAAGGGGGCCATGAGTGGTTGAGGTGGCGGCGCGACGTGACGAGGCTGCGTGAGGTTGAAGTGGCGGCTTGAACGGGGCTGCAGTGGTGCGTATAGACTGTGTGTGTGTGTGGACTCTATGTGTGTGCGCGCGCGATTGGGAGTAGGAGGGGGCGGCAGTGTGGGTGTGTGCGTGCACGATTGGGGGAAGAAGGAGGAGGTGGCAGCATGGTGGGGGGAGGAAGGAGCCAGCAGCGTGGTGGGAGAGAAGAGGGAAGGAGGAGGCGGCGTGGTGGGAGCGAAGAGGGAAGGAGGCGGCAGCGAGGTGGGTGGAGTGAGGGGCAGCAAGGGGGTGGGGTGGACTGAAAGGGCGGCGACATGGAGGGGAAAAGGCATGGGGTTAAAACCCTAATTTGGAAAGACAGAATAAAGGTTTGAAACCCTAATTTGGGAATTAGGGTTTCAAACCCTGATGCCACATTATGGTTTAGAACCCTAATTTCCATCCTAGGGTTTCAGATCTTTATACAATGGGCATTTTGGTCATTTTACTCAACCCGTTATGAATTTTCGAAATTCCGTTCGGTTAAAGGACATAAGTGCTTATTTTCCAAACTTATGGAAACGCCTTTAATTTCACTCAAACCTCGGGGACATGGGTGTAATTAGCCCTTAAGATATCTACATGGAGGAGATGTCACCTCATCAAGGGAACATAAATTTCCCTTTTGTTGCTTGGTGCTTTCTGTCCCATACCCAATCCCCTAATTTGCCCAAAGAATTTTCTGTTGGCCAATAGCCCCACGTACACAAATCGTCAAGACACCAACCTAGGTCACAGAACTAAGGGTAGACCGCACTCAGCTAAATAGCAATTATTCTTCTTCTCGCACGAGTGTCGGTGAGCTCAGGAGTGGGTGAGCGGTTCCGACACTAGTGTAGCGGAATTTGTGCTAGGAGTAGGAGGCGATGCAAGATTTAGTAGCAAGGTTCCGCGGCTAGAGCGTCGCTAGAATTGAAGAATCATGCAACTAATATCCCAAAAGAGGGTGACGGTGCAGGACAAAAAGCAATCTAAACATATAGCATGTAGATATACGTACACCTCAAAAAGAGATTGACACAGCTATTGGCACGATTGGACAGTCCTTTCATTGAAGTTCAGGATTCAGTCAATCGGCATATGCAGCTCATTTTTCTTTTAGGACCAGAACACCTCTTAAGTAAATCCTCCAATTGGTAGTCTTATACCCTTTAGACAAAATGGCCTTGCGACATAGGCCAAAAGAAGTGAATAAATATTATGTATCCATTCCAAACAATCAATGCTATCTATATCAGAACCAAAAACATATGATAGCTAGCACTTACTTCCTTTTTGAGGAACTATCAAAAAGTCCCCGTCAGCGTTACAGAAGGCACAATCGTCCATTGATTTGTTGGCAGTGTACCTACATCACCAAAACTCTTCTGCTCATCAAAAAGAACACATCAAAAAATATCATTTACCTTTGATTCAAGACCAGGATGAAGAACTATTAAAGTATTATTATGGCACTATACCTGCCAAAATAAACTATTGTGGTAGTTTAATTGCTCCTCTGCTTTATTGGAACAATTGTTCTTCAAATAAGACTATTGATAAAGAAATAAGGCCCCACCCAAAGAAAGTGGCCATAAGTTAAAAACAGTCTAATTTCCACTAGCTTGGGTTTTTCGTGCCTCTAACCTATAAGATCTCGCGTGGTTTATAGAGCAATATCTCATAAGACTCCAATGTGAACTTTCATTAACATATGTCGTATGTTTTTGTCTAAATCTTTTTATGCAATTACAACAAAAAAAAATGCTTTATTGACACCCCGATATATTTCAAGAGTCTCTGACTGTAATATACATGAAACAAAGGGCAGACTGGTGCAGGGGCTCCTACCATCGCAAGTGTTTTCGTGTTTCCAACTGGTCCAGGTCAGAGTAGAGCAACCTAGGTAGCACGGACACGGACGCCGACACCGACGAGGACACCGAACACCGCAATTTTCAAAAAATCAGATTTTAGATACCGCAGGACACCGCTATTTTTTAATATATTTTTATTATATATATTTAATAAATATCAAATACATTTCACAATCTAAAATAACAAATAATAATGAAAAACGACCAAAACAAGGAATTCAAATAAATACAAGTCATACTTAAACATTTATTTGGTACTGGACAAAAAAACTAAGTCAAAAAAAAAAGAGAGAGGGACTTACAGACAAAGGGAGGAAAAAAAGGGAAACACACGAGAGGGAAGGGACTTTCAGTAACTAGAAGAAAAAAGGAAGGAGACGACTGATGAAATGAGGATACAAAGAGAAGGAGACCTGTGGGTCAGCGACGGCAGCGGAGGACCTCTGGCGACAATGGCGAGAGCTCTGGCTACGGCAACGGTGGACAAATATGTCGACTTCGGTATCTTCGTGACTGAACTCCGGCAACATCAGCGACAGCTCCGGCAACACCGGCGACGAGAGAGAAGAAGACGGCCGACAGATTAGAGAACTCGTGAGGTGAGTGAGAAGAAGGCGGCCGTGAGGTGAGAGAGAAGAAGATGCCCGTGAGGTAAGAGAGAAGAGGACGGCCCCCGAAATTAGTTCAATTAATCTCAAATTGGCACCAAACGGTCTAACACTGCTCCATGTCGTGTCCGACACTGCTCAACGAAGTGTCCGACACGGTGTCGAAAATTAGAAAAAAAAAATCGGGACACCGATTAGGCTTGTCCGACAAGTGTCGGCCGGTGTTCGGAGGGTGTTGGGGTGTCCATCCGTTTAGGACACCATACCTCCACCTACAAGAGGTGTCGGTGCTTCCTAGAGAGCAACCTAAGTGTTGCACCAAGGCTCGCCTTCGAACATGAATATTTTCCAACTTGAATGTTTCGAAATTAGTCTATGATGAATGTCGTCATTTTTAAGCAATAAATCAATCAAGTTCCCTAAAAGTGCTGACAAAACACGACCTATATAGCATAAAACTTTAAAGTCAACAACTTCAAACTTGTACGCTGAACCCAAAGATGCCCCTAACCCAGTCAAAAAGACAAGTGAATTTAAGTAGACATGAAGAAATCAATGATCGGTAGACAAACAGAATTTACATAATTAGGACAGCCAAAATAAACCAAGTTCGGAGGAGAAAATGTTTACATGTGAATAGCAAAACCATGCCGAAGAAATGAGCTACCAGCCCCACATACAGTGTATATCCCATCAATGAAGTCAGTCGGTGCTTCAGGTGTGTCAACAGGTTTCCATCGAATCTGCGTTGGGTTAGCATAACTATTGGACTGGTTAAATTCACTCACTAGCTTCTCATGATGAGGAATCCTGGATTTAAACGGTTCATGCGTAACCGATGGTTTGATCCGATACAGCCAACTGTCCAAACCCAATGGAAACCAATTAATCAACTAGAATGCAAATTAAGATCCTAAGACCAACATGAATTTAGTATCCAAATACTCCGTCCATTATATTGGATTTTCATCATTTGACTTTTGCAAATTCCTAGGATATACCATAATCATATAAAGTTGACTTCAATCATTGTTTTTACGCTAGCTTGACTTGCCAAAGGATACATATTTAATATATGATTGCTATCTGAGTTCAATTTGATGCTTATCCCATGGAATGAAGAAAAATCCAATAATAGGAAGGTATTGTATAACACTATAACTGGAGCCTGAAGGAAATCACATCCCCTCGGTTCCGTAATGTAAACACCTCGCTCAAATTTTTGCGGCTTGTCAGACGATTATTTGATTTAGACTACTTTCTGAGTTCATTTCAACGTTCAGATTTTGGAATCCCAAACTAAGAATCAGCAAAAAGGCAAAAATTATGACACAGGAGCGAGTAACCATATTGCTCGTACGAAGATTTGTTTGATTAGGGACCTTCGCTGGTTGAGCTTGCGAGGGGCGGTGAAGGAGGTGCCAGAGATCTGCTCGGCGTAAAGGCCGTACGGACAGACCAGAGGGTTGTTCTGATCCTTGGGCAGAGCTCCCGCGATCGCCTCCGACGAGAAGTGGTTGCCGAAGCCGGACTGGTACTCCACCAGATCCGCCGCGAAATCAGGGCACTTAGATTCGGTCTTGTCGTCCATCGCCAGTTTAGAAAGCTCCGACTCCATGGCAGAAGCACGAGGAGACTGATTAGTATCCCGTGGCAATGTATATCGGTTAGGCGAGAAACGGATGCTAGGTGATGAGTGATTAGCATCGTTTTCCAAGGCCCCGTTTGACAAAAAAAAATTTCCTCTTTTTTTTTTCAGTTTTTGGTAATCATTTTCTTTTCAATTTAAAAAATCAGTTTTTAAACTGCAGAGTAAAAAAAAAACTCCAAAAACTGGTTTTTTTTTTTCGACCACCACCACCACCCTCCCACCGCCGGCAGCCACCTCAGGCGACCACCGCCGGAGACTGCCGGCCGCCGGCGACCACCGGCAGCCACCTCCGGCCGCCGGAGACTGTCGGCAGCCATCTCCGGCCGCCGGCGACCACCGCCGGAGACTGCCGGCAGCCACCTCCGGCCGCCGGCGACCACCGCCCGAGACGGCCGGCAGCCACCTCCGGCCGCCGGTGACTGCCGGCAGCCACCTCCTGCCGCCGGCGACCACCGCCGGAGACTGCCGGCAGCTACCTCCGGCCGCCGGCCACCACCGCCGATGACTGCCGGCAGCCACCTCCGGCCTTCGGCCACCACCACCACCACCGTCGACCACCGCTACGCCCCACCACCGCCACCGCAAACCACCAAAAAAAAAAGTCAAAATAAAAAGGGTTACCAAATACCAAAAAAAAAAGGGATTATCAAACACCCACTTGTTTTTATAAAAAAAAAAAATTAAGCTGCTCTTTAAAAACTGAAAACCAAAAAAAAAATTTTGTCAAACGAAGCCAGTCCCGTGGAATTTTCAAGTTGCTCGAACATTCCACAATTTTGGAGATGTTTAATAATGAAAATGAAAACGAAAACCAGATAAAAGCGCACGTAAATGTACTCACAGAAAATAATGTTATATTATTTTTATGAAAAATCATATTATTCGTAAAAGTAAATAATCTATGATATTATTTTAAGATTTTACTTTTGCTGGACTTTATTTCATTTCATGGTATAAGTACCAAAGGCTCTAAACATTTGTAATATCGTTCCATGAAGAGAAATTTTATATTGAAGAAAATGTTTTTTACTTTTGAATATGGTTTATTCCGATTTAGAATTTAAAACTCAAGTTTGCCAACATATTTAGATGACAAGTGCAAACCTACAAATCTTCAAGTAATCTTCACATAGTTTGTACAATTTATATCTAATGAACTATACTCATTATATTTATCATGTCATCCTGCTAAGTGTTCTGCTTATATAAAATATGCTAACAACAAATATATAGACAATCATTCGTAAATTATCATTATATTAAGTGCGACTAAGCGCTAGGCAAAGAAATGATTGATTTTACTTATTTTGTCACAACAAAAAAAACTGTTTTAATCTCGTCAAAATTCTCTTTAAGTTATAACTGGCTCAAGCTTTCTTTCATTGTTATTCTCCTCATAAAATTTGCTTACTCTAATACGTTGACTGGATGCACCACTTACCAATTGTCCCAGTGCGATACTCTTCTTCATTTGTGAATCGGATAATCTAGGAATAGGTTAACAAAGAGGTATGAAGTAAAGAACAAAGCTACAGATAGATTATAATGAGATTCGTTAAATGAAAATTATGGAGCTTACTTTTAGACGACATCATGAAAATCATATAAGCATATACTCATTTCAAAAAGAATCTATGTCTACATTATGTGAACAGAAGCTATAGATATCACTTTTGCTCGTTAACAAAAAAATTTCAAAGTCAAGGTGTGTGACACACAAAATTCTTACCTTAAAATTAAGCTTGGTGCTCTACTATGATAACAAAGTTATGAATATACAACACTTTGCATATTCAACGCGTATTTTCTCTTTAATTGCTTTGGACATAAAAAAAATAGAGTAAATTGCTTTACAATGGATAAAATGCTTCAACCCAATAATGCAATTTAGGATAAATTTGGTGTACTTTTTGGTCGCTTTTAATTGCTTTAGACATTATATATATATATATATATATATATATATATATATATATATATATATATATATATATATATATATATATATGATCAGGATTAAGACCTAGTTGAAAGATAGTCTCACTTTGGTTACTTGGAATAGGGTGAGTCATCATTTTTCTATCAAAGTCAACCCTAATATAATGTTGCTAGTAATAAGCTCAAAACTTTTAAAGTTGAATTAATTATGATCAAGGTGTTTGTTCAAACAAATATGATAATCTTTCTTTCTATTAATGAATTTTTCAAGTTTAAATTAAGATGTATTTATCTTGCTTATTGGTAAGGGAGTGACATATATTCCCACACAAACAATTAGGTAAAGTTCTTTTATAGTCACAAGTTGAAAATATTGATGATTTTTATAATTGTTGAGTTAAAGTTGTTTAGATCATAAGAACATTAATGTACATTCAAGAGGATGTTACTATATCCATTAGGTAATGGAATGAGAAATTTTTTAAGGCTTCATATATAGCCTTTTTCTAAAGGTAAAAAGTAGCAATGAGTTATATATATTTTGGGCTAATTACACATATGTCCTTAAGGTTAGGGGCTAATTACAGTCAAGGACACAATGTTTCAAAATGTAACATTCCGTGACCAAAAGTGTTTCAAATGTATCACCCGTGTCCATCGTCAGGGTTCCGTCCAAAAAATATACTTTTTTATGATGTCATCAATACGTATTTTTTAAATAACGATACTACCCCTGGTACTGTATATACTGAATATTTTTAAAAATTTTATATTAAGATTTTAAGCCTTAATTTATAGATTAGAGTTTTAAAACCTTAATTTGTTCTCTATCTTTGCATTAGGCTTTGAAAACCCTGATTTGCAAATTAGGGTATCAAAACCCTAATTTGCAAATTTTGGTCAACCCACCCACACCGGCCGATTGAGAGAGAACAGAAGGGGACGGCGGGCAATGGAGTCTCAGATGGTCGGCAACGGGTGAATCTGTGTTTTTTCGGCAAAGAACATAAGGGAACGGGGGCAATGGAGTCTCGGATGGTCGTTACACATGGATCTGTTTTTTCCGGCTAAGAACAGAAGGGGACGGGGGGCGATCGGCGACGGGTGGATATGTTTTTTTCGGCAAAGAACAGAAGGGAACGGGGGGCGATGGAGTCTCGGATGGTCTTTACACGTGGATCTATTTTTTTCGACTAAGAACCGAAGGGAACGGGGGGCGATGAGTCTCGGATGGTCTTTACACGTGGATCTGTTTTTTTCGGCTAAGAACAGAAGGGGACGGGGGGTGATGGAGTCTCGGATGGTCGGCGACTGGTGGATCTGTTTGTGATGATGGGGGGCTGCGGTGGAATTGTTTTGTTCGGGGAAGAATATAAGGGACTACCGGCGGAGAAGGGGGCTACCAGGGTGAGGGAAGGGGCTGTCGGCGGGGAAGGGGACTGCCGTCGTGAGGGAATGGGTTGTCGGGAAGGGGCTGCAGGGCTACAAGGGCAATCAAGTCTTTTTTGTCAAAATCGTTAAGTATTTTTGTATTCCGTTTGTCAATGGACATAAGTGTTACATTTTGAAACTTTGTGTCATCGGGTGTAATTACCCCCAAACCTGAGGGACATGGGTGTAATTAGCCCATATATTTTTGAGCACGTCTACTTGTAGAAGTGTGAAATGCATAAAAGAGGTTAAATTGAGGTTTAATTCAAATTTACGGTTGAATGAAAGAATCAAATCAATTAAATTAAATTAAAGCTATTGAGAGTATAAATATAATACATGTTTATAATTTAGGGAGAAAGCTCATGCATGCATCTAGCTTTTGACAATTGACTTTGAGAGAAGAATCATGTATCTAGCATGGAGAGGGTAAAAAGTTTTTTTGTGGGCCATAACAAGGTCAATTATGGCATTAAAAAAATTATAAGGATATTTTTGTCCAAAAAATGATTTACACCTATTCACACTTTTATAAGTAGTATAGATATAGATGAAAAGTAAGAACGAATAAGCGCTGCATTTTTAAAAATTTAAAGCGCGGCATTAATACTAAAATAAAATCACATCAGTTAGTAAACTAAAGATAATATCGACAAATTATTCATTTCTACAAATTTATACATTTTACCAGTTAATAAATTAAAGGTAATATCGGCAAATTATTCATTTCTACAAATTTATACATTTTACCGGTATTATATTCATGTGTGAAAAAAATAATATTTCATTTTCAAAACCATGTTGAGAAGTTTTACGCAAATACCGCAATTTTAAGTTAAAAAGGAAAAGTGCACATTAGTTTCTGGCCTCTTATCCTTTTAAAATCTCATTTAACAGCCTCATCTTTTCTTAATAAAAAAAAATCCTTCAAAATTGGTATTAAAGCCTAATCAAATGTAAAATCATATTGAGAATTCCACAAAAATTCATTGCTATTGGACCATGTAGCAAGTTTTGTAAGCTTGGACCATCGGATATGAAAAACTAAAATTCCAAATTATTAAATCAAATAACTGGTGTATCTCGTGAGACTTGAAACATTTGTGGTGATCATAACAAGACGGCGTTACAAAATATTAGTCAGTTTTAATAAATTAGAAAAAAATTATAGGATAAGAAAACCACAACTTACACGAAGATAACTTCTTATTAAACTTTAAAAGTTAAGATACTGTTAAAATAAATCGCTAACATAAAATTTTTTGTGAATGGTTCAAAAGATAAACCAGATTCATTAAATGAGTGTGGAAATGTACAAAGATTAATAGATGACTACTTAAATAACTTATGGTGTGTTTGGTAATGCAATTAAATACTTAAAATTTAAAATTTTCAATAATTTTTAATTAAGTGCTTTTGATAAAGCTTAGCGTTATGTCACTTGAAAATCAATTCGTACCAAAAATAAACTAATATTTTAAGTTAAGGTGAATTTACTTAATATTTATCACTTAATTTTAAGTGAGATAGTTAAAAATTACTTAATATAAATTTATACAAAAAAGAATAATTATCACCATGATGCCGTCTCGAATAATTTGTCGGTATCACCATCTTTACCACTCTACAACCATTACACTTTTTTGCTACCACCACCAACACAATTTTGACAAAAAAATTAAAAAATTACAAGATAGCTATGCATAATTTTGTAATGGTACAATTTTCAAACATCTGATTTATGCTTTACCAAATAGCTTAACTTATTTTTCAGTAAAAATTTAATTAGTTAAAATTTTCTGTTTTACAAATTCGGTGCTTAACTTTTTAACATTGAAATTTCTGTTTTATCAAACAGTCCTTTAGAGAAAAAAAACATATCAATGATAAAGTTAATATCTATAGAAATAAATATGGTTGTTTTAAAAGAACAACAACGTAAATTGTATAAAAGGCCTTGGGCTAAACTAATCTTACCTTATCTACTAAATGTAAAACCGATTCAACATAGTCCTGAAATAGTGTTGGAGTTTACAAAATAAATTTTAAAAATATCAAAAGAAAGGTTAGTAAGACCAAAAAATAGCTCTCATTAACGTGTTGCTCTCATGGTAAAAAATCATCTAGAAAAGGTTAGAGTAAAAGCTATGTTAGGAATACACTAAAGAGTTATAAATACAGTTGCAATCAAGGATTGGTACAAAATTTCAAACAAGGATATTGTAGATAATCCATTTTTGTAGTATTTTTAATTAAATAATATTAAGTTTTATTAATTATCAAAATTTATAATTAAGGGTTAAGCCTGATAATATAACATAACTGATTAATTTGATGTGGTACATTAATTAGCCAGGTCCAGTGCATCAGTCCAATCAAACAGTCCGGTCCAATCAGTAGGTAGATCCAGTCCACACGTCAAGAATATAATTTATTTAGAAGATTTTAGATTATATGAAGTAAATTTATCCAAATATGATATGATCCATATCCTACCACTTTTTAATTTAAACACTACGTTTATTGATCATTTTGTCACATTAAAAATACTTTTAATAGATTTATCCAAATATGATCCATATCTTATAGTTATATTTGCTTTGAAAGCTTAAAGTGAAAATAATTACGGAGTATAATTAAACATAAAATTTACTTTTGGGAATCAGCCCACGGGTAGCCCATAAATCAAAAGAGGGTTGCAGTGTAAATACTCGAGGTTCATCCATTTTGTTGGGAATGATCTCAACCAATTAGGAATATGCCACATCATGAAAGATGGGCTGGGCTGAACTGGGTTCAGTAGTTTCAGCCTTTCAGGCAGCCAGACTGTTTTGTCTGGCCCAGACGAAAGAACCGAGACAAGCCCAAAGAAAAGCGTTCCTCACACGTCGTCGCTTCAATCAATTTTGGCGCTGCTTCGCCCTTCTTCACCTTCACCGGCCGCTCATCCCCCGCATCCGCATCCACTCCGTCACACACTCGTATACACCAGAATCACTCATGTCCGAAAGTTGCGCAACGGAAGTTGCAGAAGGCGAGGTTAACTCCATCCAAGACGCAAGGACCAAGATTCGGAGGAAAGTCGAGTTCGGTTGCGACCTCTCTTTGAAGAAGAAGCTCAACAGCATCATACTGTCGGTGACCAAGCCCTCGTACACCCTACGGCGAGGAGTCGGGATACCGCGGCCGGATATCAGCGCATTGCGGTGGGTGAATCGGAATAGGTTGCGAGAATCTCTGCGAAAGCTCTTGCGGCGGCACAATTGGGACGAGGCGAGCGGCTTGCTCGGCGTGCTGATCAAAGGCACTTGCAAGGACACGTCTAAATCGAATAATCGGGTGAAGTACTTGGTACGAATGTAATTGCGACGCCTTGGAAACCCTAGATTGCATTATTATTTATCATTGGCTAATCTTGTTCACTTTCAAAAAGGTTATTTCTCCATCTATTTTTTTCTCTCTTCTTGAATAACATTGAATTACTGAAATACTACAGATGGGTCAAATAGTAGCATTTGACTCTGACAAGTCAGCTTGGAGTAAAGTAGTGCGGGAAGTCAGCGCTCCGAGTCTCTAGTATAGAATTCGAATAGCATTCACTTGAACTGAAATGGTTAGGGAAGATCAAATAAGTACGATTTGACAAGTAAAAGTGAGGAAATAAAATGATTGAGTCATTGCTTACATACTCAAATTCCATTCTAGGAATTCATAAGAAATCAAATGGGACAATAAGTTGAAAAGGAGGCAGTATATTCCTTTTTCCAGTTAGCTTCTTATTTGTGCCTCGAGTCGTTTTGTGATGATTCGGTGAAATATTTTATTGTACTATCCTTAGGCTGTGATGGAGTTCTTGAAACATACGAACGCTGGCTCTATCAACCCAAGAAAATTCCAACATCTGTTCGAACTATGGATGAAAAAGATTGGAATTAGATCGAGAGGAAATTCATCAGTGAAGGTAATACTGTATGCATGTACATGCTTACATTGTCACATTCTAGTGCCCATGCTCATTTGGTGAGGTATTGTCATAAAATTTTTTACTCAATTTCGTAGTTATTCAACGGAAACAATTAGTATCTAAAATCAGAAAATGCGGTCATGTCATTAACTAAGTTTCATCTTGTGAAAGTCCTTATTTTTTTACTGTAATATCTGTTTATCACTCTTTTAGACAAAATTGCATCTTATGACAAGATATTTCCTAATGTGAATTTCGGTTACTGTTACTCGACTTGCCAATATTCTGAATTTCTGATCTGATTTGCATATATTGTTAAGGAGAATTTGTGGTCCATTTTTTTTTTTTTTGATAAACTATAGAAATTGATAAATGTTTTGAGGCAGGGCATTCGAAAAATACAAAATGTAATGGGCTTTTGAAGTGTTGACCTTTTGTTGTGAGTGACCACCTTTTACGACTGGCAGATGGATATTGTAATCAAAATCTAGGCCTATCTGAAGTACAAGCAAGAATAGTGCTGCATCGATACATTGTTTGCTCTATCTACTAATTCTTAGATGCTGTGCATTTCATTGCCCAACCCCTTCGAAGCGAAAAGCTTTTGCATCAAGGTTAAGAAACTGATATTTTTTACATGCATATGCGCATAATGAAATTGAAATTTTATTGCAAACTAATAATAAAGAAGGAATTAGAAGATGACATACATTTAAACTCTATATATAGATATTATTATGTTAAAATCTGAAGAGCATGCCCCTGTTTTGGGCATTCTAGTAGGATCTTATTGACCGGAAAAAATACTCAAGTTTATAAACCAGTGTTGCGCAGCTCTATTTAATTGCTTCCCATTAATTCAACTGCTGGAAGGGTTGCTGATGCAACATCCCTAAGGTTTTTGCTTGGTTGCAAGGCCTATGGTACTTATGTATATGTTCTGTTTACCTACATGGCTGTAATGTTTACGCTTGTTTGACTGCAAGGCCTGCTTACTTTTGAATGTTGGGCAGGATAGATTTGTGGTTCGGTTGGAGTATATCGTGTTCTGTCTTAGTCATTGGAACATCGAGGATGCGCATCAGGCTATTATAAGGTACTTATTTCTGTCAGTGCATTCTCTAATTCTTTTGTGCTTGAATATAGAAAAATCGTGTCATGATACAATTCTAAGTTCTTGAAATCCAGTTATCTTAATTGGAAAAGGTAATGTGGTCTGCTATTCATCTGAGGGAATGTGGCGTGAAATTATGTCGTCGAGGAAATTGTTGAGCTAATGTAGGTATGAACTATGGAAAGACATTGTATATTGTTAGACCCTTTTCTCAGGTGCTCGGAGACGGTATCCACTGCCTGGGTTTGATCAGGTTATTTGGGTTCACATACAAATAGATTAGTAGCTTAAAAGTTGACCTAGCCCAGCGCTTCTCTCCCTTTTACCAATCTATGTGCCCAATTTATGGTGCAAAGTGTTAGTAATTTCATCTCAGCCACTCATCTCTGGGTTGTGATTGATATGCTGAGATCCTAACCATTTCTCTATCCCTTGCTTCATTGTCACCACACTGGATCATTCCCATCCTTACAAAATAAGCTCTAATCTTGATTTGATGATATTTAGGGGCCGGTTGTGGTGATTTTGACCCTAACTCAACCTGTTGTTGTTTTAGAAGCTAGGTTTGGGTAGGGTTGGGCGGGCTGGGTTAGTTTCTGACCACCCGAATCCAAATTTTTAGGGTCAGGCTGGGCGGATCGACCCATGGACAGTCCTCGGAGATGCTATATTCTGCCTTCAAAAAGCGAATATAAAAAATTGTTTTCAACCTATTCTGGTCGTACCCAAGGGCCCAATAGGGGTCCCATTTCACTCGAACACGTCGACATTGTCAATGGTCAAAGTGCGCGGGCCCAAGTCACGTGTATTTTTCGCTTCGCATGCCTCGCGCGCGACTTAGTCACCTATTACTTTACGTTAACGTGACTCACGGTAACACATTTGTTGCACCGCAACCACCCGAACACTTTTTCATAAAAAACATCAACCGACGGCGCAACCGGAGCGACTGGGTCAAGGGGCAAAGGCCTTGGCCAACCCCATGGGGGGTTGGACTCGGCCTCCGTAAGGGGTCGGCCTCAGCCTCCCCTCCCGGTTGTTCACTTTTCGCGCAAGGTCCTTTTCGTGCTTTGTTCGCTTCGTACGTTCCGTATGTGACTTTGGCACCTTGTTCGTCACGTGGGTACGATTTACGTCGACACGCTCGTCGTAACGTAACTTCCGAATTCGTCATTGACCATCGAAACACCTATCGTCGGCGTGCCCGAAGTTCACCAGAAAGGGGGAGTGACCTTGGGCCCCTTTATGGGAGTTGGCCATTTGGCCTTGGCCACCCCTAGGGTCGGCCTCGGCCTCCCCAGGGGTGGTGGCCTTGGCCTTCCCCCCGGGCGCACTTATTTTCTCGAGTCTTTGCACCTCCGTGATGTTTACAGATGTTCGTACATCATCCCGTGAGGTCTGTGGTCCGTCGCCCGCGACCACACACCGCTCCCGTGATGCTCGTCGCCCAAAGTCGTGCGCTACCGCCAAATGATCCGTCACCGACGAACCCCGTATCATCATTCTCAACTTTGTCATTACTACATATTGCATTCATTATTTTGGTATAATAGGCACACTCAACTCACGTCCCGTCTCCAGGACACCCGACGTGGGCCCGTGCGCTGTCTCTGCGACGTTTGTCACCGCACCCGTGCGCCATTATCACGATGCGTGCCCCTGACACCGAGTATTGCTCCGCGACGTTCGTCGCCGTGCCTGTGCGCCATTCTCATGATACATGCCCCCGACACCGAGTATTGCTCCGCGACATTCGTCACCGCGCCCGTGCGCCATTCTCATGATACGTGCCCCCGACACCGAGTATTGCTCCGCAACGTTCGTTCGTTCGTCCGTCGTCGCCCCCGTACGCCATTCTCATGATATGTGCCCCCGGCATCGAGTATTGCTCCGCGACGTTCGTCGCCGCGCCCGTGCGTCATTCTCATGATACGTGCTCCCGGCACCGAGTATTGCTCCGCGACGTTCGTCGCCGCGCCCGTGCGCAATTCTCATGATACGTGCTCCCGACACCGAGTATTGCTTAGCGACGTTCGTCGCCGCGCCCGTGCGCAATTCTCATGATACGTGCCCTCGGCACCGAGTATTGCTTAGCGACGTTCGTCGTCCCGCCCGTGCACCATTCTCATGATACGTGCCCTCAGCACCGAGTATTGCTCCACGACGTTCGTCGCCATGCCCGTGTGCCATTCTCATGATACGTGCCTCCGGCATCGAGTATTGCTTCGCGACGTTCGTCACCGCACCCCTGCGCCACTTCCATAACATGTGTCCCCAGCACCAGGTATTGTCTCCGGGACGTTTGTCGCTGCGCCCATGCGCCACTTGCATAACACGTGTTCCCGGCATCAGGTATTGTCTCCGCGACGTTCGTCGCAGTGCCCATGCGCCACTTCTATGATACGTGCCTCGGCACCAGGTATTGTCTCATGCCGTGGGCATTGCGCTTATGCGCCACAATCAATGTCTCGTGTTGTAGGCATCGCGCCCATGCTCCACAATCATGTTACATGCTTCTGGGGGGCTTCGTTCGTAGTGCTCCGGCACAAGGACCCCTCGCAGCGGGATGGGCTCGTTACCACAAAGCCATCGCCGCCACGAGATAGGCTCGTTACCACAAAGCTATCGCCGTCTTCATTCCGGGGGGCTCCGTTCGTAGTGCTCCGGCACGAGGACCCCTCGCAGCGGGATGGGCTCATTACCACAAAGCCATTGCCGCCGCAGGATAGGCTCGTTACCACAAAGCTATTGCCGTCTTCATTCCGGGGGGCTCCGTTCGTAGTGCTCCGAGATGAGGACCCCTCGCTGAGGGATGGGCTCGTTATCTCAAAGCCATCGCCGCCACGGGATAGGCTCGTTACCACAAATATATCGCCGTCTTCATTCTGAGGGGCACTGTTCGTAGTGCTCCGGCACGAGGACCCCTCGCAGCGGGATGAGCTCGTTACCACAAAGCCATCACCGCCACGAGATAGGCTCGTTACCACAAAGCTATCGCCATCTTCATTCCGGTGGGCTCTGTTCGTAGTGCTCTGGCACGAGGACCCCTCGCAGTGGAATGGGCTCGTTACTACAAAGCCATCGCCGCCACGGGATAGGCTCGTTACCACGAAGCTATCACCGTCTTCATTCCGGGGGGCTCCGCTTGTAGTGCTCCTGCACGAGGATCCTTCGCAGCGGGATAGGCTCGTTATCACAAAGCTATCGCCGCCTGGGGTGACTTGCATGACACTAGGCACTGAGCTGCGACCATGTCCACTCATGTTACCGATGATTGTCGGCACCCACAGGACGATAACCTCCGGGTCACTCCGAGACGGGAGCAGGTCTTTGGAGGGCATCGCGCCTAGCCGCCTTGCAGTTGGCTACAGGGGTAACCCTCACCGCTGTCAGGTTCTCTACGCGTCTCTTGATGCATCTTGTGGGATTCAGTAAGGGCTTGGACCTGTGGCGGGGCAACGAGCTTACTCTGATCATACTATCGCGGTGTGGTCAGTCTTCTCAGACAGGTAGAGCGATGCTGTGTGGGGCAGGTTGCGCGAATTTGGTAACTGGTTGTCCGACGGAGAACCGACATTTTTGGACCCCCTGGTGACGTGTCACTCCCAGGGGATGACATGTGGTATTTTATGACATAAGCATACTATTTACTATAAATAGTGGACTTTTGGACTCATTCTGGACAAAATTCTCTCATTTGACAACATTTGACAAAGATCACTTTTCTCACACTAGAATTTGGAAGCTCTTGGATGCTAGTGAGAGACACAATCTTGGACCGTAACTCTAGACCGTAACTTGGACCTTAGCTTGGATCATCGACTGCCGGTCCTGTTCGCCTCAGCCTCGTCTCCGCCACTCCACGGCTTGTCTGGGAAGCCTTGCTCTCTGCCATTACTCCGTCCTTATTGTCTCTCACTGTATACATCTGGCAGCTGACACGGACTGCGTCCCTTGTGGCACCTCCACGCAGTACGAACCCACTTTCCTTGGTATAAAAAATGTTGTCCTTTTAACAAGCGCATGACCTTAAAAGTTTACTCTAGTCAGTGTCCTAAGAAAAAGTGTCACTGGTCATGATTTCGAAGAAGAAGAAAATGTGTACTCTTAGAAATTTTGGTCTTTGTAAAATTAAAAGGTTATTTTACAGTTGATATATATTTCATTCCCAGTGTCAACAAAGAATTCCTTAACTAGTTATTTATGATTCAAAGACACGTCATAAAATTGGTTCGTATGTTTTCCTCCATTGTGATTGACAGATTTCTGTATGTTTCTTGTATTCACTTCCTGAATAGACATGTCACTGAAACGAGTTTCCTTTTTCCTCGCGCATGGAGAGCATAAACGCTTGCTGCATTCTTTTTCCTTTCTTTCTTTTTTCCCTTCCGGTACATGCAATAGACAACTAGAACAGGCCTGGCAGTCTTTTTGCTTATGATGTAAGAATCTGGGTGACAATCACATTGTTAGCTGTGTACTAAGATATTCCACCATTTGTTTGAGCTAAGTTTTTCGTCTTTCTTATAGTAGTTACTAGATTCCTGGAATCTAATAACAGTTGGACACATAGAAGGTCTGCAAACTGAATCAACTTGCTTAAGACAAATGTGATCTTTAATGACTGGTCAGTTGTAGATAATACAATCTACCTCAATATAAATGTTTTGGGTTTGAATCTCCCTTAACCATCTCACTTAGATTTAAGCAGTCACAACTGATCATAGATTGCTTATCACTTTAAAAAAATTCTACTGTACATATTGGATTTGATGGACAAGAGTGGCAGTATATTGCTGCTTGGAAACTGGAAAGGTTAGATTTGGTTCCGACATGAACATAATTATTCTCTGCTCTTGAAAGTTTTCTGCTTGTGCCCTCTAGTGTATATCTATTTGCCTCACTGCCATGCTAAGTATCTGTTATGTTGGTCGCTTGCTAATTCTTGTTGTGTAATTATATTAATTATGTGATCATAAATTAACACTTTATATAGACACTTTTAAATATTTAAAGCACTTGTTTAAGCGTAATGCAATAGTATGGTTGCTCTGACTTGGAGATCATGGGTTCGAAATGCAAAATGGCCTAGCTTTCCATAATAGTGGGCGTGGTCACCCCCTAAGAGTCCGTTATGGTCGAATATCTCGGGCAAGATTACTATTTTACATTAGGAGCAAGTGAAATCACACGAGAAGTATCAATATTCTACCTTGGTCTTGTGCTAATAGACTTAGCAATGAGATGAATGTGGCGCTGAGAGACATCCCCACACCTGATACTCATACTTGGCTCTTATGACAGCATGTAACAAATTTTCTTTACCTGACAAACTGTTTTTTTTTGTTTTAGGGGGGGGAGGGGGGGCTTTTTGTTTGTGATTGTTACTATTCTTTTTACCTATTAAAGTGGTCTCTATTCTTAGTCTGCGCCAATATTTCCTTTTCCTTTTAATGTATGAAGACTTTGAATAGTTAATTTATGTTTCTATCAGCTTAATGCAAGAACATGAATATGGAAGTGACCCCAATTCGAATTTGGTTGTGGGCTTGACTTTCTGTCAGCTATGGTATACTGTTACCCGGAAAGAGTTTCAATTGAGAGATTCAGAAGAGTCATGTACCCCGACGCAATCAGAAACGTTGGAATCAAGATTCAACATGTCATCTGAGAACTCTGAGGTGCAGGATGGCGTTGAAGTTCAAGAATCTAATACTGAACTTCGACATGGTTCGAACACCTCTATTAGGAATGACAAACAAATTGGTTTGGAAGAAGTTGATGACCAACTTGGAGGTGTAAAAATGGAGGTGGATGATTACCTGCAAAGTGAAACATCTCACCCAAATTTCCAGCCTCAAGGTTTGTATGTGAACTCTGGAGAAAGTAACGGACGTGAAGAATCCTCTGTTTCTTATCATGCTGGCGGCATGCCACATGCTTCAGTTTTCTGGGCTCCTGGTACGTATTAAGTTCTTCCACATGCTGATGATTAGAAGATTGTATATTTAGCTAAGTTTTCTCTATCAGCTAGTGGAATGGTTTTCATGTACTTTAATCAACTCGGTTGGATGGAGCTTCTGTATTTGGTAACGTATTATGATGGATGGCTTTTTAATTATTCTTTCTGCAGATTGTGATCAGGTGATGAGATTTCTTAAGTATTGTTAATTGTAGTTTCTGATTTGATGTCATAAACATATTCTGGTCATCTATTTCCTTGTTACATGATTTAGGAATATGTAGCTATTGATACTTGATTCTTCACATGTTCGTGCAACAAGCTTATCAAGTTCAACCACAGATCGGCGTGTTAGTTTTGTGCTTAAAAAGTTGAGCATACATACTGTTTTATCAGCAAGCGCAGGTGTTCCCCTGTAGCCTCAGGAATAAAGCTCTTTGCTTTTACTTCGTAAAGAAAAAGCGTCATGCTTTGACAATATCCACATTTAAAGAGAGGGGAGGGAGTGGGGGAGGAGGAGTAAAGGGAGGGAGGAACGGAGAGAGAGAGGAGTAGGTGGGGAGGGAGGGAAAAGTCAGATGACGTGTGTAATTGCTAATATTGGTGTCCATTAACCTTGTCTTGTCTCTCTTGTTTTATTTTAAGTTAAAAAAAAAATTAAATTAAAATGGTGTATTTTGTGTGTGGAATCATATATGAATTTAGAGTTGAAAAGCCCAAGGGGGAATAGAATCACTTTCCAAATCCTCATCTTAAAGAGATATAACACTTCCGCCGGTATATCCTCTAGGTTGAATTTTGTGGCACAAGGTCTAGTATATCTGCAAGAATAGTAAAAATTACCGTTTTGCAGTTGACAAGTGTTTCTTCCCAACTCTCGTGGACCAGACTAAAACTACACTGGAATATTTTATCAAGCTCCATTTTGTACCATCTGTTTACTTTCCAGGGGCTAAAATAGTCAGGGGCAGAAGAGTTTAGGTGGGTGGTGGGTAGCATGGTTCCACAAGCTTCATTGAACTGGGGTCTTGCCGTATTACTTCTTATTTATCGGGCTCTCCAGAGCAACAGATGGTGTTTGGAGGTGGAATCGATGCCGATCAAGTCTATGGAAGTAGTAGAATGAAGCATGGATGTTCCCAGGCATTGTACCAAGGCTGTTTTTGTCTGCTGGCTTTCGCAGTTTGGTGTGAGCTGATGGTGTCTAGACAAGTAGAGAAGAAATTGGATCGTGGTTGGTGTTGTTCAGCCTCTGAGGGAGTTGCTGGGGTTCTATGTTCTCCAATCGGGTGGCACACTGATAACGGCCTAGTAAACGCTGCTATAAAAAAGAATGGAGAATAAAGCTTTTATGTATCATGAACGGAAAGGCCACTCGTTTTATTCCTGCCAAGTAGATATTTTCGTCCTCATATATAGTTTTAGATTTAACTTCGAACAGAATCGAGCATCTTAGGATCCTACTCCTTGAAAATACCAAAAATGATAGCTTATAGAATACAGTTTGACGACTGTCCTCACCACGTCTTCTCTCCACCACCATTTCTTCATAACAAAATAATAGAATTTGCTAAGGAGTAAGAGTTAATTGTTTGTATTAATACTTTCTGAGGAAAATGTGACATCTTTTTGCTAGGATGAAACATAGATACCCAAAAAAAAATACTTACTCAATAGTACTCGGTGTCGTTTTCCTTTTTTCTGTATTTAAAGCTAGAGTAATGATAAAAAGAAAATGAGATCTATATCAGTAGTACGGGAGAGCAACCTTATGGTGAAGCCTTTTTGACCTTCCAAATGTACCCTTTTTCCACCTTTTGAAACCATTTTATCCATCTCCTTGAAAAAATTAGCTATGTTCATTAAAGTATTTTTTTTCTAAACCTACCTATGCTCTCCTACTTTCTAGCCCCTCTACTTTCCAGTTTATGTTAATTGAGCTAGCTTGTAATTTGTGTTTGCACAGGCATTGCCTGTGCCCCAAATGCTACTAAATTTATCTTTGTCCTAGGGATGTGGTAAAATCTTAGTAGTGTCCATATTCTTTTTTAAGGTGCCGTTTCTCGTCATAATGTTGAAGGCGCCTAGGCGCCAAGCCCACCCTTAGCTCTTTGCTTAGGGTAAGGCGCAGCCCCTTCAAGAATGTCCTTCAATGCCCATGCTTCGTGCTCTTAAACTAAAAGCCCTTTAGAAGTGTTATTAGTCACAAGCCATTTAAAACATTTCTTTCCAACTTTTTGTTGACCTTTTGCAATTAAGGCCGACTAACTTAACTATAAGAGTATATTTTTATGAAATAACACTATCTATATATAAGACTATTTATAATTCAAGGGCTGTTGAAAGACATGCCAGATAAACCGCACTCAATTTACGTGCATGTTCTCCCACTCGTCCAATTGACCTTGTAGATGAAGTAAATGAAGTGGAGGAAGTCTTTGTGGAGGAGACGTGGAGTCTTGCACTAATTACGATGAGGCTTTTGCTTTATTGACTCTCTTGTATGCTTGATGATTGACTTATGAGAATAATCTCCATATAGGATGGGTTTCTACCTATTTTAGGAGTATGGTTGCGTTTTGGGTGTTATTTTTTTAGCCATCTGGACTTGTGTTGCATACTTGCATTCTGGATGGTTACTCTCTTCTTCCTATGCGTTAATCTTTATTGTTGCCAAATGATGATTGGAAATCTCTGAATTTCAAGAAATGGTTGTCAAAATATTTGGTATGAATTGCCATGCTTATTTGTGCTTGGCTGAATTTGTCGGTTTTGAGACATCATGAATAATTTTTGGTGTTTGTGGTATATCACGCTTTTCTTCAATTAAGCCCATGGTTGCGCTCTGCGTCTAGGCCCCCGAGACCCTTTGCGCTCTACATGTGCTTGCGCTTTGCATCTAGGCTCCAGAGACCCTTTGCGCTCTACATGTGCTTGCGCTTTAAATAAATTTTTTTTACATCTTATGTTGAATTTTCAGCTTAGGCACTTCAGCAATCTTAAAGTGGTGCTGATATAATGTCAAAGTTGAACTGTTTGATAGCTCTAGTAGCGTTGATGTACATATGGTAGATACGTTGAGGATAATGTGAAATGGGCCCTCAGCAATCTGAAAGTGGTTTTGATATCATGTCAAAGTTGAATTATTGATAGCTCTAGTAGCATTTATACATACCTTAGTTATATTGAAGATCGTGTGAAATGGATATTGACTCAGTTATTGGTTTTACTTTTGCACACATAGAGGAAACCATCTTCTTTCTCCACATCTTTTGTTAAGCAGTTGTGGACATTGAATGTCTCTAGTGGATTATACTTGTTACAGGGTTCCTGAAGATCTAGTAACTTGTAAACTAATATTTCTTCTTCTGATGCAGGTCTAGAACCATTGTTGTTGCCTTTACGATTGCGTCATTCAAAGCAAAACTTGGAGGATTTCATCTTTATGCAAAAGAAAATGCATAATGACTACTATAAGGCTGCAGTGAATTATTTACGGGTTGCTCTTCACTCAACACCTCCAGTGTTTGGGGCTTTACTTCCTTTGATTCAGGTATTTTAGATTGACTTAACAACTGACATTATATATCGATGCATACTTATTCCTTCAATAAATAGTAAACTCTTGCTTACTTCTTGGACTGGATATTATTGGGTTGGCTTCTTTCAGAAAGAGCAACTTTTTTATAATCTATATACATATATCGCTCCTTAATTTAATTTACTGATGATGTTGGGAACTTAGTTGGGACAGTATATATTGCTCCTCTTATCAGCAACTTGTATGGGGAACTAATCATAAGATGCTGTTTGATTACTCTCTCTCGCTCTATATATTTACCTAGGCGTTATGAATATACGTGTGTGTTGTGTACATATGTATAGGGTTCTGATAACGCTAGATAAATTGTATTTTATTTAGCTGATCAGGGGCCGTCCATGTCAATCCTTGGACGACGAGACTTCTCTTTTGGGCGGTCTGTACGAATCTTCCAAAATACCGATTACTCTCCACTAAAAAGAAAAAAGACTTAAGCACAAATCTCCCCCGTTTTAGGCGAACAAAAACTTCATATCTATTTCTCCCACAGCTCGACATGCTGCCGTCGCCAACCTCACCTTCCCGCCCATCCCCTGTCCGCTGATTGTTCTCCCACAAGCTCAAAAGCACAACCACACCCTCCACACACACAAACACACCCCTGCAAGTGCTCACACACGACGCCCCCCCCGCCCCCCTCCCTTTCCCGTCACCCACACACACCCGCCTGCGCATGCAGTCATCTCCCCCATCATCCACCTACCACATCCCCCCTCACCCCTCCCCCCACACTTGTGCACTCACACACAACATGATTCCCGCTTCTTCTTTTTCTCTGCAAACCGCCCAAAAGAAGTAGAGTTAATTTCTTTCGAATACAGGGTATTTCAGTAAATTTGTATAGACCATGCAAAACAGGCAGTTTGGCGAATTTTAAAGGATAAAAAGTCAATCTAGATCATCTGCGTTGTCACATGGATAACCCCAGATTAGGTAGATAAGATGCTATTTAACTAGTGCTATATTTGCATCAGCTGCGATATATTTATAGGGAGCCCATCTTCACCCAGCGCTGGGAGGGACTCCGACTTCCCAATCCATCTACAGCCGGCTATCGCGGCCATGTGGACCGCTGTAAATGATTGCGCCAAACTATTGACGCACTCTGAAAGTTCTTCAAAATACCCCCGCATTATTCACTTCTTCTCTCCTCTACCCCCATTTATTGCCATTATTTCATTGTTTTCTCTCTCCTTCAAAAAACCCTCTCTCTCTCTCTCTCTCCCCGTCCCTTCCTCCCGCTCCATTCCCCTCCACCATACCCACCAGCACCGCTGCCAGATGCACATGCCCCAGTCCAGACAACCTATGTTACACGGACTTGGTACAAGTGTCCGGGTCAGATACATGTCTAAGTGTCAGATTCGTCTAATTTTTAAAACACAAGACACGGGGACACGGCAAAATATTCATATCTATTATTACTTGTTGATTGCTTCTAAAGGTAAAATGATGTTTTGTGTGACGCACACGGGTTTAGTTGAGAACTTGTCTTGCCTCAAAGCCAAAGAAATCAAAAGAAGCACTATAAGACAGTCTTATAGTTTTCATAGTAGCATATCTTATGAGTTGTGTCAGACACATATCTCATACCCATGTCCAAGTGTCGAGTGTCAGACACGGATACTTTATGCATTCGAAAGAGTCCATGTAACATAGCAGACCACAACCACCGCATCCAGCCGCCACCATCATCGCCTAGCACCAGCAGCTCTAGACCTGTGCTCACCTCTGCATTCGAACCACCAAGATTGTCAGATATTGCGACCACTGCCGCTGCCACCTAACCCACCAAACCTGACGACCTACGCTGCATCTGCCACCACCACCACGAACCTTTATCAGCCACCACCATGCCCCAACGCAACATCTATCACCACCACGCCGCTAAGTCCACATAATTATAGATTTGCAGATCTAAACATCCTCGGTCCATTACCAGCCACCGAGCCAATGGACTTTTTTGGGCTCCTATAACATTATTGTTTAAACTCTTAGCTTGCTGAAGATTGCTATCATAGAATGAGATAAGATCGGAAATCATCCTTCTCTCATCTCGGTCCTCCAAATTCTATCAATTTCACATTTAGTTGTGTAATCATTAACTGTAATTTTGTGAATAAAAAACGTGACTCTGAGATGGTAATTGCAAGATTCCGATGTTCAAACTCAAAATTGAGTGGAATAAAGGTTGTATGGGTGGGAGGTCTTCAACGTTATCGACAGAGCGCCAGATAATTCTCTGATGCACTAGTTGGATTTGTAGAGAGAAAAAAATTGAAAAATGAGTGGTGAATGGGGACGTTTTGGTCATTTTGAACAATGGGCCAGACTTTCTGGCGCACTGCTTTTTGTTTTTCTCAAAAGTGATCTGGAGCTGTCCTTGTGGCCGTGATGGACGGCTCTAGATGGGTTGGGATGAGGGAGTCAATCCCAAAGCTGTGTAGTGTTTGGCTCCGACATATGTGTGCACATATATATATGATGTGAAAATATATATTGATCGAACACAAATGCCATCACAAGGAAATTACGTGCTTAGCATATAACTTCCCTTGCTAATATTACACAAGAAGAAAAAGTTATGATGATTATGACTCTTTGATGCTTGGAAATTGGCGTTATATCTTCTTGCCGCAGTCAAAGATTCTCAATTGTGGCTTGAAGCTTCACGTGGATCAATTGTAGTATGAATTTTCCGGTACTCAGAGTTCAGTTTGTGATTTTCGCAGATCCTGCTGCTTGGAGATCAAGTAAAGGAGGCCTTAGATGAGCTTGAAAAGTTTATTCATAATTCAGATATGCCACTTCCTTTGAGGTGATAATTCCCTCGTAAAGATCTTACTGTTTCCAGCTTTTTTTGGAATGTTAAGACAAAAGAGGTTATATAGCCACATAGTTGTATCTTACCACGTTTGATACAAAACGAACAAAATGATACAGACAAGGACCGATGCTGTGTCACATGCGTATGGAGAATCACATTATACTGCTCATATCTTTCCTTCTACGCTATATACATCTTGAGATACATATTGCAGTTCTTTACATGGACACAGAGACACCAGAGTAAAAAGAGGTTAGCTTCATTTAATAGCGAAACTGTGAAAAAGGACACTAATTCCGGTCTAACACGGCAACATGGGTTGGACTCATAGCTTGTTTTTGTTTTCTTCACGGAGCAGCAAAGGTAGTGAAACTTAGGCTTTTGGGGAGATGGAGAGCATAACACTTAAAATTATCCTTTTTAGTGGAATGATTATTGGAGTTTATGTCATTTGATAATTTATTAGTGGGCTGGGAAATATGGTTGTATTTCCTTGGCCTGAGTTGGGTGAAGCCTCTTTTGGCGGTGGGCTATTTATGGAGCTGGTTTTTACTGAGTTACGGCCCTTTCTGTCTTTTCCTTTCGGCTCTTTCTGCCTCCAATGATGGCTGTTTTAGCCTCCTAGAAAGTTTTGGCTGTACTCCCATTTCTGGGTTTTCATATCTTTTTGTACAGGCTTTGGTCCCCTCTTTGGCGATGTTTTGTCAATCATATTTACTTCTCGTAATGTGAGTCGAAGTATCCAAGAGAAAATGTGGCACTTCACTTTGCGCTCGTTATCTTATGTGGAGCTTAAATGTTTATTACCTATGGAAGTACTAATTTGGACCAGTTATCACTTTGTTGTATGTTTTTCTTGGGTGCAGGTTAAAAGCTAGTCTCTTGGAACATTTTTACAGCAACAACTACGTCAATCTTTCAACTTGCTTTGAGGATATATTAAAGAAGGATCCAACATGTAGCCACTCATTGATGAGGCTTATCAGTTTGCATCAAAATGGTATGCTACATCATCGTTTACATAACTTTGATCTTGCTGATATGTCTAGGTATTGCCAAGTACATTCCTGTTTGAATAAGTACCCGTTTTATTGGTGGCAAAAAGGTTTCATGATGATAGGGTTACCCGTTTCCTGCTGGTCTTGGTCAAGAGGAAACAGGTGCTTATGTCATGGCAAGTGAGATATAGTTTCCTACGTTTTCATGATCGGGTATCTCATCATTCAAAAGCAGGAAAAATCAAGTTTTCTAAATCAAGGACCTACTATTGCCGTATTTTGATTAAATAAAAGGTGAAAATTATTATAGACAGGATGCTTCAGGGTTAAGCCTTATGCTGTATGTTGCAGTGAAGAATGCGGCTTTGGGGAATTATTTGGTGAATTGTGGCAACAAGTCAAAATTGTCTAGGCAGTAGGACCACATTCCTCAAAGAATTCGGTAATTATTAGGATATTGATCACTAAAATTTGTGCCAAATAGATTGAAATCTATATCCCAATGGGAATAATAAAGCTCATTATGAGAAGACTTCAGACTTATACCGCATAATTCTCCTTAATTAGTGCAGAACATGTACATAGTATACCAGCTACCATAAGAATTAAAGGGACATCATAAAAGCTGTCTGTACATTCTCTACCTATTCCATGAAGGACCTAAAAGAATATCTGTGTGCATTCTCATGAAGGAATACAATAAGAACACGAGTTAGCATTTTATTTTATTGGTTTAGATATAAGCAGTAACTGGCCCAGTGGATATTAACTCGCTTCCACTTCCAGCCCAGTAATGTTCGAGCCCTCTATACCGCTTGTTAGTTAATATAACTGAATAAACTCACACAATATATTTACTGAAGTGAGCAATTCTTGTGATAAAATCGGGAAAGTTACTAGCAAGTCAAAGTAATGAGATATTTAAGCGTTCTAAGATTTCCTCGACTATCTCGCGATAGAACCTCCTATTTCGCCATAATACGCGTTTGGTTTACTATGGCCGTATTTGGCAGATGACATATTCTTTCTACAGTCAACTTGTTTGATCTGTTTTTGTTTATCTTTCCATTTAATCTCGTGGTATGTATCCCGCGCTTACATTGACTTCGAAATAAAATTGTAGGTTATTACACTGCTGAAAGATTGCTAGAAATGTTAGCTTTACATTTAGATGCTACATACCCGGGATATGATACGTGGAAAGAATTTGCCAATTGCTTCCTGAAGCTTTTTCAATGTGAAGAAGATCGAATATCAGTGTGTGTGGATGCTAATCAGGGTGCATATGTGGAGAACTACTCCAACCAGTTCATTAGGACTCCTGCTATATTCAGTGGTGGTGCTGTTGTGAAAAATTGGAGACTTCGCTGCCAATGGTGGTTAACACGTCACTTCAGTCGGAAGAAACTTGCTTCAGAAATTGCTGCAGGTACGTTATCAGGTTTCCCTTCCCCCCCCCCCCTCCCTTTTTTTCTTTTGAATATTTGCAACGATGCCAATAACCTACTCCCTCCATCTCAAAAAGATTGATCATATTTTTTTTTTGGGCTATCCCAAAAACAAAAAAAAAATTTGATCACTTTTCAAATTAAGAAAGATTGTGTAAGCGTTTTTCCATGTTTATCCTTTTTACACTCATTTTATTCTACTTTCTTTTTCCACATTTAATCTACCACTAACCCACTTTCTCTCTTCTGACTCACTTTCTTCCTCTCCTCTCTATCTCTCTCTCTTAGGGTAAAACGGGATACTCATAAAATATGACTTATATCCTAAATTAGCATGCAAATCAAACGTGATTAAATATTATGGGATGGAGGGAGTATTTTTTTAGTGTACAGAATTGCATCTGTCACCGTTAGTAATGCGTCTAAGCCTTGTAATTGGAATTTCTACATATGTACGTATTTCATGGTCCCCATTTTGTTTTGCTACCCCGGACAAAAAATATCACTTTATGGAACAATTAAAACAGAAGGGGGTGGGGGTGGGGGACAGGGGCAGACCTCCCCCATGATCCGCGGCCTCTCAACATTTTTTGAAATCTTTTTTTAGTTTTTTTGATAATGAATAAATATATTTAAAATATATAAAATATTTATGAAAATGTCACCATATTGTAGCATTAATTTATTAAGATTTCTTTTTGTTGTGTTTTTTACTCTTTGTACCTTGTCTTTGTCTTTGTCATTATCATTTTCTTACTCTATCTTAAATTATAAATCATCATATTACAAAAGAACAAGAATAAATTAAGGTTAGTTATTTTTATTATTTTAAATTCTTATAATTTGTTAACTTACACGTGATTAACGTACTCATACAATTGATAATCACATTAGTAATATATCCATAAAGTAAGAGTTAAGTTTTTTTCATGCAAAATTAATAATTTGTTGTTGACTTATGCTAGCAAGTTAAATAAATCAGTATGCATAATAAAAATATATTATTAGTAGTCAATTGAGCAATTTATTTTGTATTTAACATATTCAATAGTGACGCTATTATAATGTTTTTTTTATTATTCATACTTTATATGAACTTGAACCTTTGAATTCTTTTATGTTAGCTGTCTTTTTTTTTTATTTTTTTTTGGCACCCTCCGATTAGATTTTCTGGATTCGTCCCTGAGTGGGGAGCGAGCAAAATGGGAGCAGCCCAATGCACGTCTTTGATTGGGATACATTTTTTGATCCAGTTTTTTTCAGTTCACTTTATAATGATTTTATCACTCTTCCACTATTCTCGTCCTTTACTTCCTGGTTTTATGAATGTCGACAGGTGACTTTCAGCTATTAACTTACAAAGCGGCCTCTGCGTGTCATCTCTATGGGCAAGAATTTGATTATGTTGTAAAGGCTTCCACTTGTTTAGAGAGGAAAAGGGATAGGGATTTGTTCTTGTTTTTGCAGACAAACATGAAGAGTTCTGTTGGATTTTATTTTAGTTTTGGCAAGAAGAGTTGATATAATTAGTTGGCGATGAAAATGGAAGTGGGGTCCTTTTTTCTGCTAATTGCTTACAAAAGGAAAGCATAAAAGACTAGTTACATTGGTAAACTCACCCTGGTTAAATCAGCTAACAGTTGCGCACAAGGGGTTGATCGAGGTAAATAAAAGCTCCAGCCCGGTTCGCTCTCTGGTCTGTGCATTTATTGCCTTCGCGTAGTGGATGTGCATGATATTGGAGTTGCGCATAAAGCAAGAATTCTTGATCAAATTATCGAGGGGGTGGAAGATCTCTCTTCAAATCTTTGCGTTCATAGTTGCTCTGTCATGAGTGGCTCGCTCCCCACGCTGGACTGCTCCTGGTTCTCGCCCTTCACTATTTGGAGGCTCCAAGGATTCCATGTAGTTGAGCAGTCTCCAAACTGACATCTTGGTACATGGCCATAGAAGCTCCCCAGCCGGTTGCCTTGTTCATAGCCGATTAGACCTCCAATTCCTTCCTGTTGACTTGTTTGTGCACTCCCATCAGTAATCATCTGTTGGGGGAAATGGTTTGGCTTAGAGCCAAGGACATGTCGTTCGCAAATCCAAGCTTAGTAATCATCATCATCATCACGATATACTACTAAAATGTAGTGCATGTCTATTGACAGGTGAAGGGCTAAGAAGGATATATATATCGTCCTGCAAGTTACTACAAATTTCCGCTAGAATAATGTTAGGAACCTGACTAAGCATAACCTTAAGGTGAAGATTAAACTGAGAAATAAGAAGACATCAGAAGCAAATGATTCAAAATTGGTTGAAGGCAGCTGAAGGAAAGTGAAGACATTGCTGACAGTGATGGCGAGTGAAGGATGATCACCTGGGGAGTTGGCGCGTGCACCACAACCCCTTGCACTTTCCAAGGAGGATTTATTTTATCTTTAGTTAATGATGGTTAGCATGATCAGTGATTAATGGCCATATCTCTGTCTTAAGGGCCATTAACACTAGGTTAGTTAGAGTAGTTAGCAAGGTGAAATTTTGGCATTTTCATTTTTCTTTTATTTCCATTTCTGTTAAGCAAAATTCCGAGAATCCTGCAAACGGTTGTACACCCCTGTTTAAGGGGCTGAGTCACACTAAGAAAGAGCATCATCTGGAAATGAAATCAGTAAAGTTTTTCTTCTCTTCTCTCTTCTCTGCCCAGTTGGGTTTTTTTTATCTTCCATTAGCTTACATTTTCTTCAGAAATTCATCCAAAACACCTTGGGTCCATTACAGTTGGTATCCAGAGCCTAATGTTGCGATTCTTATACACCATCATATATACTCATGGGTTACAATACTAGACAGTTAAACAAATAGCAGATTGATGAACATGTGAGCCTCGTGGAGGCACAGTTCGCATATCATTTTTGGAGCTATAAATGACCAATTAGCTGTGATGAAGGAGTCTATCTCAGATCTGCCTAACCTCAAGAGTTCTATCGATCAGATGAAAGAAGAAATTCTAGTAGTAAGTGAATTACAATCACTGATGCATCAATTGATAAAGGGAAGAGGTATGGGGGATGAAGATTGGAGAAGGATTGAAGGAGAAGGGTCAAATTCCAAACAGTCAAGACAGGGCAAGGGTTTTGAAGACTCACACAAGGAATACTTCCAATAGCCAAAGGGTAATTTCTCTCCTAAATTACCTAAAATTGAATTTCCTAAATTTAATGGTGAGGATTGCTATGGTTCGGTTAGAAGAGCTGAGAGGTATTTTGAGTTTAACCCAATGAATGAGTATATGAAAGTGAATTTTGCTTCAGTTCATTTTGAAGCACAGGCTGAGTATTGGTTTAGGACTTACATTAAAGCTAGAGGCAAGGTGTTGTGGCCTGTTTTTGTAAGAGATCTTACTGCCAGGTTTGCAAAATTATTTAACGAAAGTGTGATTGGAGAAATCCACAAACTAAGACAAGTTGGGACTGTGGAACAATATTATAATGAATTTGAAACCTTAAGATCTATGATGGTGAATGAGGGGTGTAAGTTTGATGACCATTACTTCACACACAGTTTCATCAGTGGACTAAGGGATGAAATTAGGCTGGAGGTTGAAAATTTTGAGGTGTATGATTTGTCTCGAGCTATTTACCTTGCCAAGAAGCAAGAGGCCAGCCTCACTAACAGTTGGCATATGCTAAAGACCTCTCCTAAACTTAACCTAACCCACCCGCTAGCTCACTCAACTCCACATGGATCTCCTCAACCCATTAGCTCTTACAAACCAAAACCAGCTCTTCCAACACCTTCCTATACTCCTCCCCCACATCCTGTAACCAAGGCCCTATTACCTACCCCCAGCAACTCACCTTACCAGAAAATTCCAAGGACTTACTTTGATGATAGGAGAAAAATAGGGTTGTGCTATTGGTGTGATGACGCTTTCAGCCCCTCACATGTATGTAAAAGTAAGCAGATATCAATGCTCGTTGTTGATGGAGAGGAAGAAATGAAAGAACCCCACCTAAGTATGATGAGGAACCTACTACCCAGGACAACACCCCAGCAGTAGAGCAAGAGAGAATTGAAATTTCTATTAATGCCATGACTGGAAACTCAACACAAAGCACATTTAAGCTGTGGGGCAAGAAAGGTAACCATGTTTTCTCAATATTAATTTATACAGGATCTACACATAATTTTTTTTATCCAACCACTGCTAAAAAATTGGGCTGTGTAGTATTTCCAACCCCACCCACGTCTGTGATGATTGCTAATGGGAATAGAGTCGCTAGTGACTCAGTTTGTGAAAATTTTAGTTGGACAATGCAGGGCCATTGCTTTGAGACTTGTGTAAAGTTATTGCTTGGGGGATGTGACTGTGTATTGGGTCTTCAATGGCTAAAGGAGTTTGGGCAAGTGCAGTTTGATTTTAAGGATATGACCATGGCCATGATTAGGGAGGGTAAGCAAGTCATTTTGCAGGGTGGTGATGAAGGGACTGAATTTAAACCGATCTCAGCACAATCTATGTATACTTACCAACAACCCTGGGTCACTTTGTGGCCAAGTTTTCACCATCATAACTTTACCAACTGATAACCCTACTGAGCCTCTACTTGATGCCCTTTTACACACCTTTAAGGATGTCTTGGCTGAACCAAAGGGGCTCCCACCTTTTAGGCCCCAAGACCACCATATTCCCCTTATTCCAAACATTGCTCAGGAGGTGGTACAAGCTTACTTTGATCACATTTTCAAGTTACATGGACTACCTAACATCATAGTGAGTGATAGGGGCAGTATTTTCCTAAGAAATTTTTGGTCCAAGCTGTTCCACCTGCTAGGAACTCAGCTCCACCTGAGCACTTCATACCACCCTCAAAGTGATGGTCAAACTGAAAGAGTGAATCAATGTTTGGAGACTTACCTAAGGTGTTTCTGTGGAGATAAACCTAAGACATGGAGTAAATGGTTGACACTGGCTGAGTACTAGTATAACACTAGTCACCACAGTTCAATCAACATGACTCCCTTTGAAGCTAGCTATGGTTATACTTCTAAGGTGCTCAACTTGGGAGCACCTGAATCTACCAACCTAGCACATGTTGATAACTACATGGCTGATAAACAAAAAGTGTTGGAACTTCTCAAGGAAAATTTGGTATTAGCTCAAGCAAGAATGAAACATTATGCAGACAAGCACAGGACGGAGAGGGAGTTTGAAACGGGGGACCTTGTCTATCTCAAGCTGCAACCTCATAAACAGATCAGTTTAGCACTGAGAAAACACCCTAAGCTAGCCCCAAAGTACTGTGGCCCCTACAAGATCTTAGTTAAGGTAGGAGCAGTAGCATACAGGTTGGAATTACCCCCACATTCTCTCATTCACCCTGTTTTTCATGTGTCCATCTTAAAGAAAACATTAGGCCAGCATGTTATTGTCACCAATAGCTTACCCCCCACCAGCCATGAAGAGAAAATTTTATTGGAACCAATTAGTATACTTGACAGAAGGATGGTTAAGAAAGGAAATCAATATGTTACTCAGATATTGGTTGGTTGGTCTAACATGGCAGAGGAAGAAGCCACTTGGGAGGATTGGGAAGTTATAAAAGGAAAATTCCCAGATTTCATTGACAGAGAGGAGCAATGTTTTGAAGGGACAGGGGATGTCAGGAACCTGACTAAGCATAACCTTAAGGTGAAGATTAAACCGAGAAATAAGAAGACATCAGCAGCAAATGATCCAAAATTGGTTGAAGGCAGCTGAAGGAAAGTGAAGACACGACTGATAGTGATGGCGCGTGAAGGATGATCACCAGCCTGAGGAGTTGGCGCGTGTACCAAAACAGCCTGCACTTTCTCAGGAGGATTTATTTTATCTTTAGTTAATGATGGTTAGCATGATCAGTGATTAATGGCCATATCTCTGCCTTAAGGGCCATTAACACTAAGTTAGTTAGAGTAGTTAGCAAGGTGAATTTCTGGCATTTTCATTTTTCTTTTATTTCCATTTATGTTAAGCAAAATTCCGAGAATCTTGCAAACGGTCGTACACCCCTATATAAGGGGCTAAGTCACACTAAGAAAGAGCATCATCTAAAAATGAAATCAGTAAAGTTTTTCTTCTCTTCTCTCTTCTCTGGCCCAGCTAGGTTTTCTAGCTTCCATTAGCTTACATTTTCTTCAGAAATTCATCCAAAACACCTTGGGTGCATTACAAATAACGGGCATAATGACATTTGCCTGAATATGTTTGGGAGGCAATTGTTTTACAAATTTGGTTGGTTTTGTTATTGCAGCGTCACTTTTGGGATCATGGGGTTTGTGCCCCCCCCCCCCCCCTTACTCGACTTTGAAATGTTTGATGCACTAAGCCTTCCTCAAGTTAGGGAAATACCAAACAATATTTGTTATGCAGTAACTATATAGACGAAAATGGATTCTTCCTACAGATTAGATTGAGCTCATTGCATAGACTCCATTGTCATGAACAAACTTTGGCTTCCATTCGGATTATAGGAATCTTCCTTCAATCTCATGTATAGTGACAATTAATACTTGTTAAATATTACTAGTGACTTTTCTTCTAACACTTTCAGCGACAATTATTAGGAGCATTTTTTTGGCGTCATTAAATAAAAGTCACTAGAAACATTTAGAGACGATTAATTGAGCTATATAGGGGATATGAGAAGGATTCTTCCAACCAAGGTAGCAACAAAATTTTGTCCTCATTGTCATTCATTAATTAATCTACAAATTTGGATCTGCTTAACTTTTCTCCATTTGAAATCCACCACATAGTTGTTGGATGTCTCTCACCTTGAGCATTTGTATTCCAGGTCCAAGTATAAATGTGTTGGCACTACCAACCTATGTTGTGTACGAGTCCTACGCGTCGACATACACATTGACTTTATTACTAGTCTCTTCTCTTGTTATTTTTTGAAAATATGCCTTTTGTCATTCTTGATCTTGACATCTACAATCTTATTTTCCAATGATTTTATCTATTGTAGTTCCTACTCCGGTCATATTCTTAACCTACCCCAATATCCCGACTTATGTACATTTCTCCAAACGAATTGGTCTCTTGAAAGCACGCCTTAATTCGTTTTTCAAATAGAGTAAATGATTTCAGCCACATCTGATATTGAATTCCCTTATTTTATTCTTGTGCATATCATAAATGCACCATGTGCATTATGAACTATACATAGTTGCGCCAATAGTGATAGTGGAGTTCGCCATTGTTTTATTTTTTAAAAAACTAAATAGCAACTAGTTATTGGTTTTGATACATATTTCATGAGATTATTTTGCATGTCACTCCATAAGATGTAATTTAGGTATAAGTTTTTCTAGGTTGCTTAAAAATGAAAAATTGGGCATCTTGTCTGATCCCTATATGCAGCACCTCTCATCGCGGGTGCGACCCATCTTTGATTTTCACTCTGAAGCCGTCTATTCCATCCCTCTCCTACTCCATCAACCTTGAGATTAGATATTGAAAATCATCAGAATATTTTTGCAAAATCTAAAGGAGAAAGTTTCAAAAAGTATCAAAGACCATTTAAAGTCCTAATGAAGTTCCTCTCTAAAACCCTTTCCAAGAAATATAAACTAAAATTACGAAGGACCTCGAATTTAAAAATGAAAGACAAATTATTATTTACCTAAATGACTATTTTGAAAAGAAGAAGAGATTAGCATCGATGACGGAAGAAGAAGAAAAAATAAGTACTTTCCGTCCACAATCGTAGCAACTGCCATTCACGATCGTGCAATCGCCATATCTTAGCCAACAAGACCATCACTAAGAAATGGCTGCATTACGAAGAGAAGTAGGAGATCCCAAACTTTGGTAATGAATAGAGATGGGTGTGATAGTCTAGTAGCCTCCAAGCGAGGATTTTCTTTTGCTTCTTACATGTTTGAGAGGATTTTTTTTTGTCATTTTCATCGATACTTAACGGTTTTGAGAGCAATATTAATCCTTACCTTAAGTAGAGAAAGGTTTAGTGCATTATTCTAAATTGAAGGATGAAAAACTTGTTCTCAAGATAAAGTATTGCCAAAGCAGGTTTGAGTTTTGTCGAATTAGTCTGTGCCTTGACATGGCTGTATGACCAACTTCTGCAACTGTACATTGCTTAACAAAAATTATATGTTCATTGACTTTGAAGCTAGACCTTTTAAGAAGAAGACATGAAGATCCAACTTTAATTGACTAAGCAACTAAAAAAACATTAAACGTCCCAGACATCGTTTGACCTTATATTGGACGAATCTGGCCAAGCTTGCACCTCAAAAGTAGAGCTTAAAAACTATTTCCTTCTCTACTTTTCCACCATTATTTGCAACACCCAACTGCGGTCTGATACATCGGCTACTTCTCATTTTCATTTAGCAAATGTCTTATCTACGTTTTTTTCACTCTCACAACAGACCTTTTTAGACACTGTTCACAGCTTTTGAGGTCCGAACGACAGTCTTCCAATCGACACATTTAAAATCGTCGGGGCCAGATAGCATATCTTCCATACATAGTATATCAATGCTGTTGGGACTTTATGAGCCAATCAATCACTATTGCAGTTTTATCCTTCCTTCATTATGGACATATCCTTTCCGAAATCAATCGCATTTTCATCACCTTGATTCCAAAAAAATCTGATCCTACCCAACCCAATGACTTCCGAGCTATAAGCCTCTGCAACACTTATACAAGATAATAGCCAAAGTCCTCTGTAACTGTCTCCAGCAAGTACTTCCAAGTCTGCTTTCCCCATTCCAGAATACTTTTTCTAAAGATGGTGGATATCGGATAATATCTTGACTGCACAGGAGTTGACTAACAAGATTAAAACCCATCCCAAAGGCAAAAAAGTGTTTGGCTCTTTAAAAATGGACATGAGCAAAGCCTACGATCGACTACGATGGGATTTTCTCGAAGCAATGTTATCAAAATTTGGATTCCCGGTCAGGTGGATCCCTTTTATTATGTAATGCATCACGATCGTCTCTTATGCCATCCTCGTTGATGATTCCGCCATAACACCATTTATTCCATCTTGTGGGTTACGTCAAGGTGATCCATTATCCCCGATGCTGTTCATTCTTTGCGTTGAAGTGTTATCCCACTCTCTTATCAAGGCTCAGGAGTTTCAGGATATTCGTGGTATCCAACTAACTTCTTGAGCAGATCCTATCAATCATCTATTCTGTGCGAATGATTCCATTTTATTCTTCCACATTGATCCCCTCTGTTGTGACCTCATTAAAATTCACATGGATCAATATCTACTAGAGTGTGGTCATCAGATCAACCGCTTAAAATCGGCCCTAATGACAAGCCCAAACTGTCCACCTTCTTTACTTTGCTACTTTTCCACCACCTTGGGCATTCTAATTTCGACATGGTGTGCATCTCTTTAGAGATGTATATGGGCATCTCTCTCGACATGATGACTCACAGTAAAGAGTATTTTAATACCCTTTTCACTAAAATACAAACCCGGTGTGCTGGTTGGGTAGGCCTACTTCTCAACAAGGCAGGTAGATCTACTCTTATTAAATCAGCATTATCTTCGCTCTTAACATTTCATATGCTGGTTGTGCTCTTTCCCGTCACAGTTTGTCTAAAAATTGATGCTATCCTCAGTACTTTCTTCTAGAAAGGACATTCGCCTACCAAAGGGGTACATTGGGTGAACTAGCTATCTTAATGTGGACCCAAGAATCCAAGGGTTTTAGGCTTTCACAGCACTCATCACTTCAACATAGCATTGTTGGCCAAGCTTAGTTGGCAACTTATTTCTGAATTTGAGTCGTTATTCTCCAAACTATTTTTAACCAAGTATTGTCGGCATAAATCCTTCTTACATGTGGTGACTACCAAACAAACTACTTGGGGTTGGCGTAGCATCCTTGCTGGGAGACTAGCCATTCAGCTTGGTTTATAGCGGCATGTAGGCAATGGAGCACGGATAAATATTTGGCAGGACTCTTCAATTCCCAATGCTTTCCCATTATAATCTCAGCATTCCATAGTAAAAATCCAGGCTTGGCGTTTGTCGCTGATCTTATACATCATTTGGATTGGAATCTTGCAGTCATTAGAAACAATTTTTCACATGACATCGTTAAAGAAATTCAGTGGATTTTCATATCATCGACACGGCTTCAGGATTATGCATATTGGGGGGGGGGGGGGGCACTCCCCAATGGTTTATTTTCAGTTAAGTCCGCTTACGTGTGACTCTTTAATAGAAAATTTCAATGCAGTAAGTCTTATGACCACACTTCAATCTAGGGTCATCCATACCTTGGGACCTCTGTGCTTTAGTGTGATCGCCTCTTATTGCCTTGAAGGTTCACTTATTTATTTGGCAACTGGTGATAGATCGACTACCATTGAAATCCAGCCTCCAATCCAAACAAATCATTATCAATAATCTCTGCCCCTGGTGCCACAACTATACTGAGTTCACTTCTCACTTATTTCTGGAATGTATGCTCGTCAGATTAGTTTGGTTTGGGGCCCCCTTGGTATTTTACCTATTTGCCCCATTCTGACACTCAAAGAATGGCTTATTGCTTTGTTATCCCACCCTGCCCCCTAGGCCAATCCAACTTCTCACAACAAAAACACTTTTTACTGTTACTTTGTAGTGTATTTGGCTACACCGTATTGAGTGTATATTTCGGCATGAACGTTTCAACCCACATAAGATCATTACTCAGATTCATCAATCGGGATCTGACATAATCCAGAATTTTCTGAAGAAAACCAAGGCACGCACCGGAACATCCTTGAACATCGTACATGATAGGTTGGGGCACAGGGCCCTAGGTCACTACTTGTAATACATGATGAAATTAGAGTCTACATGTGTGAGGACATACATCCAATCTATATTTACTGTAGTGTTGTGTTCAGCACACTCTTGGCCCAATCTAGAATAGGACTGATAGCCACCAATGATCAAGGCCGCCGAGTTTCTTATCTCCTAAAAAATTGTCTTAATATGAATCTCTTATCTACACAAGCACTCTCTATTCTGCATGCATGCTCTTGGGCACATCTTCATGGAATTACTCATATTATTATACATTCTGATTCTAACTCTATGCTTGCAAAGGTAACAGGGATATGCTGCTCAGACCCCCGATGATGCCCATATTATATGATGCTTGTTATATAGGAGCTAGATTCCATCATTATGCCATCTGAACTAGTGATCCAGACATACTACGGGATGCCAAAATAGTTGAGAAGTTTGCTAGCAATGTAAATACCCCCTTCAATTACGATTGGTATGCCATCTTATGAAGCAGAATATGAGGTCCCATCAGTTGTTTTATTAGCATTGCACAATGTAGGAGCCTAGTCCTTTTTGTTAACAGCCCTTCATCGGAGTGTTTATCTTATCTTATTTTTGTATAACTTGTGAGCGTGACTTAGGTCACTCTACATCATATGGTCTGTAATATTGGCAACTTTTGCCCTTTTGTAACTCTTAGTTGATATGAATGCAGTTTTATCTTCTACCAAAAAAAAAAGCAACTAAAAAATATAAAGGCTATGTTTGACAAAGCTTTAGTTTTTAGTTTTGGTTTTCTAAAAAATAAAAACCAAACCTAGTTGAGGTTTTTATTTTGGACAAAAACTCATAGGTGTTTGATGGAAAGTATCATTTCCAGTTTTCACATTTTTTTCTTCTTTCCCTTTTTTTTCTTTCTCTGATATCTTGTAATATCCCAAACTTCGAGAGTCGGTTAAAATAACCATCGGTGCTTCGAAAAATAAACGGGCGATAAATTTAAGTAATGTTTGGTTATTAGTAGCGTGTAGGAGCTTAAAAATATTTTGGGGCAAAAATATAATTTTCAACATTTTAGGGCACTTTCGTAATTTTGAAAAACTTTGGGGGTATTTGTATAATTTTATAAACGTAAATTAGAAACCATTTTCTTTGTGCTTGCCAGCTCCTACTAGCTTAGGTGACTAAGTTAACTATATAACTTTTATAATGGGAGGAAAAGGCTTCGGGTGAAAGGAAGAACAAGGAAAAAAAAAGAGACAGGGAGAAACTGACTGAGAAATATAACAGGAAAAGAAACTGGGAAGCAAACAGCGGAAAGAAGAAAACAGAGGAGAAGAAAAGAAAAAAAAAGGGGGGGAACAATGCTCGGGAATAAACATAATCAAAATAAAAACAGAGGAAGAAGAAGAAGAAGAAGCTCAGCTATGGAGGAAAAACAAATCAGAGAAAAAAAGAAGTTTGAAGTGGTAATGCTCTTAGCCTTGTTTTTGTGCGATTCTAGGGTTTAGTTGTGTTATAGTGTGGGCTATTCCTTCTCTGTGAATACACCATGTGAGTTGGTGATATATATATATATATATATATATATATATGTATAATGTCATGTGAGCATGGCAGTGTAAGTTTGTGTGTATATAATGGTACACGTAGGTGTAATGGTGGGTGAAGAGTGGGGTGTTGGAGGTTTGTATGAGAGTTTAAGATTAACAGATATGGGGAAGCTCGACAGAGGAAGGGCAGGAAGAATCACAGTATGATTACCGTAATTGGGTGTTCGGGTGTATGGGTCTATAGGTGAAATTTCGTGTAGAATCTGTTGGGGGTGAGTTGGTAAATGTTTTGGGTGCATGTGAGATGAGGTGAGGCAGGGGAGGACCGTGTTTCAGTGTGTGTCGCGGGGGTGTTCTTGCACGAGTGAGCTGGGCAGCGTGTTTAGTGTGTGTCAATGTGGGTGTATGTACTTCAAATGTATGAACGTGAGTGATGTGTAAATAAATATGTGTAAGTGAATGAGTTAAGTTAGTGTAGTGGATTTCCTAGGGATTTAGAGTATTGAAAGTGAAGTAGTGTGTGTGTTTGGGAAGAGTGTGAGTGTGTGGGTGATGGGTCACGGCAGTAGATTGTGGGAGAAGATTATGTGTGTGCAAAAGGGTGAAATAGTGTGTTTAGATCTCAATAGTGATTGTAATTGTCACTAAAGGTATAATTAATTTAGGCAGTTCTTCATGAATTTTTATAAATATCAGGGTCAGAATTTGACAAAGCCCAAAACTGTAACCCCCAATATTTTTATGATAACTACACTCTGGAAATATTTGGGAATTTTTGAAGTCTGCGAAGAGCGCTAAATTGGACCACTGATTAAAGAACTATATCAGATTATTTAGCATAGCAAACCAAGTTGTTTTGATTTGAAAATTTTAGAAAAATCTTATTTTACTGATAGGATTCATATTTGTGTCATTTTGAGGTCGATAGGTATTTTTTGCGAAACTGACCTTTTAGCATTCAGTCCGGACATCGGTTCAGGATTTTCTGGCAAAATTTTTTTAAAAGACTTTTTAGTACAAAAATGAGATTAGGATGTTTAAAATAGTATTTTAAGATATTTTTGAGATTTTTTCAGTGCCGGAAACCCCAGGGGTGTTTTGGTAATTTACCACCCCGAAGGGGTATTTTGGTAATTTTACCTATAAGGGATATTTTGAAGTAAATTTACATACAGTAAGATTATTTTAGTGATTTATGGAAAAGTCATTTTGAGAATCAAAGTGTAACGGATGTATTTTGGTAATTTGCCACCCTAAAGGGGTATTTTGGTAATTTGACCTAAAAAAGGTATTTTGCATAAATTTACATATGGAAAGTTTATTTTAGTAATTCTACTTATGGAAAGATCATTTTGATAATTTAAGTCCGAGAGGGGCATTTTGTTAATTTTACACCCTAGGGGCATTTCGGTAATTTTACATATCCAATCAGGGAAGGTTCATTTTGAGAGCATGTGTGAGTTTGTATTAAGTTATACTTTTTTTTCTGTGAGTTGTATTCTAATGGTTGGATTATTTTGTTTAGGTTAAAGCTAAAGACTTCCGGTTAGGATAATTTAACTACGGATCCAGGTAAGGGATTCTATCTGAACCTTGGGTAAGGACTTTTATCCGAACCCTTATTTGATTACTTGTACTCGTAAGTACTCCTTTGATATATTTACGGCTAATGCCGAACTCTGAGTTATGTATTGATATCAGCATATTCTTGCCCAGAAAACCCTAATGTTGAACCTGAATCGGTTATTTAAAAATCTTGTGATGCTCACGTGTTATTGCGTGCTAAGAAAATTTGATAATTGTTTGTATCCATTCTTTCGAATTGTTATGATTATATTCGATAATTATTCGTAGTTGTTTTTGTTGTTTATCTGTGATTATTTTTCGTGTCCATTCTTTCGAATTGATATGATTATATTCGATAATTATTCGCGGTCATTTTTGTTGTTTATCTGTGATTTTTCTTCTGAAATTCTGATTTCTTCTGAAAATCCCGAATGCTAACTTATGTCAATATGATTATTGTTATGAGAACCCGAATTGATTTCGGGGATATGAGCTTATGTTAACACTCATTGATATTGTTAATTTCTATGTTGACCTGGATACCTATTTAGTGGGGAGGCGGTATAAGGCTGGTTGAATCCTGCGTGAAACACAGGCTAGTACCCAAGTGGACTAGTAATTATTTTAGTACATCATGCATGTGTACACTATATAAGCTTGCCATAATGGCATTGCAATCGCCCAGGATCAACTTTGATTTTTGATTTTTTTAGCTAGAATGATTTGTACTTGGGTTGAAAGCCCTTGACAAACATTCATTGTACTTAGCTAGAAGGATTTGTACTTGAGTTGAAATCCCTTGACAAGCCTTTATCGTATTATCTTATTTGATTTCTGCTTGGGTTAAAATTCGTCAGAAAATCTTGCTGTATTTTCGAAATGAATTTCTGCTCGGATTGAAATCCCTTATGTAAGAGAAATTTTCATGGTACTTGAAAATGCTGACTTAAAAAAGGATCTTCTATTGATCGTTTTGAATTTTGTTCTGATTGTTAATATTTATTTTGGCATCTATTTCTGATGAATTTTGATCATTTTGGGTAATCATTGAGTTTTGATCGTTCGAAATGTTTTGAAAATCATCGTCGGTTGGATTTTGGAGTCGTGTTATAATCTCTTTTGTAGTTCTTGTACGACCTTACTGGGCTCTCAAAAGCTCACCCTTCGTTTGGCTCCCTTCTGCAGGTGATGACCAAATGTAGCATGTTCGGGAATGGGTTAGAGTCTGTGCGAGATCCCGATGAGCCCATCACTACTGTGTAGGGAGACCCCTGCGGGGGTCAGTTTTGTCAACTCGTTCTATAAGAACTTGAGTTTGTAAAGAACCTAGATCTTAATAATTCAAGTTTGAGTAGTTTTTGTAATATTGAATTTGAAGAGTTTGAGTTTATATCAGATTAACTGTTTTGGAAGTATATGTTAGTGAACATGACTTGATAGGTTTGATGTGATCCAGTAGGTTAACGACTCGGAGGTTCGGGGCGGCGGAGCTCCGGATTTCCGGGGGCGTTACATATCTAGTCCTCATCCCAACACACTGATCACCACCAACCACAGCCATTGCAACCAACCCTCTGCCATCTACCCTTTGCCATGCTCACCACCAACCACCATCCCCTGTAACCACCCAACACCACCACTCAACTACCCGACATCACCACCACCTAAACCCATTGAAGAACCGAACTTCACGATGTCACTATGACAGATCCATCGTGATTCATCGCAGATTTGGGAAACTTGGAGAGCGATCTAACAGATCTAACAAACTTTGGTTAGTATTTTGGGTGGTGGTGATGTCGTGGTGCCGATGGTGGGGCGACGGTAATGACGGTGGGTGGAGTAGATCTATGATGGCAGGGTGCGACGGTGGGCAGATCTCTAGTGCAGTGGCGATGGCTGGGCAGGTAAGTTGTGTCTATGGTGGCGATGGTGGATTTTGAACTCGTCCGTGGCGGTGGTGTCTTGAGGTGGGCTGGGTGGGGTTGGGGGTGCGATGATGGGCATGGTGGCAATGTACTTGGTCTAGTGTTGATGGTGGTTCTTTTGTGGTGTTTTTTTTTTCTTAAATGTAACTCAATTTTTGTTTCCTAATGAAATTCGAAGGTTGGATCTCAAAACAATAAAACTGAAAACCTAAAACTCAAAAATGGAGTTTCCAAAAAACAGTTCTATTATAAAAACTAGTTGTAAGGAAAAAAAAACTGTATGTCAAATATGTTTTTTTATCTAATTTACAAAACTAAAAAAAATAAAAAAATAACCATCATCAAATGTTACCAAAATATTCTTAGCTCAATTTTGGACCCCGATTTATTCGGTAAAATGGCTCCGAGATTTCACGTGACCCTTTTTGTGGCTAACTTCTTGAATTTTGAACCGCGCCACCCCTTTCCCATATTCTTTTCTTCTCCCAGGTACCTCATCTCTACGATCCATTTCTATGCCCCCAAACACCGCTGTATCAAGAAAAACCTTAGCCATTCGAATTTTTCGATCCTGGGAAGTCGCTCATTTATATCCCCTCGAATCACGGACCGGATATAGATGGCGGCGTACAGGGCCGACGATGACTACGACTACCTGTTCAAGGTGGTCCTGATCGGAGATTCCGGCGTCGGCAAATCGAACCTGCTTTCCAGATTCACCAAGAACGAGTTCAGCCTCGAGTCAAAATCCACCATCGGCGTCGAGTTCGCGACTCGGAGCATCCGGGTCGACGACAAGATCGTTAAGGCCCAGATTTGGGACACTGCTGGCCAAGAAAGGTTTTGAATTTCTCTCAATTTTGTGATCTTTTTTATTTGGGCAACTAATTGTGATGGCATGGTTGGTAATTGATATGTTTGTGGTGGGGGTTTGTTTCGAAAATGTGGAATTTTGGGTCTTTAGATTGCCGGTGAATTAGGGTTATGTTTTCGTAACGCTTGCAACATTTTTTTCTTGGAACTTTGTGTGTTTGTAAATGATTTTCAGGGTTTTTTTTGCATGTCATATGTCCTTCATATTGTTGGTTCGTAAGTTTATCAGGAGATATGGGACTTTATTGCTTAGGTTTGTAGATTGCTGGTAGCAACCTCTTTGGAAATTTTTGTGTTTACTTCATTTTAGGTTGTTGTGTTTGGATAGTTGGACTGGACTGGCTTGTGGGCGTTGACGTTTCGACTTTGATCGTTGTTAGGTTTGTGATGATATTCTGATACATAAGCACTGCATGCATTCTATACTTGTGCATGCATTGCGCTTATGGAGGCATGCCATAGCTGGCATGCAGTAGAGGATATTGCTTCTGCCTATGTGATTGGTCTCCTACTTTTAGTACGGCACCCATTGCCGTAAATGGCAGTTGATTTTTAGGCTCATACACCATCTAAAGATAGATCAAGCAAAAAGTGGTCTACTTCCCTCATATGAAAACCTTAAACTCAAGAAGCCTTTTGACACCATACAAGGCTTCTCTCGCATCCATCGGCTGCTTCTTATTTGTTGAAGGTGTGTGAACATCTTAAAATGGTTTTGTAGGGGAGGATCGCCTAAATCACAGATTAAGACTATAAAAGGAAGCTTCTCAAACTATATCAAACTTGATGGAGCATAGGACTCAATTTGACTGGCATTTTTGAGCAGTGAAACAAATCATGTACAGAACAGTCAGAACTATAGTGTGGTGTGTAGTTGTTCACATTTTGGTGCTTAAGGCTTGTTTCTTAAAGGTCCTTTGATGGCTGAGGCCGAAATACATTGCATTTGTTTTATCCTTTGAACCTCTTTATAATGGCTGGACTGTTGGAGTAACAGATGCGTAGGAGTTACTAATGACTAGCATTTAGCAATTTCTTGAAGAGGAAGACCTTGGTTGATGTCATTTTATGTGCCACCGTAGTTAGCTGTTTTGAATTCAGAAAGACCCAAGGATTTGGTGTGGGATCTCTTTCCTTTCTCAGGTGCTGCGAACCTGTGAGAGGTACTTAAAAAGGTATTTTGGGTTCCTTCAAGGTCTTTTTAGGTTGATAGGCTGTAGAGTGTAGAGAATGCTTGGACTTATGTATTTATGATTGTAGAAGTTGAATAGATATTCATTTCAAACTTGATAATCTATGAAAGGGCTGCAATGCTGCATTATATGATGAAAGGAAAGAGATGAAGAAACAAAATAAACCTCACTAAGGCCTTCTGTGAGTCTCGCCTAGAAGTCTCACCTAGAAGAATTTAATGGAGTCTCGCCCTTGAGAGACGATAATAAGCTACAGAAGTTTCGTTTGATTATTTCTTCATACATTGTCTGCTTGTTGACAGTTTTTCTACTAGGTGTGGACTCCTATACTAACTAAGCTGAATGATTATGTCAGCTAATAAGACATAAACCAAATTTAAATCATAAAAAGATTACTGAATGAAACACATTGCAGAAAATAATGACCAAAAGTTCTTATTCTACGTTGCTAATCACAAATCCGTTAATCCGTGTGCAACGGCGATGCCAGGATTTATGCAATTGTTAGGGCTGTTTGTTTCCTTCTCCTTCTCTCTACCATTTTTCTTGCTGTTTTTTGCTCTGCGCCTTGGATTCTTTCTCTATTCATTAATTGATCCCTCCTGCTTCCTTCGGTTCTTCCCATTTTCTTTAATTGATCTCAATTTCTCTGATTAGGGTCTATTCTTCATGTACCATCCTAACATCTATTGTGAACCTTTTCTTGTAAGTGGGCTGAACCTCGACTATTTAGTCAACTGTTCTTTGGGGTGTCTCTTTAACACGATTGTTGGGGTAGAATTCAGTGACCTTGGTGCCGAATGGCCTATTTCAGACTCTTTTGTGCAGAGTTCTATTGGCTAGCCTCTCCTTAAGACTTTCTGTTTTATCTTGATGTGGATTGATGTCAGATAAGTTAAGGTAGAGTTCACGCTGAAGCCCCATTCTTGTCCTACTCGCAAATTCTTTGGCCACTCTGATAAATATCAATACCACTAAAAATGTTAGGGTCCAAGCACGCAAGGACTTGAGGAAAGATATCAATGATGCTAAGCGAGTAAAGAAGGGTACGACCTAGGAAGCATGGACACCGGTGCAAGTGTGGATACGATACGGGTGCGGTTACGCGGATACGTCAATTTTGGAAATAATAGGATACGGCCATACGGGTGCAACGGGAATATGGCAATATTAATGTATATATTTGAAAATTTTTATATGTGAAAAAAATTAAGATTCCCAAGTAGTGGGAGTCTGTTAAGTTTAATGGGCTGTTTCATAAATATTGAGATTGCATAACTGATTAACTGAATACAATAAGATATGTGTGTTTTACTGATATTTCTTTGAAGTGTTGGGGTTAATTTTAGTAATAAGTCAATTATGTGGGTATTTAAATTTTATAGCAAATTGAATCCAGCTGACACTCTATGTGGATCGATAACATCAGGCAAGTTCTGCTCATCGCTCAGGTTCTATCGCTCTTGAGTCACAGCCCAGGTGGGTCGCCGGTGACTTCTTCTTCTTCTTCTCCTCTTCTCTTTCTTACCAGTCTCCTCTCTATCGAAAAACCCTAATCCGGGATGGTGGTCGCAGGTTGTCGCGTGGCTACCCCGCCCCGGCCGCTGCTGCTCTCTCTCTCACTCTCTCCTCAGATCTTAGATCTGCCATCAAAATATCTCGATTATAAGTTACTTTATTTATGATTTGACGTCAAAAACTTCTGTTTTATGTTTTCACCCGAAAAGTTCTTTTGGAAATTATATTTCCATCCCAAAAGTATCCGACATGCACCCGGCCCGTATCCTATTTGAACCCGACCCGCACCTGGTATTTAAGAGATTAAATAAAGAAATGAAAAATAGCGGATACGCACCCACGCTGCACCTGATGTGCATCCACACCCGAATCGCACCCGATGCTGTGCTTCACTCTGATAGGTGCGCCCGTGCTTCAGTGGGTACGACTGTAAATGTTTTGAAAGAAGCTGTAATTGATGATGGGAGACAGGCACAAGAAGAAATAAATCCAGCCAAATGTGCTCATCTCACACTGGATAAGATTCAGTTTTTTTGTTTGGTCTAGACAAGGTAAAGGTACTGTGAAGGAGAAGGCCCCTGTCTCTCCATCGAAAGGAAGGGGAATGGTAATAGCTTCGGTGTTTTGACACCGGAGGATATTTTTCACTTCTCTCATCCTCCTTAAATTCCAAAAGATATTAGAAGAACTCCTCAGATTATTAGTGCTAGTGTCATTGACTAGAAGTTCAGGTTTTAAGTGTAGTTAGTCTCTGTTGGTATCCCTATAGGAAGCTTGGGGTTAGATGTTTCTTTGTTTTCCCTCTTGCTCTAGTTGTGGATGCCATATTTGGTGAAGGCACTTGTCCATTTTCTATGGTTGTCCCTTATTTGTGGGAGCAAAGTCTTGAACTCATTATTTATATTTAAAGAATTCAATTAACCTAAACTCACTCACCAAAAAAAACCATTAATATGCCAAATTATTAGAGAACTCCTAGCATACAATATCTTCACCGTCAAGCCTACACGGGTTATTTCTATACAATTTTGGAGATTTGACTTTGAGTCCCCTAGATGTCACATGCTTTGAGCCTACAGTGCTTATGTTAAGCTCTTAACTTATGAATCTATGTATTTTCACACAAGAACTGATCCTCAGCATTGGGGTGATTTCAGCACTGCCAGAATGTCCTTGTAGCACTTTCCCTTGTAGCTCTCACCTCAGATGATCTTGTACAGAAATCATCAATTAATTAGGGTGCGTTTTGACTGAACATTACAGATTATCTGAATCTTAGCATGTTGACAAATAGGAAGAGGTCGGTGGATTGAGCTTCAGAATCGACTTTTCTTTGAAAAAGATGCATCAACTGCTCAGGACCCAGCTGCACGTGTTCACCAAAAGGAGTACCTCACTTTTAGGTGCTTTGGCTACTCTCATCCCTATCCTGCAAGTTAGGATTGAGTTTTACAAAAAGGTTGGCTAATGAATGTTGTCTACAGATCTGCTTGGTGCATAAGAGAAGGGGGTCGTTTATCAGTTTTGAAGTTCAGTTTTCCATGTTATTCTTGTGCACATGGTATGATATGATATGTATCCATACTGCACTACTTGACCAACTAACCAATCCTTAGAGCATGTGATGATTGATAAATTTCTAGTTAGCTTCTTCTGCAGTTTGTGCGGATCATACTACATACTAAAGAAGTATCTGCTGTTTCCCACTGCATTCCTTGTTATTAGTAGGTTGGCTTCTGGATGTCGGACTTGCTTGCGTACATTATATGAGGGCAATATTAGGTGCACAGGGACCGAATATATGCTCCCTTTTCAATAAAGTCCCTTTACATGCAAACTTAGTCTTTGAGTTTGATCCTTGCTCCCCCTCCATTGATAAGCATTTTTTTTCGAATTTAAGAATAATATTTCATTTTCCTTGCCCAAGGTATCGAGCAATTACAAGTGCATACTATCGAGGGGCTGTTGGTGCTTTGCTTGTCTATGATGTCACCCGTCATGTCACATTTGAGAATGTTGAGAGATGGTTAAAAGAACTTAGAGACCACACTGACTCCAACATTGTGATAATGCTTGTCGGGAACAAAGCTGACTTGCGTCATTTGCGTGCTGTTTCAACTGAGGATGCGAAGGCATTTGCTGAGAGAGAGAGCACCTTCTTTATGGAGACATCTGCCCTCGAGTCAATGAATGTTGAGAATTCATTCACAGAAGTGCTCACCCAAATTTATCGTGTGGTGAGCCGCAAAGCGCTTGACGTTGGAGATGATCCCGTGGCGTTACCTAAAGGGCAAACGATAAATGTTGGGAGCAAGGATGATGTTTCCGCTGTCAAGAAAGTTGGTTGCTGTTCTGTCTAAACAGAAGGTAGAAGGGCTGATGAGTGCCAGACTATTTGAATTTGAAGAGCCTTTCCATTGCAACTAGGGTTCTTTTATGCTTCACTTTTGCGAATTCAAGGATTGTGATGATTAGGCTTATCTGAGGTTGTCCTCGAGTCGATACACATGCGGCATGCTTATTTAGCTATGATATGATATGTTTGTTTTCTGCTGTAAGTCAACTCTTTCCCGTCTGTATTGTTTCATTTGTTAACTGAACCATCTTGTATTTGATTGCAGTATACTGATTTTGGGACAGTTTAATTTGTCTGTGACTAAATGAGTCCATAAATGCTGGGTGCTAAATCCTTTGTTTTTTGTTGAAAGTCCCTTGAAAATCTAGTGATAAATCATGATTTACAGCAGGGATATTGAAATCAGGCTTTGAAATCTACCCCGTATGCCGTGACTCAAGAATTAGTTCTATGAGCCGTAAAGCCATGGAGTCGTGGTCTTTGCTTTGCAGGGAAAAATGGTCCTTTTTAAGTGCCTATTTCGGTCCTCATGTACAAAAGGTTCCAGGTTAATCTTTTAAAATCACTTTCGTGATTAAAAAGGTCGTTTTGACTATTAAATGGGATTACCAAACTTAGTCTTTTGATCGATAGGCAATCTGGTAACTTCGCCACTAATGACCAGATGGCAGTTGACATTGCACCTTCTTCCCCACCACTGGCTGTCACCGCTTCTTCCGCTCATCACTTCGGCCATCACTGATTTCTCCACCCTTTGCTTCTTGCGCTCATCACTCCTATTCATCTCTTTGGGCTTCTATTGAATTGAGAAGATCCACACAAGGAAAAGCACTTGCCATTGGTGGGCGGAAAAGGGGGGAAAGCCTCTCCGTTCTTGGTTCTCCCCGGAGCCAAGTGGAGCATGCATGAATGACTCAGATTGGGTCTCATGAGGTGACTATGCGTGTGTATGTATGTGTGTTGCGAGGTGAATGGTTATGGGTGTGTGGAGCAAGATGGGTTTCTATGGGTGTGTGGCGCAAGATGAATATTTGTGTACTTGTGTTGCAAAGTGAATCTCTCTGCATGTGTGTGCGCGCCGTGCATATTGGGGGGAGGGGGGTGGGGTGGCGGCTGTAACATAGTGCGGGAAGTGAGGATGGAGGGGAGTGCAGTGGCGAAAGGTTTTGAAGGCGCCGAGGCTAGGTTGGGATTTTGTGGGATATGTGGTGTGGGCGGTGGCACAGTGGGTAGGAATCTTCAGGGACGAGGGAGGTGGGTGGCGATAGAGCTAGGGCTGGGTGGGATTGTTACGGGGATTTTTTGTATAAGAATTTCTTTGTTGTACATTTCCCATTTAAGCAATTTTGACGATAAAAGATTGTCACAAGATATATTTGGTCACTGTTTATAATATTTACGGTGATAACTCTTTGTCGGTAAAATGTCAATGTTTGTCTTTAATATTTATGGTGACAATCTTTTTGTCACTATAATGCATTTACCCCAACTTGTGCCATGTCAAGACTCCATTTCAGTTGCCATGTCACGGATGTGGGCCACTAGTCGTAAAGCTCCGAAAATGCCCCTCCGTCGAAGGACTATAGCTACTATGGATCCACTCGGAACTTTTTGTACTTGAAGGACGAAATTGAACATGACCCCATACCTAAAGGACCATTTTTGTTATTTACCCTATTGGAAATGACATTAATGCAAACCACGTTCATTCTGGGCTCGTTCTTGTTTAGCTATGGTCGACTTCGGCTCATGTTCGTGAAGAGCTCAGAGTTTTTGTTCAAACTCATGTTCGTTGAAAACTGAGAGCTCGTGCTTGCTTCGTAAACGGTTGGTTTCACAGAAGGAGCTGAAGTTTAAAGCTTGAGCTCGTGTTTTCATGCTCATATTCCTAGTCCAGCTCACCTTTTCTACTGGCCACACATATAAGCCTTAACTTGACAAAATTTATTTACTTAAACTGAATTCAAAATAGATGTTTATTGCACTACATAACATATAAAAACATAGCCTTACGAGCCTATTCACAAGCTTGTTGACAAGGTAATTTTAAAGTCAGGCTCGATTATCAAACGATTTCTAACTTTTAATCAAGTTTAGTTCTTTTAGTATACAAATTAAGCGTGTAACTTGAATGGATTGGGTTGGTTTTTTATCCAACTCAAAAAAACTGATATGCGTAAAAAGCCAAGGAGCTTTAACCCAGGAAAATTGAATAAATTGTGTTGTGTTGAGTTGGGTTGGGTTAGTGGGTTAGTGGTCAATCAAAATAGAATAAATATGTTTTATATTTAAATAAAAAGTGGAATGGTGGTGGCTGATGATGGTGGTAGCTGCCGGCAGGCGGCGACAGTGGCCGGTGGTGCAGCGGTCGGCGACGGCCGGCAGCAGTGGTGGCCGGCGATGGCAAGCAGCAATGGTGGTGCGCTGGCAGTGATGGCCGCGATGGCCGGCGATGGCCGATCTGCGGCGGTGCATGGTTAAAAAATGTGACTTGTTCGTCCAATGGGCAAAAATTCAAAATCCAATGGGCAAAAATTCAAAATTTTTTGGGTTGGGTTGGTTAAAACCATTAAGCTCAATCCAAAGTCGCAGCCTTAATACAAACAAACATAAACGAGTTAATCTGTGAGTCTAACGTTCATAACCCAACTCATTTACAATATTATCCTCAACACATTTCAAAGTTAATAGTTTGCAACTTGTTCGTCCAATGGAAAAAAAAGTATTGCTCCAAAAATTGTTAGGGCAATGTTGCTCCAAAGTCATGTCACATGTGTGCTCATAAAACTGGGACCACAGTTAGTATATACGAAAATTGACTTAAAATGTGCTGACAAAATTCATTCATATGGTATGACTAAAAATTTCGAAGAGTTCAGATCGACGACATTTTGTGTTAATGTGTGTGAAAGCTTTAAATGGTCTTGATCTAATAATCTCTAATATTTTGAAAAACAAGGGAGTTTTATTTGGTCAAGCTCACTCGTTAGAGGTGGCTGTAGAGGAAAAACTTACACCACCCAACAAAATTGATAGACCCAAAAAAAATAAAACTTGCAACTAGTTTGACAACCTTTTATAGTTTTTAGTTTTGGTTTTGGAAAAAAAAATAGTTGTGTTCTTTCTTTTGAAAAAAAAAAAGGCAAGCGGATGTTTGGTTTGGTATAACACTTTGTCAAATTCAGTATTTGTTCCTTTTAAGAGAACGCTTTACTTTCATTCTTCTTATTCTTCCCTAACACAGAAGCCTCCACTACTACCAACCAACACCAGCAGGTCCAGCACCCCCCAATATCACCACCACTCACAGCCACAAAACACCACCCATCACGATTGACCATCAGAAGCACTACCACGACCACAAACCAGATTTGATGAAAACTAAGCTACATATCTAGAGATCGACCACCTCGACGGGATAGTTATTAGAAGTGGTACTACGGGTGGTTATGAGTGGTGAGATTGACTGCAATGGAGATTGACGGCGTCGACAAAGATTGTTGTTTTTGGGTGGTGGGGATGTAGGGTGGTTGTGAGTGGTGGTTAAGACGGTGGTGGCGGTGTATGATGGTTAAGGCGGCAGTATGTCCGGTGGTGAAGATGGGTATCATTGTGGAGTGCTGATATGGCTGTTCTAATCTAGAAATTGTGATGAAATGGAGATGTGAAAATAGTTGGAGGTGGCAATGTGGAAATGGTAGACGGCGGCTTTGGCGTTAGGTGGTGGTGGCAGATAGAAGCAACCTGTCATGTACTCATCTTACGGACTTACAGTGTAGCGGTGACTTCTGAATGATTGAAATGAATTTGGAAAAATGTTGATTTAGTTTGCTTCTGACAAAGGTGGTGATGGGAATCTCAAAAGAAAAATAAAAAAATGAAAATCTAGAACTCGGAATCAGAGTTTTAAAAAACAAGCCTAATTTGACAACTAGTTTAAAAAACTGAAGAGAAATAAAAAAACATCACGTCTACCAAACATCAACATTTTTTATTTTTTTTGGAGTTCTCAAAACTGAACAAAAGCTGAAAATAAAAGTTCTTTCAACATTGTTAATTACACTTTCAAATTGAGTAGATAAGAAATGCCACCACAGACAATTAGAAAAGGTGTCGCTACTCAACCTGGCACTGAAATGGTGTCGCTACACAGGGCTAGAAAGCCTGTTTCACTGATGTATCTTTACAGCCTTCCGCCTGGGTGTGAAGTATCGTACGTTCTTGACAAAATCTATTACTAAATGAGCAAACTTTACTTTGGAAATGATCAATAGTTAACCACAAAATGGAGAACGATAGTGATTTTGAAAACTACGATGTTTGTGCAAAACGAAACAGTGCAAAACGAAACATCATTGATCGTTTTGCTAGTAAAATTTGGTCATTTAGCAGTAAATTTTTCTAATCAAACCGTAAAACAAGAACGCGTAATCCATTCTGAACAACTAGAAATGCACCAAAGAGCTTCCCCGCAAGGAATACCGCGCAGGTTTTTCAGTCGAAAAACCAACCTCAAAGCGCAGCAAACAGAACAGAAAACAGAATTAATCATATTAAAATACCGTTTTATGCACATTCCATATGTACGAATACATAATATTTACCGAAAGTTATCACGGTTATGATGCATGATTAAACGAGACAGTCTGTACAAGTTTGGGGGGAAAGACATGATGCCAACAAAAAAAAATGTTTTGAACAGTTGTTGACTCAGTCATCTGGGGAACTGATAAGATATATATCCAAAAAAAATAAAATAACTTCTCCTCACAACGCAAATAATTACGAGGAGACCAAAAGGGATTTTCTCATGATCCCTTTTGTTCTGTGGTCAAGGCCAAGGATTTGCATACTGGGCAGGTGTTCTTAACAAGCAGCCACGTTTTTGTGCAGTCTACATGGTACTCGTGCCCGCAGTCGAGGATTCCAATCTTTTCTTGATCCTTATAATCAGCCTGTAGATTCCGAGAACATAATGGTGCAATAATTAGTTGCCAATCGGAGATATGTTCTAAGCTAGTTTCACTCAAAGCAAGGTTGCAGCACAGTGAAGGGAGGGGAGAGTATTGTAAGATGATCATGAACAATCAACAGCGACGATAACCATCCAACTTTAATAAGGAGACCCACTTCATATACTACTTACTACAGAAGGACCAACTTCTCGATAGTGTGATGCCTAGGAAACTACGTCGTCGAGATTTCATAAGAAAGTATAGAGCACAAAAGTTTGAGATAATTCTGTTAACAAGCCATGATTTGTTTTACCAAATAACTTATTCTTAAAGCTTCGGCACGAAGACACACCGTGGTTCAACACCCTCAAAACATATCTATAAAGAATACATGGTGAGAGTTCCTAATAATACCTGACATATGACGCAGAAGTTGAGCTCCTGATCTGTGGATACTGCATCTTCCGGCTGAGAAGAAGATGTCGACGAAACATATTTTCTCGTTTTCAAATGACTTAAAATAATTTCCTCTGATAAGCCCGAGCCCACAGTGCCGATCTGTTCCCCAAGTGCAAGTAGCTCCTGGCAGACAATGGGGATATGATGTCACAGGTCTTATTTTTTAAACAACTAAAGTAGCAAAAGAATTCCCTCGGATTAGTTTCCATACCAAAAACACACGAACCGCTCTAAAATAAGACCATGATCAAAGAGTACTACTATGAGAGAGGGGCAATGCATATAAGGATTTCCTCATAATAACAAGCAAGCCAAAGTGCTCAGCTTACCTCATAAGACATGTGGTCTATATCTAGGCGCATGTCTCTGTGGTGATCAATGGGATTTCCTACTCCATGATAATTGGAAAACTCTAGTATCGCAACTCCCTACATATGTAAAAGCCAATTTTTAGTAAAAGAAAAATCATCAAGTCAACAATCACTAGCATACTACTTAGTTGAAAGAGATTGTGTCACTAGTGACAAAAATAAAACGGACATGAATCAAAACATAAGCGAAAATTTTACGTCTTCTGGCAGAACTCTCAAGTGAGGAAGATTGCGTTGCCTTGGAGTTGCTTCAAACATTACTTCCCTTCGATGAGGTCGGTATATGCCAAGACCAGTTGATGGAACGGGTCCCACAAATCTATTCCCTGTCTCCAAACTACCATGAAAAGGATTCATACTGGCATGCACGCTGCTATTAGTTGAAAGTCTGCGTGAAGATGTTGCTACTTGAGGATGGAAGTCGATGTTATGGCCTCGCACCCCTTGGATAAGTGGTGGAGGATGATGAAAATTAGGCTGCCCTTGCGGCATGGGAGGAGGATGCACAAAAGATATGGAACTTCTATTGCTGACTGCAACTTGATATCCCTGTACTCCCATGTTTGCAGCCTCCATACAACCTCCATTCATGCTCCCTGAAATAACATGAGTTACCAAACTGACACAAGTCATGGAAAATTAAAACATGCCACGACTAACTCGGTATTTGAGTATGACTAGTTTCCTTGGACTTTAGACAGACCCCATATTGATGAAATTGTAGCTGTTTTTATAACTCAATAGGAAAACTGGGCAAATAGGACTAAGATTCTACTTCTTATATTAGCTGCTAATTGCAGCATGGAGAAGCATGAGCTCAAAATAGCGAAATTCTAGGAAATCAACTCATTATATCTTTCTCTTATATAGAAACCAAAGCCCAAAAGCCGAGAAAACTACCATGCATATACGGTAAGGCAGGTGCCTGATTCCAGGGCAAAGTGCCATTATCACCACCATTACTATTAAACTGCTGATCCAACCAAGGAGTGGCGGTCGTATGGAAGGGCTGGCCACGATAGTTCGCTTGTATCAGATGGTTACTGTTTTGCGCCAACGAAGAATCTACCCCAATAGCACCAGATCTGTTCCTTGCTATTCTGTGAGGACCAAATTCCATGGTCGACAAAATGTCGTTGCCTCGATAATCCGGGGGTCCAAAAGAAGAAGCATCCATCATAGTAGCGTCAGATTCAAAAGGCCTTGCCCTCATTGGGGCTGAAGAACTAGAGCCTCCTGGGGCGTAAAAATGATGGAAAGTCCCAGGGATGCCGCCTTCAGCATCCTTTCTCTTAAATATGCCTCCAACACCATCCACAAGGTGACTGTTCCTTCTGTAGCTGTCCGCAGAAAGTTCAAGTGTTCCATGATTACTAGGAAATGGCAATTGCTCATGTGGTCCATGATTTGATAGAACAGGGAAAACTCTTGCACCGGGTGAAGGAGTCATGAACATATTATAGTGACTGGATGCTGTGGCAACAGGTAAGTCAAGATTACCGGCTGGATGATGATGCTGAATTCCATTGTAGTGGGTCATTCCATAAGAGAAAGCACCCTGATGCTCTGGCAGATTTTGAACATCAATATTATTTCTGTTTCCTGGAGCTGGTACTAAAGCATGAACGTTAGGCTGCGGATAACTTGTCATGTTCCCATAAAGAACGGAAGGTTCAGGATGGAGATTCCCACGGCCTTGTTGATCCATTTCTACATCAATCATTGGAGTAGTGTACAGCATATTCCGCTGCCCCATTTTGTAGTGTAGCAAGTTGCAAAAAAGTCCTGGTTAAATGGAAACATAGAACTCAAAAATGCAAGTCCAAACTGAACTTTCTACTGTCTATTTATACACTTAACACAATTATGGATCTTGTAAACGACAAGCAAAACTCAAGTTTGATGCACGAGGGAGACCTGATATATTACAATTCGTATGGACGAAGTTACTAAAAGAGGAAAAGAACGAAAGGTCAATTGACTCTACACTCCACTTGCGGCTTTTTACCATCTTACTAAAACCTAGCGATTCTCATTCGTAAGTCCCATTTGCCCATCAAGTATACCAGAGCAGGCAGGCACAATATATTTACTTAATAGACACAAAGCAGAACACAAAATACCAATGGAGTGTAAATTAGTGAAGCACAATAATAAAATTACAATCAAGTGAATTTTCTCCCCTCCCTGAACCTCGTAACAAAAGTACAAGGATCATAAGGCATGCAGAACATGCGCCCATCTTGAAGTCTCAATACTATTGAGGTATTGTGACATTGAATATGACTACAAATCCAAAGGTCTAAATTTCCAGGATATCACTAAGAACTCACCAATCACAACATATCCATGTATTACAAACCAAAACATTCAGTGTAAGGTTGTAGACCTCATAAAGAACCAATAATATGATCTCCATAGCAGTAACTCCTTAACAACAACCGGCTTAAAATACATTCACGAATTGCTTCTTAAAATAGAATTACAGGTGCAATATTTATATGTTTCCTTATCACCTCAAAAGAGCAAGAATCCCGGCCTACATAACTGACTACTTAACCCTTTGGAGGTGGATGATGAACAAAATTTATCCCTCACACTCTCGGTATGGTCCTCCAAAGCCCATATACTCCAAGTAGCCCTACTATGTGAAGCAATTTCATCCTTTGGAGTTTCAATAGTAAGAAACGCAAGATCAGCATACGGACAGTGTAGACCCTCTGCAACCCTCTACGGCTGACGCGCAAAGCAGCGACTATCATATGATCAAGGACTTGTGCAGAAGAGAAAATTCTATGCTCCCTATGCCCTTTCTCTTTATTCATATACGTCCAAAGATACAGCTTAGCATGCCTGTTCCAACTAGAAAATATAGAATCTCCCCGTACTATAAAAAACCAGCCACTACTTTCCAATAAGCAGAGCAGTTGACTCCACAAGAAAAAACTAGGAGTGTCCAGTTCGGGTGAGCAGAGGAACAAATAACTAGAAATTCACTACTCCATTCAGCGCAATGCACAAAATTTTGCTAGAAGAAGTCCCCTTCCTTTTATCTCCCTCTTCTTCCTTTTTTTTTAATTTTCTCTAGCAGATGCCAGTTGTCAAACAGACCACAACCTATGCCAGGGCTTTGGACCTGAGAAAGATCATGCACAATCGGATTTTATTGGAATACGATGAAGGGGGTGAGTCGAAGCACAATCTCGACCATATAACAGCGATAGGTTCAATAAGAAGATCAGTTCTGCTCAAAAACCCAAAACATGAACTCATTAAACAATATCATAATCCAAAAATAAACAGCTTACAAGATGGATCTATGAGCAAGAATTTCATGTTGCAATGACAAACATCAAAAAGACCTGGATAATAGGCAAGGATCGTGAAGTTATATCAACTCCATGAGGTTCTAGCTCGTTTTAATTATGGTTATATGTATAAAGGCACAGAGATACTCTTATCATAAAGAAAAACAAATGTGTAACTGTAAATCTCAATTTTTTAAGCATTGTTTAATGGAAAATTATGACATTTACATTTACCATCTTTGGCATCCTATACAATACCTACAATCGCATTTTATCTACAATTTCAAGCAAAGATTTGCACCCTTTACAGTATGAGGATCCTAATGGACTGATTGTACTCTTTTTCTCATCTAAATTTCAAAAGGCACATGGTTCCATTTTTGGAAGTCTAAGTGTACCCAGAACTCGAACCAGACAAAGGGCTAAAACTAGAACCAGATGCCGCAGTAAATTAAAGAATATAATACAATACGTTTTACATGCAAATTGAAAAAAACCATCAACTTATACTACGTGTTTGGTCATATATTGCACTTCTATGTGGCAAGATGCATACCATACACGGGACACAACAAATACATGTACAGTTCTACTATGAATTATACAACACTACTAAAAATGCCAAATGTATAAATTGTCTTGGTCGATAGTGCGGGTGCTTCTTAAATGGTGAGAACAGTGTGCGTGGCTGTACTAAGGAATCGCTATTATGCTTTTTGACTACCGTATCATCCTCAATCATCAAGACTTGATCAAAAAGGAAAATGACGAGAATATCTTTATAGTGATAAGTACTCATGGAAACCAGCCTAATATCAAGTGGGTGAGTAAAACAGTCAAACGGAAAATCTCCAAAGTATGAAGGAACGTCGGGATAAGTGAAGCAATACAGGTCCTTTAATACAGTTAGGTCAGGGCTTCTTACACAACCTCTTAAACTTTTCTAAACGAACTGCATTATTATGGAACTCAAACAGAGAGATGTTGTCCAGCACCCTCCCATTTGGTTCTGGTTCGTCAGACTTCAACTTTTCAGGCAATTTTAATTCACCAAAATTCTTTCTATAACTGTCAGATTGTGGCTTGCCGAGAAAGTTATTTCAGGCTATTGCCGCGGAAAAGAAAAAAATGAAACAAAAAGGTCGCTGGCAAAGATAGGAAACAACACTTATTCTTGTCTCTGTCGCCTTTGAAGGGTCTTCCCAAAGTTCATCACCCAATTATCTACGATAATTGCGAATTGGGAATTTTTGAGCAATAAGTGACCGGAAAGAAGGTTATTTGACTTATTTCCTTATATTTCTCTTAAAGTAATTGTTTTCCTAACTATACTTGAGAGATGCTTTTGGAAACTTGACCCTATTTATATAGCCAAAGATAAGCAAATATTTCCAACTTCTCTAGTTCTGTATAAAGGTCTTGTCGGGCTTGATGAGATGTTAGATAAGCTGGTGAAGAGGTTGCAACTGCTAAAAGCAACTCGTATTGTTGTTGGTCCTTGCACCCGATGAATAAAGCTAATTGTGGAACATCCCAGGCAGGCTTACTATATAGGCTGGATAAAGTGAGAGAGCTTGGAAAGTCGACGTACAATGGAGGCCAAACTACAATAGGACTTAGCGTTTCATCCTTACACATTCCATATAAGCTCATCTTTTTCTGAAATCTTGTTTCTTGCACAACATACTAGCATTAAATTTTTTTCCCCCATGATTTCAAGTCTTTCCGTCAGCACCTATTCCCCCCCCCCCCCCCCCCCCCCCCAAACACACATCGTACTACATTATTAGGATTTTTTCGATTTTCTTGAAGAAACATGATCGTAAAATCAATGCTTCTTGGTGGGCTACCGATATGGCTAACAGAAACCTAGCAACACAAAAACATACAAGCGAAAACAAAACAAGATTGCACCTTTTTATCATCAACAAAACCCAGAACTTCCAACTTCAACTTCGTGCAATTCCCACAAAAACTCAGTTCTTCCCTCCTGTATCAATCAAGAAAAGAAACCCTAATTTTGACTTGGAAAACAAAACAAAACCATCCCAAATTACAGTTCAAAGAAAACCCAGAAGGAATCTTTCTTCCAAAATCTATTTTACGCAAACATATGTCCGTCCATAAAACATAAGAGCGCATGTGTAAGAATTGACAAGAAACTTGAGGAAGAAAACAAATAGTGGAAACTGGTTGGTATTAGGTGGTAATTTAGCGATTGATGAAGAAAAGCATACCAATTGTATGGATGATCGGAGCAATGGCGATGAAGAGATCTATGGGTGGGAGAAATAAAGCTTCAATGGAGACAAGGCTTCAATGGAAAATCACCTCTTTCATGTTTGTCACTAATGACCGTCCTATGTGCGGTTTATTTCGAGACTGCCCCTAATTGAATGGGCTGGTGGTTTTAGGCAGATCATGGACCTGTCGAATATCCGAATCATTCTTGTAATTAGATTTTCGGCTAATTGATATTGATAATTAGTCATTAATAATAAGTTAAAAGAGACCACTTAACTTTGCACTTTGATTTTTGCTCTCTTGTCGCTAAATATTGAGCAACAAATTTATGTTTTGACAGATTGTTCATATTCTTGGGTCCCATCATTAAATAGGGTATCAAAATGAAGTGCGATTATCAGAGGTTGTCCCATAGGGTATAAATAAGACAAATGATGGTCTTTAAGTTAGGTGGAAGGACGGCTTGACCGCTTCATTCTAGCCTTTTAGTTATCTTGGTGGCTCATCTTGGTTAGTTGGATTCACTTGTCGCCACCCGACAATTTCTAAGAGAAAGGAAACTTGGGAAAGAAATTTTTTTCATGTATTCAGGATTTGGCAGGCCCAATCTTATTTATTGAAGATGTTACCAAGTAATTAGCGCAGTTAAAAAAATCAGGTGTCTTAGAAATTGCTTTCCCTCACCATCAGCATTTGATCAGTGTGATTCAAACATTAGGTCTTTACTGGTATCCTATGGGTTGGACCAAGATTTACATGGACGAGCGGTCGGCTTGGACAACAAACAATTGATGAGAGAATTGATCGAGCTTTTGCACATTCGGAGTGGAGGCATCTGATGTTCGTGTTATGGGTTAGGGTAAGATCATACACAAGATTATGTTTTTATGGAATAAAGAGCATATTGGTAACATTTTCCAACAAGTCAGGGATACTAAGGCCCCGTTTGACACTCTTTTTTTCCCTCTTTTTTTTTTCAGTTTTAAAAACTGAAAAAAAAGGAGCGTTTGGTAACCATTTTTTTTTCAATTTAAAAAATCAGTTTTTAAACTGCAGAGTAAAAAAAAAAACTCCAAAAACTGGTTTTTTTTTTTCACTTTTGGTTTTTTTTTTTCGACCACCACCACCACCCTCCCACCGCCGGCAGCCACCTCAGGCGACCACCGCCGGAGACTGCCGGCAGCCACCTCCGGCCGCCGGCCACCACCGCCGGAGACGGCCGACAGCTACCTCCGGCCACCACCGCCGGTGACTGCCGGCAGCCACCTCCGGCCGCCGGCCACCACCGCCGGTGACTGCCGGCAGCCACCTCCGGCCGCCGGTGACTGCCGGCAGCTACCTCCGGCCGCCGACCACCAGCGCCGGTGACTGCCGGTAGCCACCTCCGGCCGTCGGCCACCACCACCGTCGACCACCGCTACGCCCCACCACCACCATCGCAAACCACAAAAAAAAAAAGTCAAAATAAAAAGAGTTACCAAACACCAAAAAAAAAACCTAAAAAAAAAGGGGTTATCAAACACCCACTTGTTTTTATAAAAAAAAAAAATTAAGCTGCTCTTTAAAAACTGAAAACCAAAAAAAAATTTTTGTCAAACGAAGCCTAAAAGTAGAGATATCAATGGGCCGGGCTTGGACCGGACCAGGCCCAACGTGTAATATCCCACATCGGTTGTGAGAGAGTTTGCGATTTGCCTTATAAGACCCTGCCTATGAACTCATAAGTACCTACTTGGCTAGCCCTTTTGAGGGAGGCAATGCCCTATGGTGGGGCCGTGGACCGGGTCGTTACAGATGGTATCAGAGCCGACTCTCGAAAGCTCGGGCTGGGGTATCCAGTCGGGTTGCCGATGGTTGGGGGAAACGAAGGCAAGCCCGGGATATCCCACATCAAGAGGATGGTTGGGGCAACGAAGGGTGAGCTGGTATATCCCACATTGGCTAGAGAGGAAGATTCTGGGCTATGTGTGCTCGAGCCTTAGCGAGGACGCTAAGGAATAAGGTGGGGAGATTGTAATATCCCACATCGGTTGTGAGAGAGTTTGCGATTTGCCTTATAAGACCCTGCCTATGAACTCATAAGTACCTACTTGGCTAGCCCTTTTGAGGGAGGCAATGCCCTATGGTGGGGCCGTGGACCGGGTCGTTACACAACGGGCCTCCAATGAAAACGGGCCGGGGCCGGGCCACAAGAATGAAAAATGGGCGGGGCCTGAAATCTGGGATATATGGGCCCAGTCCAAGCCCTGGCCCTAGGCCCAATATTTAGGGCCGGGCCCGGGCCCAATCCAATTTTTTTTGGCCCACAGATGAAGATGTAAGCCTGGAGCCCTTCCTCCTCCAAACGATTGACGGCTGTGGTCGCGCTGATGGAGGAATGTCTGGATGAATGTGGCGGCTGATTAGAAGTCTTCGAAGGCCAGGGCTTTTTTGACACGTCGGCGCTGTCGACGATGGCGTTGATGCTGAGGAGGGTGTGGGAGACGCACGACTAGGCAAGGTCGAACTCGGGGACCTTAAGGCTGACGCGGTCGGCGAGATTGGAGGTGGATTCGACGTTGGACAGGACGAGGAGGGAGGACGTCGGTGGAGTGGAGGAGGGACGAGAGGTGGCGGTCGAGGTCGGCGCTGCGGGAGACGATGGCGTCGAGGCTGAGGTCGACGGAGCGCTGGTAGGCGGTGGCACCGTGGAGGAACCTGGAAGTGGAACCACGTCATGGCCAATTTCGAGCCTGATTTCGGGCTAGATTCGGGCCGGGCCAAAACCCGGGCTTTTTCCGGCCAGGCCTGGCCCGGGCTTTTTTGGATGAAACCTCGGCCTGGTCCAAGCCCAAGTTCAAGGCCCTTTATTTTTGGGCCTCTACTGTTTACTTCCAGGCCGGGTCAGGCTGGGCCAAAAAACAGGCCGGGTCGGGCAGCCCGCAGGCCGCCCGGCCCTTTTGACATCTCTAACTAAAAGTCAAGTTGCTAGTAATCAAACTCTCTTACCTTATCTGACTACTAGTTCTCTGATTTTAACATCCGTTTGCATTTGAATTGGCTTATGGACTATCATGAAATGTATTGTGCTCAAAGATCCAGGGTGAAGCCTTTACTACATGGAGATCGTAACACATTTTTTTCATGCTTTTGCAATTATATATCAGAATAAAAATAAGATTATGTGTACAAAAAGTGATACCCTACAGATTACAGGCCAAAAATCTCTGTCATACCATCTATAAAATCATCTCCAAGGTACTTACTAACTGCTTGAGTGGGGTTATCAACACCTCAACATCCCCTTTCAGAATGCTTTTGCGCACACATTCGACGAATTTTTGGACATCATTTTGCTTGCCCAATAACTCATAAATCATATTAGATGTAGATCGCATTACTCTTTTTTAGCAACACTAAAGATTGGCACATGACGGTGTAAGTTAGGGATTGGATACACATTGGGTTTTCTTTGAAATGGAGACATCTCCTAATGCAATGTGTTGCGACTGTCGATATGCCATCATTATGAATGATTATCCTAAAACAAGATTTTTCTCCCTCTTGGGAGCTTTGACAGGGTGTCCGTTATACCCGTATCTGTTTCTTATGTTGTGCTGAAATACATGCCGAAGAACTCCAAGTGATCCGATGTACGCAAATTACTCGAGGAGGATAGAGACAACCATTTTGTCTTTGCAGATGACTATCTATATTTTTTGGAATCGATCATCTTAACAATGTATTAGTCAATACATCCTTGATCATTAATGTTTGGAATTTGGACGGAAGACCAACTTCTACAAATCATCACTGATAGTAAGTTCAAACACTAAAGCTCACATTCAATACAGTCTTTCGATTACGTTGCTTATCCCCGTCTCTAATACTATTTGTCAATATTTGCCTACTTCTCTTGATATACCCACTCACACAACATAATTGCTTCATTCTTTAATCAAGAAGAATGGCTATTTACTCAACAAGGTAGTAAGGCTTACTTTAATAAATATGTGTAATCATATATTCCGATCTACCATGTGTAGATGTTTCTTTTTTTGCTTTTATGTGTGCAAGCAAATCTCCTCAGCCATTCTTTCTGGACTGAGGATAGTGCAAAAACTGATACAATATTTGTGGCTCCAAACTTGATGCTGGCTTAGATCTCAAAGATACAAGATTTTTCAATCAATTATTACTAGCAAAACAATGTTGAAAGATCCTTTCCAAACCCTTCTACATTCTGAATTTTGTACTCATTGCAAAATATTGTTCTTTTATCTCATTCCTACGTGCTTCAAAACCTATGACTTGCTCGTGGGGATGGAAGCATATCTTGGTGGGTAGAGATATCGTTGTTCAGGGCTCTCGGCGGTGGGAGTAAAGGTCAAGAAATCTCTAGTTAGGACAACTATTGGATTAGCAAAATATCCAGCAGACATGGCTCCTTTTCGTTTAGGGAATCAGTTGGTTTAAAATTGTGGCTCATCTGACCCCTTTAAGAGTCTAGGTTCGAAAATGGTTTCATAAATTTTCCCTAATATATTATAGCAAGTACCTCATCATCTATGTATTTGCTGATTCTAAAAGGAAACTAATATGGGATCTCACCGAGGTCAGTTATTTTTCAGTTAGATCTGTCTACTTCTCGTGCATTAAAAAAGAAAAAGTATCCAGGTTTACTAAACGCGGAGCTCCAAGTTTGTGTTGACTCATTCATTTTGGATGTTTTGAAGAAACATTGGGCCTTATCTATCCTGCATCACAAGCTCACGGTCTTCTTTTGGCAAGCTATTTGGGGCTGTCTACCTCTTAAATTAGCCTATTTATATACCATCGTGAAAGTGACGACGTCCACCCCATTTTGTTCATCCCACACTAATATGGTGGTCGTAATTTTCTTGATTGCACGTGTAAAAGACTGGTGTAGGTCAGTCTTCCCCTGGGATTATATGCAACACTATTGGCATCCTATTTTTTGAATCACTCATAGCCTGAATCGGTAACTCGAGCCCCTATAATAAGACACAATCCAAAGTCAGTCTCTACATCTTTTTAACTTTGGGGTATTTTTTGGTTGCATTGAAATGAAATCGTAGTATGTGATGCATCCTTTGACCCTTATCATGTTATTCAACCATCATTATTTCCGTCAATCAACTTGAGAAGTTAGTAGTTTTAATTACTCGTCATATTTGCAATTCACTCATTCTTTTTTTCATGTATTACGGTGTTCGCTCCACCAAAGTCAAGAGAGTTGTGTATGTCCCCATGAATATGCACTTGCATTTACGCTTGGACGTCCCTTGGATAATATATCACTAAAAACTGTTATGGCATTAGTGATCACTCTTCCTTTTAAGAAAAAAGAGAATACTTGAAAGCTTGACTTAGGCTTCGTTTGACAAAATTTTTTTTTTGGTTTTCAGTTTTTAAAGAGCAGCTTAATTTTTTTTTTTTTATAAAAACAAGTGGGTGTTTGATAACCCCTTTTTTTTTTAGGTTTTTTTTTTTGGTGTTTGGTAACCCTTTTTATTTTGACTTTTTTTTTTTGTGGTTTGCGGTGGCGGTGGTGGGGCGTAGCGGTGGTCGACGGTGGTGGTGGTGGTGGCCGACGGCCGGAGGTGGCTCTCGGCAGTCACCGGCGGTGGTGGCCGCGCGGCCGGAGGTAGTTGCCAGCAGTCACCGGCGGTGGTCGCCGGCGGCCGGAGGTGGCTGCTGGCAGTCACCGGCGGTGGTGGCCGGCGGCCGGAGGTAGCTGCCGGCCGTCTCCGGCGGTGGTCGCCGGCGGCCGGAGGTGGCTGCCGGCAGTCTCCGACGGTGGTCGCCGGCGGCCGGAGGTGGCTGCCGGCAGTCTCCGGCGGTGGTCGCCGGCGGCCGGAGATGGCTGCCGACAGTCTCCGGCGGTGGCTGCCGGTGGTCGCCGACGGCCGGAGGTGGTTGTCGGCAGTCTCTGGCGGTGGTCGCCGGCGGCCGGAGGTGGCTGCCGGCGGCCAGCAGTCTCCGGCGGTGGTCGCCTGAGGTGGCTGCTGGCGGTGGGAGGGTGGTGGTGGTGGTCGAAAAAAAAAAACCAAAAGTGAAAAAAAAAACCAGTTTTTGGAGTTTTTTTTTTACTCTGCAGTTTAAAAATTGGTTTTTTAAATTGAAAAAAAAATGGTTACCAAACGCTACTTTTTTTTCAGTTTTTAAAACTGAAAAAAAAAAGGGAAAAAAAGAGTGTCAAACGGGGCCTTAGTCTTTCAAGTCTTTAAACCATCATACTGCTCAAGCTACAACGACCTTTTCTGCGTGTTGTTGGACCCAAATAGATATATTAAACACGTTATTCTTTTCTTTGTATTGACTCACACTCTAATATATTCTAGATGATAGATACAAATGATATGTCGGCCATGGCAATATCAACTTTTTTGATACGTGTTTTGTCTGTACAAATTGTCAAAGTTTTTATACCGATTCAGGTGCTGAGGAACTCGTTTGGAAAGTCAAAATTATGTCTCGTTATTATTCAAGCGCAATATTTCTCGCTTCAGAAATGACCACCTTCCAACACTGCAATTGACGTCCCTTTTCTTTTTGGTTGATACCATCTTCCTTTCGGTTGTTTGGAATTTAAAAAAAAAAGAGGAAAAGAAGGGAAAAAAAGTTAACTTTTGTTTGTTTTAGGTTCGTAGCCAACCGTCTTTGTCTTATTTTGTATGGGTCATAAGACCATATTATATTTACCTTTCACATTAATGCAATTCTAGTATTCAAACAACAAAAAAGAATTAATAATATATAATAATACATTTTGGAAAAACGTCCAGGCGCAATAAAACTATCCTTTTTGAAATTGTCAATAAAACTATCCTATTTTAAAACACTCATGTAATATGCATATAGAATAAGAAAATGTCTCAATGGTCGACATTTGGTGTTTTACTCAATTTTATGCTGGAAGATGTTTCTAAAAATTAGGATTTTTCTCATTCATTTGCCAATACCTCTTAGGTTCGCTTTTATGTTCAATGTTGCCGAAGAAATATCGTTGAAAAATGTGGAGACTATCTTTACCTTTTCGTATCAAAGTTTATCTTATTTCAAATAAATTATTTTTTATTCATAACAATTATTTATTATTTATGTCTGAGCTACACAATTGAATTACGTTTATTCGAATCTATTTATTTTAAAATTTTATGTTTTCTTGTTGCGAGACTCCGGCCCATATGTTGCATGGACCGTGGGAGGCCCAAAACGATTTTTAGCCCTAAACCGCAAAAAGGTGAAAAGAAAAGTAGCAGAAGCAGCAGCAAAGACATACACAGAGCCGAAGAAGAAGAAGAAGAAGGGGAGTGAGATGAAGAACCCTAAAAAGCAGTTGCAGCAGCTCAACCCAAACTGGACTCAGCTTCGCCAAGTACCCTTCACTTCTTTTTCCTCTCTCTATCTCAAAACTCTCTAAATTACCTCTCTGACAAACCGTGTCTTTTGTTCACCTTCAGAAACTTCAAAGCTCTAAACCCAGCACAGAAAACCCAAAATCCATATTAGGTAAATTAATTTGGTAGTCTTCTTTTTCCACCTTCTCGCTAAATTTGTTTCTCATTTTGGTTCCGAAATTTCTCAACTTTTGCAGGAAAGCGCAAGGAGAGGTCCAATGCTGAGCCAGACGAGCTTCAACCCAATTCTCTCATCCCTACCTCTTCTGATTTTAGGTACCTTTCTATTGTTTTATCTTTGGAGATTTCTTGTTAGGCCTTGTTTGGTTTCCGAGAGATTTCAGAAACAAAACTAGAAATTGGGTATAAATTAGTTCTTGGTTTGAGTTTCTTAACTATGCCTACGGAACTGTATAAACTTAATTGGACTGAGTTTTGATTACTTTTGTGTAGTAGCCGAGTAACTGGTTCATGGTTTCGTAATTAAGGGCTTAGGGTCATTTGACCCATCCTATGGTATATTAGAGGTTGTGCACACATGTTGTAAGGACTCTATTGAGTGTGATGTTATCAGCATTATCGACTCTACTGCATTGTGCTCTATGGAAACCAAAATTATATTAGTGTGACTTGTAAGTGTTTGTTAAGTTAATATTGGCGATATTAGTGATTTCTATGGTGTATATAGTGGATGAGTTAAAATCTCAGTAAACGTGTATTTGGTGAGGAATGTTAGGAAAAAAGAAAGAGGGCTCCTACAGCGATCTGCTGTCACAGCCTTTCTTTCTTTTTGCATCTACGAATGTTTTTCTTGCTATCTTCCTTGCTGTTGCTGTTGCTGTTGCTCCACTGAATGTTATTCCTTTGGCTTCTGCCAAGGTACTTAACTCATCAAATACTTGACAGTCTTGCAGATGTTTTGGCCATGGATTGTGAAATGGTCGGTGTCAGCCCTCTAGGAAACAAAAGTGCCCTTGGAAGAGTAACACTGGTATTCGTTTGGTTGACTTGTCGCAGCTAGCATTATCCTTTTTGTTACATGTCTGTTGTCATGATCTATAGTCTATGCCATCACATTTCAGTACTTCTAATTTAATTTCAGCACCAGATAGTTGTATAATGCAGGCCCTTCCAAGTGAGAATATGTCGAGAACCAACTTGAGAATAATCTTCTAGTTCAAGACTGAACTGTGAAGTGATGGAGTGTTACCAATAAAGGATAATAGTAAATTCTGGCTCCAACTTAAACCCAAAGTAAATAATCTTTTCCTTCTAGAGAAGGAAAAACAGTTATAAGTTGCATTCTTCCATCTGCAAACGACTCATCCTTGGAATAAAAAACCTAGCTCCAACTGAAAAGTGGTTTTAAATAGATTGAAAAGAATTCATGGCATCCGTTTTTGAATGGACCCTATATGCATTATTGACTTCCTTAAGAAGATTGATTGTTATTTAAGCTAGACGCATGCTTGTAGACCTTGGAGCCAGAGAAGGTTGTTTAAGGGACAATTCTAATTTGTCTCTCTAGCCCACCTCAGAGAACTATTATCTTAACGCACGAAGCTAGCCATTAGAGCATGTTGGTGCCCACCTTAGGCTGATTGTTTATCCCCGGGACTTTGAAAAGGACTTGTTTATACACTAATCACTGATGCTAAATTGTGATGGAGAATTAAGCTTAAAATAACATGTTTTAATTGAATATTGAGGCACCAGTTGTGCAGCAGACTTGAGCATAATCTTTTCCCATTTTCTTCCCACTTGGTTGTGAAAAAGATTGATTGCATCAGTTGACGACCTGAAGGTCCATTCATTTCACAAACTAAATATGGCCCAACATGCAAATCTCTCTCTAAGTATTTGTTGTAACACATTCTTGCCATTTCCGCGTTCCTATTTCTTAAACACGGCCTTATCTTGTCAATCCTGACTGCATTGTCAATTCAAGCCATTCACTCCTGATTGCTGTTCATTAGTGATATTTAGCGACACTGGTAAAAAGAAGTGATACTTTGCAAAATATTCATCTATTAACTGCGATACACTGGTATTATACTACTCGCTCTGGATTGTTGATGTTCCTCCTGTTCTCCCTATACAAGTGTTTATAGGTTTGAGCATTTGCCCTCTTTGTCGCGACGTAGATTTTCACTAACTTTGATTCAGTTTATGGCAGGTAAACAAGTGGGGAAATGTTATATACGACGAGCATGTTCGACCAGTAGACCGTGTTGTTGACTTTCGTACAGATATTAGTGGAATCCGACCTCGTGACTTGAGAAGAGGTTGAAACTTACTTATCTGTTCTATGAACACACCCAGCACACAGAACCCTTAGAGTTTAAAGACAGAATGCGTGAACTTCTAAAGTTGAACCACTGTTCTAAACTTGTTTTTGATGATTGATAGTATTGTATCAATTTGTCAGTATGGTCTCAGCGTGGTAGAGGGGATTTTTTTTCTAGATATTCTTTCGATTCAGTCAACCTTCACGTGCAGCCATGCAGTGTGGTGCGTACAGCTTAATAAATTTTGTAGATATCTGAGAAATTTTGAGTATCAATTGTAGGAGGAATTCTGTTATAATATGGGATAATAGGGCTGTCTCAGGTACCAAATTTATGATTCGTGGAGGAATCGCTTTCCAGTCTCTGTCCTCTGGAGTACAGTTAATAAACTTATAAGCGTGATTTTCACCTGCCATTGAACTGATGTTGAAAACATAGGCTACTTGAGGAGAGGGACTCTCAGGAGAAAGAGAAACAGACCAAAGGGAGGTTAATTGGAGAGGGAGAAACAGAAGAGGAGATGGTCTCAGGAGGGAGAAACATCAGTTTGTTTTAACGGTATATCCAATTAACCAGAAGTTAACAAGTTCTAGGACAATAGTCATATGTTATAATAATGCTTTTAAAGGTTATACTTAGTGATCTTGCAATGTATATATTTTGATTAAATATTTACGAAAATGTTTGCCTAGTGCTTTGTTCGTATGATATCCCATTACTGGACAAACTGTTGATACCATTGGCTGTTAACTTTGCAAAAAAGTTAGGTTCTAAAATCATGTGTACTTGACTCGTTAAAATGATTTTTTTTAAGGTTTGCTCGGTAAGTGTCAATTCTAGGATGATACTATACGAACTTCATTTAACATGTACATATGATGCTATATGCAGCAAAAGATTTCCGTGTTGTTCAGAAGAAAGTGGCGGAGTTGATAAAGGGGAGGATTCTTGTTGGCCATGCCCTGCGTAATGATCTTAAGGTGGGTTCTTCTAGTTTTTCGAAGTTTACATGTAATGTAGTTATCTGAGTACTTGAAAATCTTTGGTACAGGCATTGCTATTAAGTCATCCAAAGACGGATATACGGGACACCTCAGAATATCAACCCTTTCTAAAGTACTATTTCTGCTGACTGCTCTTTGGCACAATAGTTGCCAACACCAGTTGGAATTGGCTTTACTAATGTTTGCCTTTGATGAAGCAGAGAGGGCCGAAGTAGAGCACTTCGGCATCTTGCAGATGAGTTTCTTGGTGTGACGATCCAGAACGGTGAACACTGCCCTGTAAGTTCCTTTTGTTTTTGTTGGTTTTGTGGAATTACTTTACTATGTAAATGACTGTCCTTTCTCCGTATATATTGCATTGGCAACACAATTGTGGACAAGCCAACACAATTATGGGACAACTGCCCGGGATCTAGCTTCATTTATGTGCCCGAGTTTTGGTCAATCTTGCCTGACAAAGTTGGCTCGATTGGATCTGAGCTAGTTTCTAGGAGGTTAGGCTACTCGCTTCTCGTGCTAAGGTAACACGTGTGGTGGATCATTTACAGCTCTACTCAAGGAAGATTAATACCAACTATGTGGGCTGGCTACACAAAGTGAGAAACTGTGGTTGAAACCCAGTAGCTCAAGTAAAATAATGGCTTCCGTCATATTGCAGACTTGTTGCTATCTCGAAATACATCATCCTAGGAATACACTCTACCTACCTGGTAACATGATTTTTCATTGCTTCTTCAATCTGCATGTGGTTCAAAATCTCTTCTTCTTATCGGGTCTGACATCCATCCTCTCTGAGAACTTTCTAACCTTGCTGTGCCAATATTGTGAACAACTCTTCTGAATCTGGATTCAACTATTCCGTTGCTGCTCAATATTCATAATTCATATGGGTTTTTTGCATCTTGGTGAAGCATAGATATGAGATTGTTTATTCTAGGGATTCCTCATTTTCATAACTTGGTGTTCTATGTGATCTAAGTACTGGATATTTTTAGAGTTTTAGGATAAAACTCCAAAGCATGATGTGCATTGAATACCGTCGGTAATGTGATTGCTTCTATATCTTTTTTGAACTTATACCCATGATAGTGAAGAGTACAAGCCACACTTTGCTGGCCAGTTCAGTGTGTTTTAGCTCATACAGAAGCAACTCATTCAAAAGCAATTCAGAAGCATTACAAATGTGGATTTTAGCTCATACAGAAGCAATTCATTCAAGCTCGACATTATCAGGACAAATCCTTTCCTCATGTTAAATTTGGATTAGAGAGGGGAAGACTGGTTCACATGCATACATTTATTTTGAGATATATGCACATGTAAAGTTTGACATTGCCAAACTGGTTTTTTGTGAGACTATACATCTTCGACCTCGTTTTGCTACATATTTGATGTAGTAAGAGTTCAGTTACTGAAAGAGAAGAAAATGTGTAGTAATCCCATGATGTCATACAGCACATTGACACTTCCACTTTTAGTCCAATGTAAAGTAGAAGCAAACACGATGAAGAAAATAGAAGGGCTTAGAAACTGATTAAAAGTGCAAGAGTGGCCTGTGCATAATGTGTTGAGGGTTACCTTGGTTCTAGCTTCTATCTGTAAGATAAGCCTAGGGTCATCTTATTCCTTAATTAAATAAGAAACTCTGATTTTTACATGTTTCAGATTGAAGATGCCCGAGCTGCAATGGTACTTTATCAAAAGAACAAAAAAGTTTGGGAGAGGAGTATCAAAGATTTTATTCGCCTCAAGCAAAAGCAGAAGAAACGGAAATCTAGAAAGAAACCGAGGGAAAGAGAAGGAGCAGCCTACCCTACTTCAGAAGCATTGTAGCTTCAATTGCTCATTAGAAGGGCTTTCCAACAAAAACCAGGTGTGCCGTGATTTTCTAGAATGTTTATAGGCGAGATTGAAGTAAGAAAGGAACTTACTACAAAGTCTTTATGCCAGTAGAGGGCTCTCAAGAAAAAAGGGGGATTCGCTACCGTAGGTGGCTAACAGATTTTCGGGCTACACATTACATGTAACAAGACAAGGAAATTTGTGTTGTATGCACTATTCTGCAACAGTTTTGATATTACTGGTGTATGGGGCTCTGGACAAGGCTGTCATCCATTTTTCGGGAGAAAATTTTGCTGCTGTATTGGCGAACTATAGTTTCTAATTCTTCTATAGTCTTCTCAGGTTTGATGAGAACTCTGGTGTGCCAAAGAGGGCAAAATTTACAGGGTTTTGCTTCTTGGGTTATTTCCATCTAGACAGTTGATAGCTTCATCACTAGGTTTGTTCTAGGTTTTGTCATGTACTCATGTCATATTCCAGGGAGCAAGTTTCAGCTGCATCAACTTGATGAGGACTCGAAGGACCAGAGGCCTTGAAAAGACGAGGAAATTTGCCACGAGGTAGTCTGTCTGTGCCATGACAGTCCTTGGGTGGAAGTGGTGAAAAGCACGTTTGAGGTGTCATAACATGGCCGCATAAGATGCTCCAAGGGAAGTATTGCAACGTAAGGAGTAATTTACATTGAAACTTACAGAATCTGCAAATTGATTTCTTAACAAAATATAAGCCAACGACACAATGATTTCGGTGATCAATCTTTGTTACAAAAGAGAAAATATTTTGCATGTATAATTGATTCCCTTTTTGTACTATTCACACAATATCTTATCAAATTCTTTTGGAAAAATTATTGCTGCTACTCGGTCGTAAGAAGTTATCTGCACTTTATTGTATAGCGATTATTACTGGTTGCTAGATGTTATTAGTAATTTTTTTTAGTTAACATTTTCAACGACAATTACTTTTTAGTGTCATTAAATAAAATTATTAAAAATATTTAGCGACAACTTATTTTCACCATATGAAGGGTTGTATGTATTTTCTTAAACTCGAATGGTAGTTTTTTCAATTCTATTTATCTTTAAGGCGCTCTACTGTCAAAGCTTTTAAATCTCTTCGCTTCATTGGATTTTCCACTTTTAATATTTGTAAAGTCATACGATAGTCTTCGGTATTTTTAAACGCTCTATTGAACTCAAACAATAATTATTGATTAGATGCCCATCATTTAGCAAGTGAAGCTAGATTAATAATAATGAGTTAAAGTGTTAAACCGAAGTTTACATGCACTAAATTTCTCCTAAGATTCTCAAAAAGTTCAATGGAACAAAAAGAACATAATTCTTGTCGAAAGCCTGTCTTAATTGGAAAAAAGTAACTTATGATCCGAGAAATTCAAGGCTTGTAGTGTTTGCCGTTGAGTAATACTTATATAGTCAATTATTTCCTTTGTTTCAAAATTTTTTGACCCGGCACTCATATTAAGTATATAAATTATGTATTGTGTGTGTTCCATTTTACCTTAAAGAAGGGAAAGAGAGGGACGGGTGGGTTGGGAGGAGGAGGAAGAGCTATTTGGGGGGGGGGGGGGGGGGAGGTAGGTGGGGAGAGAGAGAGAGTGAGTTGGTAAAATGTTAAATATGAATAAAAAATAGAATTAAAAAATGTAAAAAAGGGTAAAAATAAAAAAATATTTATATACTTTTTCTTAATTTGAAAAGAGTAAAATTTTCAAGACAGTTAAAAAAAATAATATGATCAGCTTTAATTCTAATGGAGAAATCCAAAAAACGAAAAGAGAAACTTATTTGGTCAAACTTCTCTTTTGGACCAGCATGCAATAAAAGGCCCGTCATGTGACAAGTGTCCTGAATCTTCAGCATGCAAAGTACTATAAATACCCCCCGCCTCTCATTCAGTTCTTCACACAGACGGGTTGAGGCTCTCACACTATTAACGAACCGGCAATAGTGAGGTACGCATTTTATTTTTCGTTTTATCTTTTCTTCTTGTTCATTGTTCAAGCCTTTAGCCCGTGTGGGGTTTGCTTAGAATTAATTCAAGAGGTGCCGTAATACTTGAAAAATCTTTTCTCTGATTTAAGTTGACGTTCGTAAGCACATGTTATTATCTCGTTTTGTCAGTGAAGATTGCAGACAAAAGTGGATGGTCCTGAATTAGATGATGCTTTACGTCTAGGGTTTCTGTTCTTTTTGTTCTCTTCTTAGAGAAATGGGTTCTATTCATCAGACAGGGTAGAGAATATTTGTTTTTTTTTCCTTCTGTTTTTGGCGCAATTTAAACAATGATTTTCCGAAATCCGTTGTTGAAATAGGTTAGCGGAAGGGTCATTTTCTGTGACACCTTTAGGTAAGCAAATGCATACATATGGAGGGTACTAACATTTGCGCGGCAGGTTTGCACTCTGGATATGAACTGCTATTAGATGCACAATTGACTTGGTTTTTTTTTTTGGGTAATGATAATTAATTGATAACAAAAAAGAGGAAAACTCATTGCAGGAGAAACTGAGGGCATACCCTGGAGTATAAGACCAATTATGACGAGTAGAACCAACACCAGTTAGAAAGGAGCTAAAGTTTTTATGTCCTTACAGGCAGGAAGCATCATTGCATATCATGTTATCTGTATACATGTTGCAGCAATTCAATTCCTGTTTAGTTGGGCCATGACTAAGTCGAATGACACTTCTATCATGTCTGACTTTTCGTGCTGCAAAGCTTACCAGTACTTAGGTCTTTCTTTTATTTTTTTCTGTGTGCTTAGATGAAGAGTGGTTTATGCTTAAACTGGTAGAATTCTTGCCATATTTTCTTTGTCTAGGGGTCACATCTGATCTTGTGTGCAATACCTATTATCGGGTGCTGTAATGATTTCCTTCTGAATAGGTGGGATTACTTCCATTTGGCTACCACTTTCTAAGCGAGCATGACACTAGCATTGCATATGCATGCTTGTTATGCTTCCATTTATTCTTTGCCTCTTATCCTGAATTGTTTTTAGGCCAGGATTTTGAGATTCTAAAAGGCATACTTGAGAATTCGTATAGCGTCAGAAAATGTTGGTCCTGTCTAATGTCTTTATATCATCAATAAATTTGATTTTAAATGATAAATTACAGGTAATAAAATTCTTATCATTTTTTATTCACAACTTGTTGGCATCACGTCAAATGTCTTCTGAGTAATGTTAGTTGTGGGAAGCTTTTTATAGCTAGAAAGAGAGATACTTGCTTTCATCTTTTTTGTTGTCAAACTTGATATAAATGCACTTAAATATGTACCTAGATTTCATTGTGTTCTTCATGCTTTATCGTCCGAAAAATTAGCTAAGAAGTTAAATGTTTGATGGCACTGAAGGAAAGAGTTGACAGATGGGTAAAAGGAAGTCAAGGGCGAAGCCTCCCCCAAAGAAGAGAATGTACAAGCTTGATACTGTATTCAGTTGTCCCTTTTGCAACCATGGAAGCAGTGTGGAATGCCGTATGTAAGTTGTTATTAGGTCTTTTATTCACCTGTGTTACATTAGTCAAAGCAGGAGAAAGATTCACGCTCAAGAATCCTTGTGATTTGGAAAGAGAAGTGGATGTAATTTGGCCTCTGAATGTTAGGTTAAGCACGAAGAAGATGATGCAATTTTGCTGCTATGAAAACATAAAAAAGAAAACAGAAGCTCCTACCTCATCCGAATTTTCCCCTAGGTAGGAGAGGAAGGAAGACGGGCGTGGTACCTGTTTTGCTATTAGACCTCAAACTTATGAGGGAGGTCATTTGTATTGGTTGTAAAAAAAGGGACTGTGCTTTACCATAAGTCCATCCTTACGCCAAAAAATACTCAAATGTTTCCTCAAAACCCAGGCTTGGTAGTATACCACTTAATCTCCATCTTTCACATATTCATCAGCTGTATATCATCTTGTTGTTATTATCTGTTTCTTATGACAGTTGAAATTCTTTCTACGATTTGTACCCTTACGTCTGAGATGGGAAAAAAACAAAGGGTCTGTTTTCTTGCATATTAATATAGGTTTTTGTGTATTGATACCTAACCACTCTGCTTTCAGTGATATGAAGAACTTGATTGGTGAGGTTTCATGCGGGATCTGCCAAGAGAGTTTTAGCACTACTGCCACAGGTATATACTAGCACATTTTCCACAAGCAATAGCAAGTACTGGCGCATCATCAGTATTTTCAACCTTATTATCGTGGTGTCAGCACCTAATATTTTAAAGTACCCATGACTCAGATAAGGGAATAATGCAACTGTTATTAAACCCGAGTGAGTTTAGCTAACTTTAAGACCTAAGAACTTAACACTAAGCTATTTAGCTTCTCCAATCCCCACAGAAGAAGCGAAGAAGATATACTATATATACTTTCTGACGGTCAATTTCCATAAACATCACAAAAATTATCTACTATTGTGTATGAAATTCAATCAAATGTTTAAAAAATATTTACATTTATAAAAGCAACTGAAACTTTTTAATTCGTAATGTTGAAAGGAAAGAGAAGAAAGAAGTTGTAGGATATGCCATAGTTATCTATATCTTCAGATTTACCTAGATTATACCCAGCAGATAAGAACTCTGTGGAAATTCCTTGGAACTTTGTTGCAATGCTTCTTTCTCTAGAAAACGAGTGAAAATGCTCAACTTATAAAAGCTATGCTCTCCTAGAGTTAACTTTGCACATATTTACATACCATTGAGTGCATTTCTGGAACGCGAAAGTACACCGGCTTGCTTTTTTGTCAAGTACAATTTCTTAGGTGCATTTTTCTTTGTCAAGTGCTGTACAATTTATATTAGCTTAGTGCTTTAAACCTGGTTTGCCTGTGCCTTGTGGTCTAGGAAACAGTATATTTGTATGAAAAGAGAAATAGGGGTGCAGGATTGAAGTTAGCTTGCGTTGTTATGGAGTAGTAGGACGACTTTTGTAATTTATGCTAGGCCGTCTAGACTATCGAATTTCAAAACTTCAACATGGATAGCTTCAGCGAGTTGCGTAGGGTTCTGTGCTGTTACTTGGATCCTCACCAACCAGTTCGCAATTTGGTAATGGATGCACCTAGGTCCGCCCCAATTGACTGAGGACCCTTTCTTGCCTTATTTTTATTTAATTGATATGTATTGGGAATTTTTCTTGCTTGTTTTAGAATTTTGGGCCCGCTTTGGCTTTTTCTGATACCAGTCCGAAGTTCAAATATACCTGTCCCTGGACAAGAATTTTTAATAGTGAAACATGAGGAAGAGTATACTCTGAAGTGACATATCAGTTCTCATCTTAATGAAAAAGACCTTTAATGGCTGTTACAGCTTTGTATAAGTATTCCTTCATAGCCAGTTGCTGCATCAAATTTGGATTAGGTAGCAATTTTTTTAACATTGTTTTTCTTGTTTTCTACGACTCAGTTGAGTTACATTTTTCCTAAGAAACGCTGTACTGACGGTTCTATTTTCGTGTCCACTATTATGCTACTTAATCTTTATTTCTACATTGATTTATCACTTGCTTAAACTGATCATTCTCTATCCTCTGCTTGCAGCTCTAACCGAAGCCGTAGACATGTAAGTTCAATTTTCACTGGCGATTTTACTGCTGCAATTGTCATTTCTCAGCAAGATGAGTGTCTTTTAACCAAGTTGTTATGGCTACAGATATAGTGAATGGATTGATGAATGCGAACGGGTCAACAACGAAGATGATGAAAGGGAAGAGCAAGAAGTTTAGGAGATCTTGTTTCACTTAGGAAGCAGTTGAAGGCCTGACATGTTTGATAATGAAGTTATGTATGCCGTCCATTGGGGTGTTCTCACAGTGAGATGGCTGTATGGTGTCTATGCAAAAGTTAGATGTATAATATGTAATCGAACTGTTTAGACATGGGATTTTTTTTTCTCTACGAGTAGGAAGCTAATTTTTTTTTGGTGCAACAGAATAATAAATTACGAAACAAGCGTTTACAACATAGCAAAAGCTAAGCCCTAGTGAGGGCAACACCCGCTACATCAGCAGCTAACAGGGGGATAACCGTGTGGTTGCATGAGATACACAAAAGAACCCCGTGTTGCTTATCAATTTTGGCCAATAATCTGGGTATTGGTGGCTCTCTATATATACATGCTTAATTTCAGTTTTAGTAGTTTGTAGGAGGTATCTAGCATCATGGATGAGGCTGTTCAAAGGGTGTAAAGCAATGTCCTCAGTTGAGACCTAGTCCACTGCAAACTTGGAGTCCGTCTGAAGGATTACATCAGTGAAACCTCTTTCTTTTACGACTTGGAAGTCCTTTGATGATTCCAAATAGTTCAGCCTCGAGCTTTTGTAGTTTGTATGTTGCCATAGAAGCCTCCTAACCATGCCCCTTGACAGTTCAGCAGGAGTCCTCCATATCCTCCTTCCATCTTTGAGTTAGCACAGCCATCCGTGTATTGACTGATTGTACCTGCACCAGGATGACACCAAGTAACTATTCTTTGATTCTCCTTTTTTGTTCAAAAGCCTTTTCAATTTCCTTGGCATAGCTGATGCACACTCTCCAGCTTGCCTCCCCAGGAATGTTCAAGCCTTCAATGCAGGCTTCATTCCTATTTTTCCAAACAAATTTGCCAGAGAGTAGCTATGAAAATGTAATTCCATTGAGTATTGCCAAAACTCAGTTTCTTGTTTTTCTTAAGTGTTAATTCTCGGCCACGTTTCCATGTCCAGGTTATCCTCTTGCTCAAGCTGGTAGGTAGAGAATATTTTCTTTCATAATTCACGGGCCTTCAGGCAACCTCTAATTATGTGTTTAGTAGTTTCGATCTCACTGTCACACCTCGAACCCTTGGATCAATGGTTAGATTTCTAGAATCACAGAAGTAATTCCAAAGGATTCTATTATGCAAAATCAGCCATATGTACATGATAATCTTTTGGGGGCATTAATTTTCCAGACCCAGTTCCATGTCACATTTATGGTGCAGGGGTCCTGGAAACTTAAGATACCCTTATAGGCACCAGCGATGGAGAATTTCCCATCAGGTTCGGACCCCAACAAGGGAAGTCTTCCTTAACTTCCTCCTGAGGCAAATAAATTTGTGAATGAGACTGTCTTTTTGCTCATCTACCATGCTATTAACCTTACCAGTGTCCCACTTTCATTGAGTATCACACATTCCACCTGGATAGATTGTTCATTGTTATCACTAGTATCCAAGAAAGGCTTTTCCCCACACTACCAATCATACCAACCATCAATCTTATTTCCTTTATTTACAATCCATTTTAAACCTTTTTGGATGACCAATTTAGCTTTCATAATGCTCCTCCACATGGGAGAACAACCAGGTTTCTTAGATCAAAGTCTAGGGTTCTCATTTTTTACATATTTGTGTCTCAAGATTTTGACCCAAAGCAAGTCTTCATCACTAATAATTTTCCATCCTAGTATTTGTCAGGCAAGCTATGTTATTATGCTCAGCTTTCCTAAGCCCAAGGCCTCCCTGATTTTTAGGGGAACAAACAGTGTCCCATTTGATTAGGTGAGTTTTCTTTCTTTCCCCTGTATCCCCTCAGAGGAAAGCTTTGTTGAGTTTATTAAGTTTCTTAGTAACAGCTTTGGGCAGGGCATGAACTTGCATAATATAAGAAGGTATGGCTGAGGTGGCAGATTGGATTAGGGTGGCTCTACCAGCTAAAGAGAGCAATTTGGACTTCCTAATAGCCAATCTCTTCTGCACTTTCTAAAAAATTTGGTTATAAAGATTTGGGACCATCTTCTATGGATTAAAAGAATTGCAAGGTAAATGCCAAGGTTTGAAGTTAGTGGTATACCACTCAACAGACTAAGATTATGGGGTCGTATGTAAGGAACATTCGGAGATACATACAACTTGTATTTCAAAAGGTTTAATTTATGTCCAGAACAATTACAGAATGTATTGAGAATTTCCATAATCTATGACATTCGTGTTCTCCCTCTCTGTTAAAAATAAGCAAATCATCAGCATAAAATAAATGAGTTATAATGGGGCACCCCCTTAGAAGCTCTTAAACCAATCCCATTTTTATCACTCATGCAATCATTTATCATATGAGATATTTTTTCAATGCAAAGTACAAAAATATAACGGATGTCCTTGCCTAATCCCCCTTCCTGGGTAATGGACTGAAGGGGGAACCAATCCAAAGACTTGACATAGAGCTACCAAAAAATACAACTCATGATAATCTTGATCCAAGCAGGAGGAACATTAAAATCAATAAGGGTTTGTTGAATAAAATTCCAACTGAGTCTGTCATAAGCTTTCTCCAAATCTATTTTAAAAATCATAACCCCCTTTTACCTTACATCTTCTTAAGGGTGTGTGGATGATTTCTTGGTTTGTGGATCTCCCTGGCACAAAACTGCACCAGGACTAATCAGCCTTTTCAAATAGGGTCTAAGTCTAGCCACAAGCATCTTTGACAAAGCTTTATAAGTGACATTGAGAAGGCTGCTAGGCCTGAATAAGTTGATGCACTGGGGATTATCCACCTTAGGAATAAGGGTGACAAGAGCTTTATTATTTTCAAGAGGCATAAATCTCTTATTATAGCAGTCTTAAATGAAATCACAACCAGTTTTTCCAACAATATCTCAATAGGTTTGGTAGAACAAACCATTAATCCTATCAGGCCTAGGGGCTTTGAGGGCCTTAATATTAAAAGAGACCTCTTTAATTTCAGGATCATGCAAAGGGATTTCTAGCCACTTGTCCTCCATATCACTGAACTTGGGGTGGTTAGTAACCTGAAGGTAATAATTTTCCTTCCTCCTATCTTCAGTAAACAACTCACTAAAGTGGTCATTAATGTGTCTTTCTAGATTTTTGGGAATGGTAATCCATTGCCCATTATTGGATTTTAAAGCATTTATTTTGTTTCTCCTTCTTCGGCTTATGGTATATATATGATAAAAATTAGTATTTCTATCCCCCTGGAAGTGCCAATTAATCCTAGATTTTTGTACAAAGCATTTCTTATTGGTTTAGAGTGTCAATGTATTGGTTTAGAGTCTTAATGTACTCTCTTCTAAGATCTCTTTCAAGAAGGTCCAGGTTGTGGGACCATTGATTAGCCAGGGCACATTGAAGACCATTAAGCTTAGCTAACAACAATCTTTTCTTTCTATATATATTTCCAAATACCTCTTTATTCTATCTAATAACTCGATTTTTCAGATTCTCAGAAGCAGTAAAGATATTTTGGTTAATACCCCAATCACTAGTAACAACATCAATAAATTTTTCATGTAATAACCAACAGGCTTCAAGGCAAAAAGGTCTGTTAGCAATTGGAGAGGAGAAAAACGTACCAGAGCAGTTGATAATGATTGCACATTGATCAGAAGTTGTACGGTGAAGGTTGTAGACCTGCGCTTCAGGGAAGATATTATTCTATTCTGGTGTTGAAAGAAATCTATCTAGCTTTTTTTCAACATTTGCCCATTCCTCCCTTCGATTCGTCTAGGTTAATTTAGGGCCATTACATTTGAGGTCCATTAAACCACAACTATCAATTTTATTTCGAAACATTCTGATTCTACTGGTTTCACCCCCATCACCCTGACCTATTCTCTTAGTAGTGCAGGCTATGTCATTAAAATCTCCTCCAAGCAGCCAAGGTTTTTTTATTGGAATTAGCAAAATCATGCATATTTTTTCAAAAATCCTTTCTTATCCTATGATTGGGCCTCTCATAGACCGCCGAGAGAACCCAATCCTCATAATCTCTTTTCGCTATGTTTGCATGGATAACTTGGTTATTTGCTTCAATTATGTTAATGCAGACTTGTGAGGAGTCCCACAGAAGCCATATTCCCCCACCCCTACCTTCATGATTAACAATACAAGAAGTGTGGTAATTAAGGTCATGGAAGAAATTTCCCATTTTGGAGAATTGGACTATAGGTTCTAATATAGCAACTTTATTAGGATGGAATTTGCACACAATTTCTCTAAACTCACTTTTGAATATGTTATTTCCTGCCTCGTCACAGTTCCAGACAAAAATATCCATGTTCCACTCAATCTTAAATAGAGATAGCGGGGTATCTTCAGGGATGTCCAATAATCTTCTGATTCTTTTTTCCTCTTGATTTTGTTCCCTTACCGGAGATAAGGTGACACTGCATGGTTGGTCCTTCTTCATTGACGTCTTCCAGATTTCCACTTTCATACGTATTTTCTCGTTCATCCACATACATTGAAGATGTGGCATTCCCTCATCTGTTCCTGAACATGGTGGGATAGAGCCTCTCGGCTGAGAAAATGAAAGTTGGGATTCAGAAATGGCATCGTTCTGACGGTCAGGTGGTTTGTCTTTACCAGAGACTGAAAGTGAAATAATGGGGGACGAGTTTGTATTAGGTCTATAAATAGTGGAAGGCTCTACCGCTAGAACCTCTAGGTCTACTAGTAGGAGGCGGGGTTGGGTGTTGACTTGAGAGATCTATGGTTAAGGTTTGCATCAATTCTATACTTCTCACCACGTAGGGTTTGTTCCTCTTCTACCTTTTCTGCCTCTGGTTCCTAGTCAATTTCCATCTTGGCCATCCATTGGTTATTTGACCAAAACTTTCCCACTAGCGGGTTACCTGAAGGAGATTGATGGGCTTCGTGATTGAAATTTTCTTCAGGATCAAACATGTTGCTCTGGATTGGGTCCGACGGCATAGGGCCTTTATCTTTTGAGTTAACCGGGCTTCCAGCATTTTGGGCCTGCCCTGTTTCATAGGCTCTTTTGCTCCCTTTTTTTCTCTTTTCTCTACTGTCTAGCCATTTCATTTGAATCTAGTTCTAACGGTCCAAATGTATTGAACTGCACCTTGTTATCTCGGGTCTTGGGCTGTAGTATTCTACGACCTCTTTTTTGGCAATCATCCACGGGCCAAATCCATTATCTTCTTCATTGACTGTTAGAATTTTTAGCGTTGCCGTTTACGTCACTTCCCGTCATCTTCTTCGGCTGTGTTCTCTCTGTCACAGTTTTTCGGCACCACTCTTTTTGGTGCCCAACCCTGCCACACAGAGAACAAATGTTATTAATATACTTGTATTCAATCCGATATTTCTTATTTCTTAAATAAAAGGCAGGGATCAATGGTTCGGCCAAATCAATTTCAACACATATTCTAGCATATCTTCCTCTTGTTGATGTGGCTGCATTGACATCAATTTTGAGAGGTTTCCCAATTTGTTCTCCAATGCGAAACATGACTTTTTCTTCGTAATATTCAATAGGTAACTCTGGAAATCTCAGCCAAATTACCGTTTTTATCTTTGTTGCCTCCGACGGCTTGAAGGCTGGTGCCCATATTGTGGATTATAAGGTAATGGTAGAGAATAATCCAAGGTCCTCCATTAGCCACTTGATGATAGTTTTCCATGAAATTGAACTTAATGAGATAGAAGCCTTCATCAAGATCAATGAGTTCAAAAAATCTCCTTAAAGACTCCATAAATTTTCGAGTCTTGTTGTGAGCGCTCGAAAGCCAACGAACTTTTCCAACAGCTTGATGATGAGACCTTCCCTTCATGGACGCCTAATACGACTAATAAGGCTAGGAGAAAGGTTAACATTTGGGATAGACGGGTCTAGTTTAACATCTTCTTCCATTTCATCTTCTGACATCTCTTCCTCAACGCTTTCCCTTCTTAGGTAATATCTATTAATCTAAGGCCAAAAGATATGGCCCAAGCTATTGATGTTGTAATGGCTTCTAGGTGAGATTTGGTTTTAGGGATCTCATCCCTCGTTATCTGGACATTTCCTGTGGGTCATCCAAGATTTTGAGCCTATTTGATATCTCATCCTTCTCGATTTCTCTGTGGATGTTCTTTTTTTTTTTTTGGATTTCTGATGAGAGGGTTTTCCTCTAATTCTTTGATATCCATAGGGATGTCATTTTCTAATTGGGCTAGGGAGGGCGACGGTGGTTGATTGCCGTGAAGGGCCTCATGGGATTCCATGAGTGAGGTTGATTTCAAAAGGAACGAAGTCAAGTCAGAGAGGAGAAAGTCAACCAATTTTTGTTGTTGATTTGGTTGGGAGAGATTTGTTCCAAAAGAAAGGCATTATGGTTTGCTAGGAAGCTAATGTATCTCGCCTTGGTATGTGTGAAGAATCTGCATACGAGTAATTGTTTATGGTGTTACCACACCGGCAGTTCCTGTGAGCCTATGCTTGTCTTTGGCATGCGAGCATGAGAGATTCTGACCGAACTAAGTGCAAACTCAATTAGAATGAGAAACATTCTGATGCTTGGGAACGATGCCTTTTGATGTCGTTATGAAGAGATTTGGAGGAGGACTTGAGAATATCTTTAGGTTCTTGTTGTTTAATGCTACAATTTTTTTGCTACTCTAATTAATGCTTCTCCTAACTAATCTACTTTAACTCATCAAATTGAGTATATAAAAACCGAGTATATAAAAGTATTGAATATAGAGAACTTACCTTCATCATGTTTAATTGTTTATAACGTTAAATCTTTATAACATGCCAAGCATTCTGAGAGTACAAAAGCTTCAACTAAAGAAAAATATACTTTGGTGCTTGTTTAAAGGGGTTAAACAGTGATTTGATGTAGGATACACAGAGATTGAAAGAAAACTAGGAGTTAGTTTGTGTGCAATGCTGTATCATTATATATACATGGCTTTTAAATGTGGGCTTTCAATTAGTTATATTAGGTCGATTCAATCTGGAGGAGCTAACACATGTTTAAACGTGCCTGTTTTACCTTTTCATTCACGTTAAGCTTTCTTGATTTGATCTAATTTTGCCACGTATTGAGACTGGACAATGCTTCCTTTTACCTTCTTGCTTAAGTTTTCATCCACCCTTGCCACATTTATTGCATTTCTTTCCACGGTGACATGTTGCACAATTAAACTCCCATGCCCTATGTAGGTGAGCTGTGTTCATTCTTTGTTTAAAACATGCCACATGTTAGTTGGCCATTGTTGCTTTGACTTGATATAACGGCCACCACCCTGTCCGAGGACAAATGTGCTTTGACGTGGCAGGTTAAGGCCTTAGAATGAATTAGCCTTGTTAGGCCAAATCATCCCATATTTTTCTTGGTGCAAACAACGCTCTCGAAACTAGCATGACGATATCATCATGTTATTTTTAACTCTCACGAGTGTCTTGTCAGACTTTCATCTCCTTATTCAACTAGGTCATAAAGACGTGCACCTGTTACCAGCGCCTTTATCTTATACCAAGATTTAAATTAAAAATTTTATATGAAACTTAACGGTCATATGGCTTTTGGAGTACTTTCTCATAATGACCTCTAGTCGTCATTTTTACATCGGACTCTTAACCACGTCACAAGATTTTTTGCTCTCTCTCTTTCCTTCCTAACTTTTCCAAAACCCTAAAAGACTTGAGACTTTTCTCCCAAGAACTTTTCTCCTTCTTTCTTCTTCATCAACCATGTCTATCAATGACTGAGAAACTTTTGGATGTTCATCCTGCCATTTCCTTGTAGTTAGACCTTTTCTAAAACCATCTCTTTTAAAATGCCTCTCGTTGCTCCATGACGCCGTCAAATGTTGGGTTCGGGGGATGCTCCTTTGATGCACCAAATCCAGGGGATCTTATCTAAGGCTTATGATAACCTGGAGCTAAAGACACCACCTATTCAGACGACCAAAATTTTTTATGCTTATCATGCCTTAGGTTAGGCCTTCAAACCAAGTAAAAGGCCTTCCTTTTTCCTTAACCAATTTCATCCTAATGCAAACAGATCTTGCCCTTTACTGCAGACTATCTCAAGTTAGGCTCGTTGGAGCCATAACTCCAACTTTATGAGGAACTAGCCTTCCGTGAACGACCAATGGACCTTTGGTGGACAAAATGTTGGAAGATTGGTCCGCCCTATGGAAAATAGATAGACTTATATGGGCCTATGGAGCTTTCCAAGTATGAAATTGAACATGACAAATCCTTCTTTTTGCTGCCTCTTTCTTTTGATGTGACACCAACAACTCCTTTAATTTCCGTAGTGGCATGATGCCTATTACCCTTAAGGACATTGCTGCTCTCACAGGGTTTATACCGTTGACCGTCTGGTGACTCCTTCTCAAGAGACCGCTCAAACTTATTATTTCCTTTAAATAGCACCAGAAGGGGGCATAAATGGAGAAGTGAGGGAGTATGGGATGTTGATGGTTTTGATGAGGAAGGATAAGTGGTTAATTAGCTTGGACAAATTGGTCTCCTTCTGGTTAATATGTATCTCCAAATTCTTGCTTTGTCTAGGCCTCTATGGGCAGGAAATATTAATCAGGAGTACGTTAACCTAGTGTTCGCTCTGGCCAAAGGCCAAGAGCTTGCAGTAGGTTCACTTGTCCTACACTACTGTCAAGCGATACCATTCCACTAGGTTCCACGCCCATAGCTTAATAAAACAGTCACTCCCCACCTTCTACCCCCATCCTCCTTTCCAAAATCTGTTGGCATAATGCTTCACCAAGAAAAAAAAGTGTGAAACAAGATGACTTAGTGATTCCATATCGTGGTAAGTATAATATGAAATCTCGAAGCAACCCAAGGCTTTAGGTGGGGCTTTCACCACTACTTACATCAAGGATCAATTTGCCAACCTCCTGAGAACTTCGATTTATGCAATGCAATGTCCAAACTTATTGTGCGTTAGGATCAAACGATTACGATCGGACCAAAACATTCACTGTAAATAAAGATATAATTTTTCAGGTACATAGGGAGTTCTTAGATGCCACTCCGATATGCCAATACTGTATTACAATACTTTAAGTGGAATCAAAGCAAGTGAGTCTCGCCAATTTGATCTCTTATTCAATTGAAAAGATAGATCGATTTGTTTATCTGTAATGATCGAGAAATTCTTGACTATAAGTCCACATAGATGCATATCACATATAGTGTATCTAAAGACCGTACACATAAGGGTAAAAATATTTTACTCAAAAGTAATTTATTTACTGCCCAATATATTTGAAATGAGCTAAATTTTTGTAAGAGAGCATTGCAAATTGGTTAAATTAAAAATTTTAAAAATTGCAAATATCCTTGTCAGGGTGACAAATGATCAGCTAAAACTACTGTAACTGGCATATGTGACCAGTAAATAAACGTTTAAACAAACTTTGGCTAATATTCGGGTTGTAGGAATTTTTTCTCCAACTCTGTATATAGTAACAATTAATAGTAATTAAATGTTTCCAATTATTTTTCTACTAACACTTTAAAAGACAATTCTTAATAGTATTTCTTTTAGCGTCACTAAATAAAAATCATTAAAAATATATAACGATCATTATCATTATACGAGGGGTAGAAGAAATATTATTTCTATCTAGGTAGAAGCTAAATTTTTTCCAAGATGTTTTGGTTCAAGCGTGATATATATAGGAATATATTTGAGGGTCCAATTACATTTATTACAACTTCAAACGATTTTCTCAATCGAGTGCCCTCTTGCAACATCGACAGATTTTCCTCTCTTTTCTTTTTCCGGCTACCCAAACACAATTCCTTTCCATCTCCCTCCCCCTCTCTCTCTTACCTTCCTAAATTTGCAGTTCAAAAGTGAAGTCGGGACGGAGTTAACGCATGGGGAGACCACCCAGTAACGGAGGTCCCTCCTTCCGTTTCAACTCAGCCGAGGTCACTCTCCTTTCCTCTACACTAACCGCAATATATATGACACAGTGATATACGCACTATATCAGCTGGGTCAACGTTATATTCCTGAATTTATATGGTTTCGCTACTTTATGTTTTTTGCTACCAAAGTGTTTTTCTCAATATGCCACCCTCGTAGTCATTGTTATATAATCCCCTGCACCAAGGGCAAAACAATTACTTACCAATTTCGTGAATTGAATTTTCATGTTATCGATGTTCGGCATTGTTTCAACAATATGTGTGCCCTATGCTGTGGAAGGAACAGTTGATGCTATGCCCTAAAAGCTCCAGCATTGAAATTGCGATTTCACATTGCGAATTGGATTTGGAGCATGAAACTTTTGAACCCACTGGATTTTAAATGCAATAATGATCTATATGACCACCAACATGGTTAAATTGTAAAGATATGGTAGAATTTGGTCAGGAGCTGGAACACGTTGCTGTGGTTAAGAATTGGATGGTAATCTACTCTTTCTGTAACAACTACGAAGATTGATCATCAAAATGGTAAAAAGGAAAAAAGATAGCCAAGTATGAAGATAATTATACAGGTTAGAAAAGCCATTAATGAGACTTGAGAGTTTTTTTTTTGAACATGGTGAGTACTGGCTTATTTGTACAAAGTGGCTGCTCCTAGAGTTTCAGTTGACTTGTCAGTCTCGGAAGTCACAGCTTCTACTGGCCGCTTAAAATGTGATGCGAATCAGTCGAAACTACTCGATTCCTTAGCCTGGCAATTCTGGGGTTCCTATGTTTACTTCTAGGTTCCTTCTTCTAGTTTATCTGTTTGATGTTTATGAATTAGTCATATCATATGGCAGCAAAAATAGATTTTGCGAATAAGGATTTCTTGGTGTTCTTCTGGATGTGAGGCCTTGATTGGAGCCATGCTGAGGCCCGGTGGTAGAAAGATCTGAAGGAATGTTGGCGAGTTGGAAGAGGCAATATTTGTTGGAAGATGATAGGCTTACTTTAATGAAGAGCAGTGTCTCGTGCCTCCTTACGTAGTTTCTCTCCTTTTGTTATTCCTGCTTTGGTTGCCATATGATGGAAAAGTTGGAAAGAGAATGCAATCTTTCGAGGTACGGGGTTTAGGCATAATAGAAAAACTGAGACTTTTCATTTCTGTCTTGGTAAATGGTTGTGGAGGAAGGGCATTATGGTAAAAGTGGTTATGTATAAGTTTGGCAAGGGAATTAGCATTTTGTAGCTTAAGGAAGTGGTGGGCATCTTCGATGTGAGCTTATATCCTTGATTTTTCATTTCTATGTTACTTGCTAAATGGTTGTGGAGGAAGGGCATTATGGTAAGAGTGGTTATGTGTAAGTTTGGCACGGGAATTAGCACTTTGTAGCTTAAGGAAGTGGTGGGCATCTTCGGTGTGAGCTTATATCCTTGAAAAGGTTTACTCTTTTTGGTGTTGGCAGTGGTGGGAGGGTCTGCTTTTGGCACAACTTTCTCTCGACATGCTTTGCAAGTCCTTCCACAAATTGTTTACAATAGCCCTGTCTTATTATGCTTGTCTGCCTGAAGCTGATCCATTTTGGTTGTGTTCCTTAGAACCCTATATATAGAAGAAATGGCAGGACTAGTAAGTAAGTCTGTTGGAGCTTTATTCGACTCGTGTCAACAGGAAGAGCATGCATGAATTGTTACGGAAGGAGTTCTATGTGACGTTTTCAGTCAAGTCCTACTACTACTTGTAATGAACCCTGCTCCTTTCCTTGGAATGCCATAAGGTTACAATCGGAAAGCGGCTCTAATGCAATTTGAATGCCTTTTCAGTTAATCATTGAGGTTTTCTTAGCTGACCTCATAAAGGCACTTTACTCTTTGGGAATTATATTTGGCTGAAATCTGATAGAGCATGTATATGCATTTGCACATATATGGATGACTTAATTCATTACTTTTTATTTTTAAAGGTTGCTGAGATGGAAGCTATCTTGCAAGCAAACAACGCAGCGGTGCCATCACGTGAACATCTTATATCTCTTGCTGAAAAATTCAGGTATCTAATAATGTTTGAGACTTGCTTATATAATTAATTGAAACATCTTTATCTCTTATTCGTAAGCTGGTTGTGATGTATTATGTAATGTGTAGTGCCTCACCCGAGCGGTCTGGGAAGATTACTGTGCAGATGAAACAAGTAAGACCTTTTTAGCTTCAATAATGATGATGACCGGTTGATGATAGTTTTATTAAGGAGTCTGTGCTTGTGTTTGTTGTTTCCAATTGTCCTATATATTTAACTACAGGTGTGGAACTGGTTCCAAAATAGACGGTATGCCCTTAGGGCAAAAGCAGGCGGAAAGCTAAATGTATCATCTATGCCGCGGGATGATTCAGGTGCACTGAAAAGTATGCATCAAGCTCCTCAGCCTCTTTCAGCTCCTTCAGGTTCCCAGAGTTTACCAATAATTATGTGGTGGTTGCTAATACGTGCCTAGCAATAAATTGAGTTATAATATGTATTCACAAATGGTGCAGCTATGGTGAGAAATGTGCCTCAAGCACCTCAACAAGTACCTGCTCCTCTTGGTAAATAGAGCTCATTTTGTATCAAGCTAAATGCATTTTCCGGATTTGGATCGCTATTATGCTTGTTATGATGACATTCCTCTGAAACTCTTTCTTTTGGCTTCTTCATGTTGATGTTATTTTATAGACTCTTGTTTGGTACTTTAAGGCATGAGAGCCACCTTACTTGATACTCGCAAACTATAATGAGCATACTTACACTTTTTCTTTTCTTTGGTACTTTTGGTTCTGTGAGGGTTTAGTTGATAATAAGCTTACTGTATATCTGAACCCATGTTTTCCATTAGTAATTTTGTACAAGCCAATACTCCTTTTTTATGCCATGTGTACAATGTATCCTCTTCTGTAGGTATTTTTCTCGTTTGTTCGATTAAAAGCTCCATCGATAATGATACAAAATGATCAATGATGGTCTCCTGAGATTTTCACACGCTATAGTATGTAAAGTATTAGTATAGTCCCGTATTAATAAATGAAGTACTAGATTTTTAATAGGTACTAGTGGATGCGTAGGACTCATGGCAATAAAGATTGACTTCGAATCGGTGCTTTGATGCCCAGTAAGTTATTTTTTCTTTCCTCTAAGGGACTCTTTGGTGCTTTTCCTTGGAGTTCGTATGACAAAAGCTCCTCCAAAAGTAGTTTTTCTTGTTTGCTGTGTGTGCTGCTTTGGATTATATTCGCACTCTTGACAATCTGAAAAAGAGGAAGAGGAGAATCATGAATGGTTTGTTCATGTTGGAGTCCGTCAATCACCTTTTGCTTAAGAAATTTGGAGATGGCAAAATCTGTGACTGAATGTCTTCATTGCTTGCCTCTAGGATGTCGAAAGAAATCATGGCATGCCCTTTTACGCCTTTGGTGGCATCCTTGGTTAGAAAGCAATAAGCGTAATTCGAAAAGCATGTCTGGTTCTGTTCTAGATGTGAAACAAGTCCCTTTAGAGTCTTTAATTCACGGATGTCTGTCTTTAGGAATGGTTCTGTCATTTTTTTGATAGATTATGTTGATGATTTTGTAGCGTTTAGAGACTGGGTTTCTGCTTATATATTTTCACTGTACATTGGTTCGCCTCAATGCATTTCTTTCTTAATATGTTCTTACCGATAAGAAAAAGCATTTTGGGAGGTTCTTCTATGTTATTCTATCGTACCATCTTACATGTCTAATTTTAAACGGATAATAATGACACATTTTTGGGAGTTGCTTCTCCATTACTGTTCTAGTACTATAAGAACTTTTGAACCCCTGAGAGAGTCTTTTAGTTCTATCAATTTGTGTACCAGCTGCATCTGAAATGAGAAAATTAACTAAAAATAAGATAATGTTTCTCACACACCCAGTGCGCTCCCAAGCCGGATACACATAGGATGCTGATACTTTGGCCTAATTGAAGTATCTGGCTACAAAGACAAACCCCATACCCCCTTAAAAAACAGAACAAAACCACCAAATGCAACAACAACCGCAATGCTCTTATTGTTTTTCCAGCTAACCTAGCATCATAGGAAATGGAGCACTCAAGTTTTTAATATTTCTTTCACGCTTATTGATGAGCTACTCCTAGTTTTCCTCGGTTGTCCCGCATTTTCAAAAAGACTAAATGCTTTGTCTCCAGCTCCCTGAAACGAGTATGCCAATTTGTTCGTGAAGGCACCCTTCACTCCAAGACTTCCTTACTAGCGACTTCTTGCTCAACAGGACTTGAGAGACGAAGGAGACACTTGATGAGTGGAAGGAAACTGAATATTGAAAGTCGCACCAATCAGTAGGGTGTTAAGCTTCCCAATGATACTAAGATAGGAGTTAAACTATCAGCTTATTAGGGTAGTTAAAAAATCCTTTAAGGACGCTATCTTTTTGGTGGAGAGATTTGTAGAAAAGGACAGACAAGAGCTATCTATGCCTTCATTTATTTGAATTTTTTTTTCCAAAGGGGTACTTTGTGGTGTTTTTGGTAAATGAAGAGAGTATGTTGATGTGAATTGTCAATAACTTTAGGATACAACCCGTAACCATTTTCTTTACTAATGGATGGGCTTATAAAGGAGAATAGTACGAGTCTTAATGGGTATACAAGATATACACTTACTAGCTTGAAGGGACAAAAGAAAATATGTTTGGTATTTTTTAGCCTCTTTACTTATCTTTATCTGGTTATATTTTTCTTCCTCTCTTTCGTCGTCTTTCTCTTTATTTTTTGTAAAGGTTCTTGTGATCTTAAGGTGTTATTATGCAGCTCGATTAAGAGGGTGTTTGGCATTGATTCTAGAAAGGTCAGACCTGATTAAATCTAGATTAAATCAGGTTTGAAGTGTTTGGCAAAAAAAAGAAAAGAAAGTAAAGTGATAAAATCTGCTTCAATGTGCTCAAAACTTATGATTTAATCAGTTTTGGAGAATCAGGTTTGACCAAATGAATTACCAAATTATCCTTACATATAAACATGCATTAAATGCCCCCTATGAATTTGAATACTGTATATGGTAATTTTGCCATACTAAACCTACTTTAATCCATTTTATCCAAACACTTACAACAACTTTTATTCTATTATGCTTAAAATGGATTAAAGTTGATTTTAGAAACTGATTCAAATTTAATCACAATCAACTTTTGGGACTCAATCCCAAACGGCCTCTAAGGAAATCTTAGGCATCGGAGATTTCAATGCTGGAGCACTCCATGCTCTTGATTTGCAGTACGAAGAGAGTTACATGATGGAATTCATAGCATCAACTTAAACTTCAATAAATGCTTTTTATGGACACTTGTTTGTATTTATTCTTTTATAATATTTGAGGTGATCACTGCAATAGGTAATTACGTTCAGAATGGGCCTCATCAGAAATTAGTTATTGATTAGGTATATTGCGTGGATGAAAAGTGAAATAAGCAACGCTACATGCTTTGCAGTATGAAGAGAGTGACATGATGGAATTCATAGCATCAACTTAAACTACAATAAATGCTTTTTATGGACACTTGTTTGTATTTATTCTTTTATAATATTTGAGGTGATCACTGCAATAGGTAATTACGTTCAGAATGGGCCTCATCAGAAATTAGCTATTGATTAGGTATATTGCGTGGATGAAAAGTGAAATAAGCAACGCTACATGCTGGACAAAAAAAACCACGTTATCGTCCTGTCCCATTTCCCCTTTTTCTCCTTTCAATCTTAGTATTCGTCTGGGGGATACTGTCTTTTGAGTCAACATTCTCACCACAGGAAGTTTTAAAAGGATACAGATCCAATTGCAAAGCTGTGCTGATATGGCCTTGTGTTCCGCTAACGAGAAACAAATTTATGCTGCATTGCTAATTGATCATCAAATATAGTGTTGTAACTTCAAGTTTGATTGTTCTTGTAGGATGCTGGGTGAGTTTGCTTAGGCTGACATTTTTGTGGCTATTCACATATGATAGACAATGGCTTATGTTGGGGGACAGAGCCATGAGTATTCTAGAGAATTAGCAGAGTCAGTATGATTGCTTAATGTTCTAGATGTCATTCTTACATAGTGACAGAAACTTGATCTAAGTTGTGTGCTTAATTAGGGGACTGTCTATATTAGCCAGTTGCCGGCGTTGAAGTATGATCTATTTGCATCTATGACACATAGCACTGACCTACTTAAGTCTTCAAAATTGTAGAGTTTCTTCCTTTATTTTTTTCTTCTCAAAAGATGTCAGGATCATGTTGACTTCACGCATCATGCTTGAAGATATATTATCCTCGTTTATTTTTTTCTTCAGTTCAAAGTGCTGGAAGGAATGCATCAGAAAGTTCCCAGATGGAATTTGAAGCTAAATCTGCAAGAGATGGTGCTTGGTTAGTATTTCGGGACATTCATGTTTTGGACGTCTAAAGCAGACTTTATACTAACACTTGTTTTTGGAAGTTGAGATAATTATGTTGTCTTCTTTTTGTCAGGTATGACGTCGCGAATTTCCTCTCTCACAGATCTCTTGAGACAGGGGATCCGGTAAGAACCGAAGCTGAATTGGCCTTCATACATAATTTCCTTAACTTGTTTGCACAGTTTTCTTGTAATAGCTCTCTTGTTTTCGTTTGTTTGTGTTTTCTGTTCTTGTAGTACTTGTGCGTGTCTCCTTCACACTTCTTATCCTTGAAGTCATTTCTCATGTATGTATCTTGTGGCCATTTCAGGAAGTTCTGGTTCGGTTTGCTGGTTTTGGAGCAGAAGAGGATGAATGGGTTAATATTCGTAGCCTTGTCAGACAACGATCTCTCCCGTGTGAGTCGTCGGAGTGTGTAGCAGTTCTCCCAGGAGATTTGATACTCTGTTTTCAGGTGCCTAGACTTCTGCAGATAGATTACTTAGCTAGAAGAATTCTCTCCAAAAAATCGAGTGTTATATACTAGTAGGTTAATTGAAGTAATCCTAGTTCAAAGCTCTCTAATTATTTTTCCAGGAAGGCAAAGAGCAGGCTCTTTATTTTGATGCCCATGTCCTCGACGCACAAAGACGAAGGCATGATGTAAGAGGTTGCCGTTGCAGGTTTCTGGTGCGGTACGATCACGACCAATCTGAGGTATACTACTACAACAATTTCCTCACTGTACTGAACTATGGGTAAAATGTTGGCAAAGACTCTCTTTCCGTCCCTCCCTCCCCTTCCCTTCCCTTCCCTCCCCACCCCCACACCCACCTCCCCAAGAGAAATGAGAAAGAACATCTGTGGGTGGCGATTGGTTGAGGCTTATAAACTCGAGTTATCAGTCAGAACTTTTCTGTGAACTATCAGGGCAGACTTGGATGATGTTTGTGGCATATTTGTCACGCATCATTGTGGTAATATATATTACTGGTGCAGAGCATCGTTTGGAGGCTTTGATCATATTTTCGTTGTTTGTTTCAACAGTCCTTTCAATTCCAAAAACGCTTATATGTGTAAATTCGACTTTTACTTTGCTTTCAGGAAATCGTGCCACTGAGAAAAGTTTGCCGTCGGCCTGAAACTGACTACAGGTTGCAGCAACTCCATGCTGCAAATGAGTCCGCAGCTGTAAAGTCGCAGAAAAGTGGCGCCGAACACCATACAGGCAATTCTTTGAGGGTCTATCCTCCAGCTGAAGCTACCCACAAGCTGCCCAAAGTAGAAGCTGCAGCAGTGCTTCCTGCTGCTGCTTATAATAATTTGACTCCAATCGCTGAAAATAAAGTTCAGCAACCGAAAGTTGCTGAGACTTTAAGTTCGAGCAACACAGGAAATTCAAATGTACCACCGGGTAATGCGAGTGGTGAGACCAACACAAAGGCAACCGTCTCTGGCGATTCTGCCCAAAATATGCAGCAGGGATAAGAGGGTGGTTTGCCATCTTTGGCAATTATCTGACCTGAACTAGTACTTTTCTTCCTCACATCGAGATCTCTGTTTGAAGTTTGGTCTTTATGTTGCTCAGAGCGCAGAAGTGGTCGAGAAGCTACAAGATTGAGGACCTAGGAAGCAGAGAGTAGAAACTGCTGAGAAGAAATTACAAGTAAACATTCATGTTGTCATCTGCAACGAATGTCGAATGTTGTCGACCAAGCACAGGTGTGTGTTGGTTAATTTGACTTGCCTATCATGAGTGGCATTTGGTTTGCCTTATCAGAGTTCTAGCAGAATGCTCAGTGGCCAAACTTGAGCTTTAAAATGTGTTTTGGCATGATGGCTTCTCTCGTGAGTTGATCTTAAACCCCAAATCTCTCGCAAAGGCCAAAGGGATCGTTGCACTGTTAACAGTGCACAAAATGAATTGCGCAGTACTCCTTTTAAATCATGGCACCCTCTGAACTCTTTTGAAGTTAGTTCACCTCTGGCACCCTCCATTCAGCGACAAATAACTTTCGGTCAAAATGGTTATTGGCCTTTCAGTTTTGGGCACCTAACTTTATAGCACTTTTCTAGCTTCTCAGAAAAAAAAAAAAATTTAATCACCTACTACAATTGGCGATCATCAATTGTAGTCTCTTTCTTAATGATGAAAAGCATCGTATTATACTCTTTTATTATTAAGTTTGTCAAGAAAGAAGGATATATGTGCATAAAAAAAATGTCTTCGAGTGAATTCAATGAACGAGAAGTGTTGCTACCAATCTAAACATTAGTTATGTAACATCTTCAGAGCCTAAAGAACAATATTAAAGTTGATACATTTTCTTAGTTGTACCGTAACACAACATCCTATTACATGTCGAATATTCTTTAGTGCCTTGTTAAACTCGTGTAGTCGACTAATTTATTAGAGCAGCTTCATCAATTATTAAAATTGAGTGGGATTAGATGACATTCTTTTGTCAAATTAATAACTATTGTTGGCCAAAAAGTGTCCCTAAAGCACTTGTTAGCGACCAATGAATTCGAATTCAACCAAAAAGGGTTGCTCAAGTTTATTTAAACACAATTAAAGTTCGTTAAGCAAGTTGGCTCAACTCACTGAACACTTATGCGGATAGAAACACGTGCACGTTGCCCCCCTCTCCTCCTCTCCGTCTGTCTATTCACTCTCAAGCTCAACATTCCCCCAATTGAACCTCAATATTGTTTCCCACGATGGGGTTCAGATTGCGCGGATTGAAATGCTTAACGGCCGATCATCCGCCGTTGCGCTGTTCGTCGAGGCGGTTGCTAGTGTTTAATAGGTCGATCGCCACCAGCTGCCGAGCGGTGGTTCTGCCGCGATTCGGTGGGCCAGAGGTGCTGGAGCTCCGTCACGATGTAAGCCTGCCTGAGCTCAAGCCCAATGAGGTGCTCGTTCGTGCCCGTGCCGTCTCCGTCAATCCGCTCGACACCAGAGTGAGCTCCTTTTCTATTGCTTGCGCTCACTCTTTTGGTTACTGCCGCCGTTTCACTGAATTTTGAATAATAACCTTAATTTAGTAAATGCTCCCCCCGTTCCACTGGATTTTCCCCAATGACTCTGAGAGAATTTATATGATAGATTTTTGTGCACGTAAACATGGCATTGAACTCAATTAGAGATGATAGATTGTGTATGTATCTTTTGGCAAGTCAAGCTAGGGCAATCACATTTAGAGATGCCAACGAGTACATGTACTAACTATATATTTTATGAATTGACAAAAAGCCAAAGGGCCAAAATTCAAGGGACCGGTTGAAGTATTAGATTTTTGGCAGAGCTTTGCTCAAATTCCTCAATGAAAATCGGCAGATAGGTAGTTTATCTCCCTAAAAACATATGTAGCCGAACAGCAAAATGCAGCTGCTGATACTTTTTTGTGGTAATGCGATGGTTTTTGTTGGTCGAAAATTAGAAAGACCTTCAATCGGTGGTTAATCGTCTCAATAGGTAATTCAGGTTACGTCGGGTTACGCTTAGTTTTTAGGGTTATTTTCGTCTTGCGATGATAGAGCTTTCTTAGTTCGTAAGTGGATTTCTGAGAATCAGCTAGAGCAGTAGTAGGGAATGTTAAAGGGTATAAACATATAACCTATTGCTTAGATTAGTTCCTGGGTAAGAAGTGAATTCCATCATTAAAATTCAAGGACCATATGCATACAAATCAGCATACATAGTTTCACCAAAGCCATACATAGAAGGATGTAGTTGATAGTGACAATTTATAACTAGTTGTCTACATTAAGTAACGCGAGATTATTATATAAAGCATCTTCACTCTTCCCTGAGTATTACGAAGACTTTGTGGAACGTCAGTTAGAAACTTCTGGTATAAATTTTAATCAAAGATTCTCCAGCCATGCCTCGGAATCAGCATTACTTAGCAATATGATTTTAATATCTTTCAGATGCGGTCTGGCTATGGCCGTTCCTTGTTTCAACAACATTTGCCAATTATTTTGGGCCGTGACATTAGTGGTGAAGTTGCAGCTGTTGGAGGTTCTGTGCACTCGCTAAGTGTTGGTCAAGAAGTATTCGGGGCATTGCATCCAACTGCTGTGAGGGGTACTTATGCTGACTATGCAATCCTTCCAGAAGATGAACTTACTCCTAAACCAGCATCAGTTTCGCATGTGGTAAGTGCCCGAGTGTTTGCTATTACTGGAATTTTGAAGTTTTTCTTGTTATGTTAAAGTCATGCTTTGCTTCTATGTAAACATATTCTCCTTGGATTTGATTAGTTCTTAGCTGTCAGTCTTTTATCTAAGTGAGCCTGAATAATACCATAGCGAGTAGACTACAAATTCATTCCCAAAATCTTCTTTACTTTGGAAGTAGTTTCATGCCACCTGCTGACACTTTTCTATGGTCAACTGCACTAAGATATTCTGCTATGTTCTTTGTTTCCACCTCCTCTCTGTTCTCTTGTTCTTTGGTGAAAGATATGTTGAAACTATGTGCTTAGTGAATTTTTCTGACCTGCACAGGAAGCAAGTGCTATTCCTTTTGCTGCCCTGACTGCATGGCGTGCATTAAAAAGTACCGCCAGGATAACCGAAGGGTATGTATATAGCTCTTAGGTTGACATGCAACTGCATATATTGCAACTGCCTCTCTACGAGATTATACTTAGACTCATACAGTTATTATCTGCTTGCTGAGTGTCCTGTTTCTTTATGGAAGCATTGCTTTGTAGCTAATAAATTTATGAGCACTTCTGTGGATTCACTCTGTGGTTTTACAGCTTTGCATTTTTAATCTAATCTTTGCAGACAAAGGGTGCTAGTATTGGGTGGAGGAGGAGCTGTAGGTTGCTCGGCCATTCAGCTTTCATTGGTTGCAGGTTGCCATGTTTCAACTACATGTGGAGCTGAAAGTATAGATCGGCTTTTGGCAGTTGGGGCAGAGCAGGCTATTGACTACACTGCTGAGGTGATGACTTCTTTTGAGTTCTGAGTATGTTTTCTCTCCTGTTGTTCAGATTATGGCACAAAAAGCAGGACAATCTTCATGTGCAGTATCTCAATTTAATTGTTAGTCCCTGTGTCCTTCGTTTTTTCTTTTGTGTTTATTCTTTTGGCACCAAGGGCCCTGTATGTCAAACCAAAGTGAAAAAAAGAAGAAAATTTGTCTAATTTAGTCGTGTGGGTATTTCACGCGCTAAATAAGTGCATATCTTTATACATAGTACATTTCTGGCTTCATTTTAATGTCGCTTGTATCGTTCACTTGTCTCCTTCTTCGTGATAATTCCACCTTCCCACACCCCCCCCCCCCCCCAAAAAAAAAAAAATAATAATAATAATAAAATAAAATAAAACTCGTGCATGTTGAGCTCCCATTGCTGGAACCCCCCAGCAGTCACTCTATGGCTGCTTTCACCACCACCCTGGACACACCTCAGAGCAGCCACTTTAGTCCCAGTACCATCACTGTTCTACTGACAATGCCATTGTCCAGCCCAACCCTAACACCACCATCTCCCCTCCCTTTCTCTACAATAATACATGCTATGTAGCGATGTGACACAAACATAGATATGCTTGCTAGGGCGGGCCCATTATGTGGAGAGGCTGTTTCAGTGTATCACACCCGTGACCTCCAGGTCACAATGGATACACATTACTATAGCGCCAAGCCTCACCCTCAACAAGGATCATTTATTGAATTTTTTATATACTCTGTAAGGTCGTGTATCAGATGATTCAATATTTGGAAACTGTTATTCAATTTTGTCTTACATATCAATATTACAACCATTCGCAGAGGCAGAAGGAATTTTTTTTGGGGAAAAAAAGAGATAAAAAGTAAAGCTACGAGCACAAAAACGGCTATTTCAAGTTATAGGATTCAAATCTCAAGGTATGAAAGAATTGCTGAACCCGGACTGTATATATTTACACGCGTTGTGAGGCAGTGTTGGGCTTGATTTAAAGTTTCCTCGTGATTTGTGCTTCGTATATGCGTTGCATGACTTGTGTACGTGGGGTGCTGGATATTCATTTTGGGTGTAATGGCCTTAGTAGTATCCCTTTTTGGAAAGCTGGCGATTGCTAGGTCGCAGTCACCTAGACTTTTCTGTCGCTGTTTCGGTCTCTTCCCTCTCTATATATTGGAGATACAGCGGATAGGTTTTTGTCTTTTTACAAGATCTTTGGCATCCCATCTTGTACTCCGGTTAAATGCTTGGAGAGAGAGGAAAATAATATAGAAGTGAAAGCGCAGTGAACTAAGGTAGAGGGAATTGATCGGCCTTTTGCCTTATAACTCCTGTCATATCGTTCTGGTATGCATTAATGTTCTTTATTCCACGATTTTACAGGATGTTGAAGTATCACTGAAAGGGAAATTTGATGCTGTGTTGGACACAATCGGTGTACACGAGACGGAAAGATTAGGCATCAATATTTTGAAGCGGGGGGGACACTATATGACATTGCAGGTAGAAATGGGTACTCCCTTTGATTTTTTCACTAATGCGTTCCTTAGCTCTATAGTTGCACTCATAAAGATTGAAAATTGGTCATTATTACTCTAGGGGGAGGCTGCGTCGTTGGCTGATAAGTACGGCATAGCTTTTGGCCTTCCGGCAGCGACTGCCATTTTACTGAAGAAACAGATGCAATACCGATTTTCTCATGGAATAGGTACATAAAGTTATCTCGAGCATCATATTTATATCAGGCTACTTGTCATAATTATAGGTACAAGAGAAGGCTTATTTCAAGTTAAGCGTCGTGTAGGGTAGACTTGAGAAAAATTTTCACCTCTAGTAAGGATCTTTTTAATTTAATGCTACAAGAATGACCTAGATAATATTCGGGGAAAAAGGAATCAGAAGTAATTGAATTGTATGCTCTCAAATATTTAGTTTATATCTATTCTGGGCATAAGGTGCAATACAGGGTACAAGCTTGGGTGATTTATGGCATGTTTGAGACAAAAATTTCTAGCATCTTCAGACACGTATCAGAGAATCTCTGCAAAGTATAGGAATGAGTGCAAGACTCGAGCAACTTACAGCCATTTTCAGCATAACTATTGGCTGAATATACTCACGACTTCTGTAGAGAGAATCAGCACCATCATGAAAGCTTGATTAGTATAATTAAGCGAACGTACTTCTTGATGTCATCCAGTATCATGTTATGTGTCTGGGAGATTGAGAGACACTTTTGATCTGGATTTGCTCTCCATTTAGAGGCATAATTCAAGATATCATGATAGCAGAAATGATAAGACCATGTTATTTGAGCTGGCGTGCAGATTGATCATTGGTAGTATACTTCAAATGTGTGAAACATGGTAAAATGTCCTGATAGTAAAACTATGATTTCTCCTACTAAGCAATTTGAAGCTTCTTTTTATGCGTTCTTTTGCGGTGCTTGGTCACAAAGTTAGCACATGTTTCAATAAAGTTTTTGGGGTGCGTGAATGGATGTTTCTCAATTCTTTCATTTTCATAGTTTACATGTATGGTTTCCGCAGATCAAAGATTGATATCAGATGTAAATCATTTATCAGGTGTTTTACTTAATTTTTAGGATTTTTGACCAAGTTCTTGTGCTTGTCAATATGCATTAACCTGCCATGGTAGACTAGAAGGAAGATGCCAATTGCCATTTGTTGTGCGAGATGCTCCTATTTGTCATTGAACTAATGCCTTCGAATCTAATGGTGTAGAATATTGGTGGACATACATGAGAGCAGACCCCGAAGGTTTAGATAAGATCCGCCGGCTATGTGAGGCTGGTAAGCTGAGAATACCTGTGGAGAAAACATTTTCCATTACGCAGGTGAGGGATGCCCACGAGGCGAAAGATAAGAGGCGAATTCCTGGTAAAGTTGTCCTAGAAATCGACTAGACATAGTTCAATCTGAACTGAAGAGTTCATGCATTGGCACTGTGGAAACAGACGTTAGATTAGTTGGTTCCCTATACAATAAGTACCATTTTTTTTAAACACGAATTAGGTGAAGTTTTGTGAATGGAAATATTAAGATTGGATCAACATCTGTAAATTCGTGTAGCTTTCTTGTCTTGTAGGTATAGCTAGACATTGAGTAGTTTACATGACTGCATGCTCCTCTTGTCCGAATTTGAATGAGAGGATGGTGATGAAGTAGAATTTTACACTAGGGAGATTATAAAAGAGCGATTCAGCTGATATGTTGATACTTGGCCGGACACCGACTACTCTAGCTCAGTCACTAGCACTGAAGTCGCCTGGCAATTTTTTTCATACTAAAGCTGGTGGCAAATCGGTGCGTCACAAGATCCTATTAATGAAGTTATGTTTCGACAGTACAGAATGCAATTCTGGAGGAGCTTCTGGTAATTTAGTCCACACAGAACTGCAAAAAAGCAATAATATTAGGAGTGAAAAAAAATGAAAAACGTTGCACTCACCTCTTTCAAAACTTTAGTTCTCAACAAACATAGTAGCTAGGAGTGATATGTTGACCCTTGACTGATTCACGTTTAGAAATTCTCATATCAGAACCACTCACCATTTGGATTTGTTTGACTTCTGAGCATCTTCATAAGCCTGGGCACGCCAAAACCTGAACATATCAAAGAAACTCCTATTCCTGGCAATCTGCTCCATTGCTTCCATTTTTAGGTTGAGATGCTCCATTTCTTTTGTCAACTTTTCGTTCTTTTTCTTGACTGCCTGTCAGAGCAAAACAAATTCTCATGGCCTGACACTGTAAAGAGACGCTTAAAACGTCTACATGGCCATCCCCGAAGCAGATGCAGCAAGCCACCAAGTAGCTTTAACTTTGCACGAACCCTAATGTCTGCTTCTATTGCTTTCCACAATCATATACAATATACGTTCTACAGTACTGACTGAAATAGAAGAACTCGAGTAAGTTACCTCCATTTCTTGCCTGCGCATTTCCTCCTTTCTAGCCTCTGATCTAGCACCCCTTTGCACCTCATAGATCAGGGCGACTCCTGCAACCTGAAATAAACTTGAAGTGGATCGGTATAGCTACTTATTCTTCACATTTTACTTAGTAAATAAATAGTAGTAGTAGTAGTAGAAACACTAAATTGCGGAATTCAGTACTTAGGTTAGGTTACCTACTCATAGAGCTCATAGAGTATCAGTTAAGTGGGACAAAAACTCACAGTGAAAACGAAAAATTCCCCAAGAAGATCTGCAGCAGCTTCAACAGCTCTTTCCTCATTCAAAGGGTGTATCCTGATATCAGTCGAACGTCCATAAATCCGTCTTTGCATTTGTATCGAAACTTGATGGTTTGCCCAATTCCAAGATCATTGCGTAATGGTTGTTATTCATGGAGCGGAGCAGTGTTTTTGAACATCCTGTAGGCTTAAGTAGAATGATTCCAGATTCCCCTACAATAACGTCTGTGTTCTAGGTCTAAAACACATAAAAATGCTGCATAGACAAGGCAGTATGAGGAATGCTGTTTAGCAATTTTCGCAAATCCTTTCATAGCAATTTGCTGAATGTGTACGTCTTTGTTTTATTGCGGCGATTCGACTAATTTTTTTCTCTTAATCTCACAAAAAAAAAAAAAACCAAAGCAAGAATAACAACCGCACAATCAACCAAAGATTATAATCGATCCAAAATGCAAATATCAAAGCGAAGGTAAACCTGAGCAATTGCCGATGATGAAATCGCGAAACTTGGGGTGCAGGCCAGCACCCTTCTTGAACCTGGCGGAGATGGGCTTGGCGAGGGTCCTTATGGCCAGTGTCCCGAGCATTACCGCTGGAATAATCATACTCGATTACTAACACTAATATTAAGGCAGTAGGAACAACAATGATCATCAACCCTCAAAGCTACTTTTGGTTTAACTTAACGTTTGATGGAAACTTATAGCACACTTGCATGTCGAGTCAAGCTTCTTCGTTAACTTGATGAGAAAGAAAAGCTCGTGACTTTATCCATGAAGTTGCCTCGCATCGCGAAACCAGTATAGCTCTGAATCCCCTTTCAAGCTTTGATCAAAAAGAAAAACCCTACCACGGCCTATCTTAGCCTGCTGGGGACGTGGGACACCCTTGTCGCTAAAGGTCGTGACCGTTTAGAAATTTTCGTAACATCGGTGCATTTATAAGTCGTCGACATTAATTTGTTGGTAATAGGAGACTAGAAGGTTGATCCAATAAAATTCTGATAATTTGAGAGGCGAGAGGACATTTCAACTCCCTAGTATGCTAATCAATCCCCTCCGGAACAGTCATGTGGCAGATGGGAATGACCGTCCATTTTCAATGAATTTTTTTGAACGGGAGTTTCATTTTGACTGAGGTTTTGAAAGTATTTTGCACGAAATTTACTATTTGGTTGCTTTGGCAACCTCAAAAGTGAATCTGTAAAATTTTAATAGACAGGGAGGGGCTCTAGACTAGTTGTTTTGTCAAATTTACAAGAGGACTGCCCCCCACCCCCCAACCCAAAATTTTCCGTTCATTTTTTTTATCCCAAATTTGTCTTATATTCAAGTAATTAATTTATAACTTTTGCATTTTAGGCTCAATTCGTAAAAGTAATCAAACATTAATTTTTATGAATTCTAAAATTTTAAAATGAAGTACTTTAAGTTTCGTGTCATCTTGAAGTTCTTAGAGTAAAATGCATCGATGGTCACTGAACTATGATCCCTTTCTCATAAATAAAAGTCACTTAACTTTTTTGTGTGCCATTTTGTCTAATTTGACTAATGGTCACTCAAATTTGTCTAAAATTTGTTCATTTTGACCATTCGTCAGTCGTAGTTAAATATTCTCCGTTTAAGTGATCACATGATGCGCACATGAGGCATCACAACAGGGGCAAAACCGTCACTTCAATCTCTCTCTTTCTCTCCCTCCCCTGTTCTCCTTTCCCAATATTTACGACTGTTACATATTTTTCTCTTTCTTTTCCTTTTGTGTTTTTTCATTTTCGCCACCATTCCTCGGTCAGCGGCTCAAGATCCATCAAAAGGGAAAGGCATCTTGGACGCCGGTGCAAGCATGTCGGTGGTTGTCGGTGCGGGCTCGTTGATGATGTGGGTGATGGCTATTTTCTCTCAAGCACACACAAACGCGCAGATCTACCACCAGCAAATCTGCCATTTTCACAGATGTCGCCATCTTCCTTACTAATGTCGTCGCCGCCAGCAATTGTGATGAACATCTTTCTTTCTTAAACACGCACAAACAGATCTACCATTCTCTCTCTTCCTCTTGATTTTGGGTGGTGTTTTGCGGCGGGGCTTGGGTGATGGTGGTGGTGTATTTATGGTGTTGACCGGATGGAGGTGTTATATTGCGGTGGCGAATTTTGGGTGGTGTTTGCGGCGGGGCTTAAGTGGTTCTAATTGGGTGATGGTGGTGGCTGGTGGTAGTGTATTTATGGTGTTGAGCGGATGGTGGTGTTGTACTGTGGTGGCGGATTTTGGGTGGTGTTTGCGGCGGGGCTTGGGTGGTTTTGATTGGGTGATGGTGGTGTATTTGCAGTCAGAGCAGTTGGTGGTGTTGTATTGTGGTGGCCGGTGGTGGTGGTGTGTAGCAGGAAACAGAAAAAAGAACAAAGAGCTGAAATAAAATTCATTTTTCGGCGCTAAAAGGTTTAAAGCATACTTTAATGTTTTTTAGTGACAAAAAGATAATTTTAGTGATAAAAAGATACTATAATTAAGTTAAATTAAGTAAATAAAAAATTAGGTTGGTGAGACGATTTTGTCCCTGAATTAAGGGTCATGTGCCTCACACATGACCACTTAACGAGACTCTTCTTAATGCCAGCTAACGAAATATTTAAAGGGAGCTGATCCGTTGATAGCGCTAGTAAAATAGGAGATTTTGTTAGCGCGATCTGGCTATTCACGCGCGATCTATGGACGGTCCAGATCTTTTTTTTTGCCTTTTTTTAGTCCGTCCGCTACATTATGTAGCGGACGATATTTTGACAAATAAACCCCTCAATTCTCAATTATATCTGTCGCTACATAATGTAGCGGACAAAAAGAGACAACCCGTACCACCGTATGTCAGATCTGAAAATAGAGAGACAACCCCTTTTATATCTGTCCGCTACATAATGTAGCGGACAGAAAAAGAGACAATCCGTACCAAATGTCAGATCTGAAAAAGAGAGACAATCCCTTTTAGTTTCTCTCTCTTCATCTTCTCCCTCTCCCTTGTACTCATTGTCTATGTCATATTATGAAGATCAGAAGATGGCAGATCTGCAAAGGAGGCCGTCATGGATGGCGGGAAGTAACTGGGGGAGGGGAGGGTAGACGGCGGGCCCACGGAGGACGTCCCACGACTGCGTCTTACGGTGGTGCGCCGTTGCCTTCTTTTGCGGTTGTTTAGAGAGATATGGGATCAACTTTTTGAATGCACAAACCATTTGACCTCATCGTCAGCAATACTTCTATTCTCAAAACGATTTCTGGATTCAATTAGGAACAGCAATGTGCAAATGCTATGGAGTTGAACCCGAAACCGCCAGACCCAGATACCCCACTCTCTCTCCGTTTCTGGTTTCTGCCATTGGACCATTCCATGTGTAATGACAGTTCAAGCCCTCATTCTTCTTGCGGAAGTTCAAGTATACCATACTCAGGTTCCTTTGAATGACAAAACATAACCTTGATCATTAGTGATTTCATCGTGAATTTTCTTAGTGATTACATGATCTTGCTACTTGTCGATGGTTGACAATATTAGATCTTGCTACCGTCCACACCAAACCCAAACCTAAATCTAATCTATATAAGATCTTGCCGTCCCGAAATCCACCCACAGCAGTAGCTATCGCCGTCGCCACTTTCAACATCACCTTGTGCCACTCTCGACTTCGTCACCTGCTGCCGCATCTAGTTCCACTAAGTATATTTGTAAAATCACGAGGAGAAGAAGAATAAAAGCAAGAAAGAAAAAAACAATAGAAAGAGGAGATGAGAGAGAGAGAGAGAGAGAGAGAAAAGAAAGGGCGGCTGCTATTATTCCAACAGTCTCTGACAAAAATAAGAACAAGATAGGTTTTGGTCGTCCGCCACATTATGTTGCTGACAAACGTAGGAGTAATATGGTAAAAAGATTTGTCCGCTACATAATGTAGCGGACAGACGTAGGGGTAATATGGTAAAAAAATTTATCCGCTACATAATGTAGCGAACAGACTTTAAAAAAATATATAAAAAAAGGTCTGGACCGTTCACAGATCGGGCGCGGACGACCAGATCGCACTAGCAAAATCCCTTATTTTGCTAGCGCTGTCAACGGATCAGCTCCCATAGTTAAAATGGACAAATTTGAGAGTTTAGTGGCCAAAATGGCACAAAAAAGTTGAGTGAAAAAGGAGTCATAGTTCAGTGGCCATTGGTGTATTTTACTCAAGTTCTTAATCCAAAGACACGGTCAGTTCTCTAGTTCTTACTCAAGTTCTTCAATTTGTGAAGGCCATGACATTTACTACTTGCAAATGACCCAAGATCAAAATCTCAGTCGTACGGGCAACCCAAAACTCACCCCGGCCATCGCCCGGACTAATAAATATGCCGAGATTCACTACAATCAGGTTGGTTCCACTAACTTGCCATTTCTTCTTGAACGACTCGGCCAACAACTCTCTCTTTTCTGATACTACAATGCTCAACTTCACACTCGGAGATAACTTTTGGCGGGTCTCGTAACAACATCTTAGGTTTCTCGATGATCGATCGAAAAATAAAATCAAGAAAGAATGAATAGCCGAATTAGTAGGTAAGTTAGACAACAATGAAACCAATTCCTGATGGTATTAGGCTGCGTCTCTCCACCAGAGGCAATGCGTGTATAACTAACAAAAGCACATGCAAACTTAATCGATGCAAATTATAACAGAAGGAAAAAAAAAAAGGAAAAGAAAGAGTTTACAATGAAAGTAAAAACAAATACGTGGAAGCAGTAGAGATGGAGTAAAAATACTGACGGTTGGATATTTCAGTAGAATGGTTAGAAATTAGAATAATGGAATGGGAAATAAGTTTTAATAGTAGTCGAGTAGAGTGGTTATCTAAAATACTAAAAATTTTTAACAGTGACCTTGATTAACCTTTTGTTTTAATTTGAAGTTAGTATGTTATGTAAGGTTTAACTAGAAGTTTCGTAAAGACTTAGCACGAGAATGCTCTGCTTTACTGATCGTATAGATTACTCTTAGTAGTAAAAGCCAGAAGGATCCACGCCCCTTTGACAAAAAGAACCATCTTTCAACCATGGCCCATGGGGATTTAGAAGGTTAGAAGGGAAACTTCTTCTTTTTAGGCTGAATGAGATGGGCTAACTAATCGGAGGAGGACGTGACATGTAACGTGTGTGTGCATGTATTCGTGCTCGCGCACGTGTATAAAGTAATATATCATATAAATAAAAGAGTATGATTAAAACTTTTTGGTATAAAGTAAATCAAAGTAAAGTGAATATTATGAGATAAAGGTTACAGAGGCTTTAGTTGATATAAACGTACTTATAGTGTTTTTCTATGTAGTCTTTATATGGTCAATTATTTCTTTTATATTTTTTAAAGAACCGGTAAAAAACACAATATATCAACCGATACGTAGTTCTCGGCCGGTACAGCGGTTACATAGCAATATTTTGGCCGGTTCAAAATGTAAGGGCTAGTGTATCAGTCGAAGGTAAAAACGACACGTACCGATTTGTACAGTTAGTACTGATACAGTATTGATAACTATGATAATAATAATTCAATTAAAATCGAGAGAGTTTTTTGTTTGTTACCCATAAAAAGAAAGCAAATGAAGATACTACATTCATAGAGAGCCATTACTCCAACTTTACAAGCCATACATTTAATTTTTGGGTCTGGCCCAAGCTGAGAAGCCCAGTTGTTGCGGTCAACCCACCGTCATGCCCGGTTGTGGCGTGGACCACCTGACCCTTTGGCATGTGGGTGGAGATTTATTTGCCCCTACGAAACAAATAAGTGCTTAGGTAGAGCTTCTGCTGAAGCTAATAAAAGTTCCCCATTTTGTCAAGCGTCTATGTTACGGTGCAACTCTTTTTTGGTGGTCTGGAGTGCATTATACCTTTTGATTTAATTTGCACGGCTGCGATATTTTATCCTAAAATGACCAAATCTTATTGCCGAATGTCCATTAATGTGCCCGCTCGCGAAAACCAGTTCACGATTTTGCATCAACAGCGGTGATTTTACAAATTCACTCTACCTTGTCGGACGCAGCCATTGACTGTAAACTTTGACTACCAAGTGATAGATTATTGGAAAAAACACATAATGCATTTTTAAACCGCCACTCTGCACCATAGAAAATGTAAAACACGTTTGAGTTGATTCCTTATTCTTCTTATATTCATTTAGATGTCCAAACTTTTCATAGAGTGTTAAGATGATGAATAGAAGATATAGAGCGATACAGAATCAATTATCGCGATCGATTATAAGTTTTAATAACTATATATATCTGCCTCCAGTAGTTCATCCTTCTATTCTATCGGTTTTATCAAACGACCCTCGACGATGGGGACCAACATTCCGAAACCCTGCGTACGTGGTTAAAGTTCCTTGCCAAACATGGCACGAACGTACGATTGAAGGAGAAGAGGCCCCTTCCTCCCAAACTCACCTTTCGTCACGGTTGGCTCAAGCCAAACTACACTTTTGTGAGGGCCCCCTCAACATTTTGGTACACTAAAAATTTAAAAGTAGTATTTAATGCAGAGTTTGCTTTTGCCCTGAATGGTTGCTTTTTTCCCCTTATGTGGCGTAAATGTGGCTGGTCAAAGCCCTCCCCTTCAAGTTATAAAACCCTTTGACCAACTTTTTTGTTATTAATTTTTTGCCGTGATCACTTCACTTCGAAGTTAGGGCTCCCCCCTCGCTGTCTTTCCTTAACTTTCATTATGAACCCCTCTCTCCAGCTTAACCCTTAGTACTATTATTGAAACAGCTAATCAAAGTCGTCCACGTCGGCATGGACTCGATTCTGTCTTACGTGCCAACTTATCCTTTGCTAGACAAAATGCTGAATGGTGGAGACTGGCACAGAGGATACCAAAGCTCCGGTATCTTTTATTGGCTCACGCGCTCATGCTGCGCAGCTTTCTATGTTGTGCGTGGAAGCCTAGTAGTACCCTGGCAAGTAGTAGCACAGAATTTGCCAAACAGGCTCGTGGTTTCACGGACGGTTGGGAACCACTCTCAGTTCAGGCGCGTGCGTAACCCATCCGACAACATAAATCTTAAATATTCGAGCAGTATATATCCTCTTAAATTATCAAAGCACCAATGGTAGAATTTCTCCTACTGTAATGATTTCCAACCTATTTGGTACTTTTGAAAGTATATATATGAGTGAAATAGCATAAGAAAAGAAGAGAACAGACCATATTTTACAATAACTTGTAAATTGTAGTATGATATTCTACGTCAGGAGGATTTGTAAATGGTCTAGTAATATTTTGTTCATGAACTTATAAATACATATTTTGGAATAAACTTATGGACATTTTTCAGTGCTATTAGAGTTGACTTTTAAAAGTTTGGATTGAACTGTTTAGTCGGGCTACTTAAGGTTAAAAATGCAGGCTTAAATAGGACGGATCGATTGGGCTGTTGATATTATCTCACAAAGGGTTAAGATAAATATTTTGAGTTATATGTGACTAAGGTTGATATGAGGCCTAATTGAGGACTCTCTTATTTAATCTATGATGTTAATTCTTTCTCGTTTTGACAATAACATCTTGTTCTATGGAGTTAAAGCCTAATATACGAAAGATATTAGCGTTTTCATGAGTCTACCACATTATCAATTATGTTTAACTTAATCTCCCTTTCGTGGCCACATATGTTTTCAGTAAAAAAATGGAGTTATAAGAAACAACAATTGTGATTTATGATTTGCTTTATAAGCTTGCTAACGAACTAATAATAAATACCTCCATAGACTAGTCTTTTAAGATAGAGATAGTATCTTATAGTATTGAGACCTTGCATTCGAACTATGAATCGAGTTGTTGTTATATGTTTTTTTTTCATATTTGATAAAAAGCCACAAAGCTAAATTCGTTTGAGCTAAAATGAGAGAATTCATATTTTTAAATGATACGAGAATTAAGAGTTTCTTTCGCTTTTTTTGTACTAATAATTGTGACAGACACAATCTAATCGTGGTAGCGTGGCAAAAAAAATAAAACCCAAGTAAAGAGCAAAATTCATTTGACAACTCGAGAAGACTCGAAGGTGTTTGTTCTTCACGGAAACGAAGCGCGTGGGTAAAAGACACCCCAGCGTCTGTCAGATGGCCTCTTTCTCTAGGACTCTCGTCACGTGCATCCTTGGATTCGTCTGTCTCGCTCACCTCGTCCCTGTCGACTCCCATGTGCCCCCCGTCCCCAAAACCAACCCTCCTCTCCCCCTTAATATCGGAAACGCCATTCTCGTCAAAAACGGCCTAGTGTCGTCCTCCTTTAACTCCGTCGAATTGGCCAAACCTAACAGTAACACCCACATTACACGCACATACGGATTGACATTACCAAGACAGTACTTTGGGCCAAACTCTGTTTATGTTATCCTCTCGTGTCCTGTCGTCCCCTATGAACTGGCCACGTTGCAAGGAAGATTTTATTCCATGCACTCTCTCTCTCTCTCTCTCTCACACACACACACCGGGATTATGTTAACTTAGCCCTTAATCTTCTTCACCATTCAGTTTTGTCTGCACTCAGGTTCGCGATGCCCTCTAGCTCGGTGCTCCTCCTGCCTGCCACAGCATTCCACCACCATCGATTCCATGCACTAACAGTTTCTTAAATTTCTTAAGTAAGAGCCGAGCCATGTGAGAGTTATGTGTACTTGTACACAAATGGAAAGTCTCGTGCTATGATTGGTTTGATTCATAGCACCAATTCTTAATATATATTGTGTTCTAAAATAAGGTTCACATAACCTAAAAATAAAATTAGATTGGATTGGATTTATTACTAAGGCCATAACTTAACGTCAAAGATCCATGGTGAATTGATGCCTTGACTAATTTGAACTTAATTTTACGAGTGTGGAGCAGTCGTTGCTCATTTGTAGAAAAATATGTAGCTTTTTTTTCATATTCTTTTTGTTAGATACAATACTAAATGATATTTTCAGACTAATTTTTAACATCAATCAACATGAATTTTTTTTTTAGAAACGACCCTAAAGACACGCTCCTATATTCGTTTGGTGCATAAAAGTTGTAATTACGTTGAGTGAGGATAACATGTGAGGGATATCAAAGCAAAATTTTTTGAGAAATTTTTGTTAGACCTCAAAAGGAGGGCACAACGGTCATGTGCAATAATATCTGGTCAGGATGACTAGAAATTACCACAGCAAGTACCCCACTCGTTACATTTTGCTACAGACAAGCAGAGCATTTCGTCATCTTCCTCCCTTTACCTGTCCAGTTCCCCATTCTCCCTCTCTCTCTCTCATCCTTCATCACTCCATCTCCCTGCAAAACCCACCATACAAGAAAGACCACAAAACTTTATCTCGCATTCAGTCACCCTCACTCACTCACTCACACAGCCCTTTCTTTATCTCCTGTCAATCGCTCACCACTCATCCCTCATTTTCATGTCGTACATTGTTCCCATCATGTCCGCAATTATAAGAAATCTCCAGTGAGAATCCATGGATGTCTCGGACGGTAGACCCAACCGCACTGTAGGCAGTACAAGCAGTAACAGCAACGAGCTCTTCATTTGCTTCAACTCGCGCCTCTCGTCTTCTTCCTCCTCTTCCATGAAGATGTCGTCCAAGTCGATCTTGAGCCCAGGCAGAGCGCGCGACCCACCAAGCTCCCTATCCACATCTGTCAGCCGGCGGCTCCGAACCAACGGCAGCATGAAAGGCGGCCAAGCGTCGCCCATGTTCCCCACCGGCGGCAAAAAGCGAGGCTGCGCTTTCGAAAACCCTGAACCCTCTTCCCCGAAGGTGACCTGCATCGGCCAAGTTCGTGTTAAGACTAAAAAGCAAGGGAGGAAGATGCGAACGCTCTCCAAAAGGCACAATGGGGAGGCGAGTTTTAGAAAAATAGAGCAAGCCCGTGACGGGATATGTCGGAACCAAAGCCAAAACCAGACTTGCCAAGCGAGTTCGAGCAGCCAGTATCAAAACCAGCAGCAGCAGGGGTTTTTGCCGCAGAAGAACCAGAGGTGGGTGATTTGTGAAGCTTTAAGAGCTTTTGGTGCTGAATTCAGCTGTTTGTTTCCTTGTAAGTCTTCTTGCTTTTCAAATAGCGAGAGGGTGAAGGAAGAGAAGACGGCGGCGGTGGAGGAAGATGGCGAGCAGGGTTCGTGCGGGGCGATGTTTGCGAGGTGGTTGGTGGGGTTGCAGGACGGTGAGGGAGGAGGGAAAGGGAGAGAGATAGAACTGGTGGTTGGAGGAGACGAGGAGGAGAGAAGTAGGGAGCTAATTACTGAAAGGCTAGTGAGGAATTCGAGAAGGCATGTATTTGATGAGATTGTGATTGCGGAGGAAATGTGTGAGGCTAAGGGTGGGGACGATGAACAAGAGGAAGCTAGAGTGAGCGTTTGTATTCCACCGAAGAACGCGCTGTTGTTGATGAGGTGTAGATCTGATCCTGTAAAGATGGAAGCCCTTGCTAATCGGTTCTGGGAGTCCCCAGTTGCTAATGTCGAACATGAAGATGAAATGGATTGCAAGGAGCAAGGTATAGAAAGTGAAGATGAACCAGAAGACGTGCCTGTGTTCGTTGCGAAAGAATCTCGAGGAGAAAATGAACACGAAATAGAGCAAGCAGAGCGAAACCGCAAGACGGTGTTTACTGAAATCCTCGATGGTGAAGAAGAGCCATTAGAAGCAGAGGTAGCCGTACCACTACCGGGCAACCTACAGCACGAAGACGAAGAAGAAATTCCAGAAGAAATCTCCCAAGTTAATGCGGATTTACAAGAAGAAGAAGATCTAGAAGAAACAGAGGTAAACCAACAAGAAATGGAAGAAGAAGAGAACGCATTAATTAGCAGTAACAGTCCCAATGAAGAAGAAGAGTCACTAGATCTAGGAAGTACAGAAAATGAAGAGGAGAATAAAGCAAGCAATCCTGCAAGTACAGACGAACAGGAGGTACAACAATACAGTGAAGCAGAGGAAGAAGTAGGAGTAGAAAAAACAGCAACAATAGATGTCGAAGCTGAAGCTGCATTGGTAATAGAAGCAAAGACAGAGGAATCAGATTTGGAGAAAAAGATTGAGCAAATACCTTTTGAAGAGGAAGAGATAGTGACCCATGAGAGGTCCGAATCTGAATCCGAATCAGAAGAAGAAACCGAACAAGAAGTTGAAGATGAAGGCACAAAGTCAGAAGAGAGAGAAGCCGAAATGGAGAGCCAAGCAGAGGAGGTGGTGGAGGTGGAGAGAGAACGGAAAAGCGATGTCGTCTTGCCGGACTGCCTGTTGCTGATGATGTGCGAGCCAAAGCTGTCAATGGAGGTATCGAAGGAGACGTGGGTGTGCAGCACGGACTTCATCAGATGGCAACCGGAGAAGAAGCAGGTCAAAGTCAAACCAAAGAACAATGGAGACGAGGGCAAGAAGAGGGTCAGCGTAGACTCTGAGAGACCTCCAGCCCAGCAGCATGTTTCACAGCAGCAGCCGCCGCGGTCGTCGTGCTCCCTTCCGGCCACGGCGGCGGCGGTGGCCGGAATGTCCATGGCCACCATGATCGAGCAGAAGCTGGTGAATGCCGTGGGGTACGAGCCGTTTGTGCTGACGCGGTGCAAGTCGGAGCCGATAAGGACGGCGGCGTCGAAGCTCGTGCCGGACTCCTGTTTCTGGAAGAACAGGAAGCTTGAGCCGCACCGACGGTCTGCGTTTGGCGTCGGCGCGGCTGGGGTTGGGTTCTGAGCCGAGCTAAGTAGAAAATTAGAGGCATCTTTACGGCATGGTTGGTCCAGTAGTAATTCCCGTGGTTATTTTTTCTTCTTTGGCTTGCTTGGCATAATGTTTGTACATGTAACAATTTTCAAGTTTCAATTAGTGCATTTTTAGTGACGATCTCCTTGTGACTGCCTCCAAAAACAAAAACAAAAATCGAGGTCTCGAGCTGCTTAGTTACTCACTCCCTCTCGTGAACGACATTTTCTGTTTTTGGTAAGTAGGAAATAACGCTGAAAAGATAAGAGTTACAGGATTTTGAAAGATTAGCCTTATGACTTCATATTCAGCAAAATAACGGCATGATAGACCATGACAAATCACATAACATGAACATCTATCGACAACATTATGGGCCTATAATCTCATTATCTCAGACAACAAAAAAAAAGAACATGAAGCCAAACATATGTCCAACAATGAACAAGTTTGGCATCGGACCCGGAACATAGTCATTTTCTGGATATGAACGGAAAAAAAAAGTGTCGAAAGAAGTTTGTTCAAACTCGGGTAAAGAAAATATGTGCAACAATGACAAGTTTGTCTAGTTTTTGAAACGTAATAGGGAGTCAGTTATGTGAGCAACAATAGAAAATTTCTAAAATATGTACTTAATTTTCTCCAAATTAGTAGAGTTGTAGGGCAAGAAATGAATTGCTTTCAGCCTTGTGTGTGTGAAAACATCCTAGTACCTATTGTTGATGTATGTTTCCTCGTTGGATTGTTCTCTTCGAGAGAATCAAGAAGGGTAGAAATTTTGTCTTATTTTTAACTCTTTATTCATTTATATAGAACCTAAAAAGGCACAACCCTTCTTCCCCCTCCCCTCCCCTCCCCTCCAAAAATGGAAAAAAAGAAATACTTAATTACATAAATAAGAATCTCTAAATCAAGAAAATCAACAATCACGTGCCTCCAGGCATTTAAAAAAGGAAAAAAATGAACTTGGAACATATGCACACAGAAGACTTTGAGAGAATTCCAGAGTAGAGACAGATAGAATGAGATGGGAGGGGAGGGGAGGAGATGAGACAGGCTGGATTGTGTGGGGGGAATCCGTTGCTCATATTATCTTCCATTAGATAAAAGTTGCAGAACATGTGAACTTCACCATTTTGGAACACCCCCCCCCCCCCCCCATCTTATTTGCAAAATCAAAACACACAAGAATTTCATTTCTTACACTTTTCAAGGTTTTTTTAATCTTTCTTGACTCCAATCCTACAGCAAGATGACAAAAATGATGGGTTTGTGTTCCCTTCCCTTTCCCATCAAATGATTGCTTCAACAGCCCCCTGCAAAAAAAAGAAAATTCACAAAAACACTGCCTCAGTTCAAGAAAATTATTGTGTGATTTGGGAGTAAAGATTCTATTAGTTAAGAAAATAATGGGTGCTTCAGCCATCGATCGACGTTCTGAAGTTTCACCTTTTCCGTTCCCTTTACATTCATCGGTTATGAATTTGGTAAGTAAGGAAAATATTGGATGGTTCAGTGATCAAATGTGGACGTCTGAAGTTTTAAGCTCTACCATTTCTCTTATGTCCATGTAATCGTTTATCGGTGAGTCGATCAGTAGATAGAAGGATCAGTTGGTTCATTATAAAAATATACTTGAAAAGACTAAAGATGAACAAATCGACAGCGAGAGACCGTATTAAAACCTAGGCCAAAGAGAAAAGAGAAAACATGCAATTTATCCTGCAAAAATTCAGAAAACACTATTTCGGAGAATCATATTCTCAGATATTTCACCTTTACCGGTTGCTCACTTTTGTTCTTTAGGTTTTCGAGGTAGTGCACGAAGACAATTGACACCCAAAAGTGATAAAAGGAACTGAGATTAAAAGAAAGCGAGAGCAACAACAACAAAATCAAGAGGGTGGGGGTAGTGGGCTCTATATGCTTTGATTACAGCCTTTTACTGCAGCTCTTTTCTTCCTCACCATGCTTCGATTGTAGCATGCATTACAACCCCTGCATGTGATCTCGAAACCCACCATGACTTAATGCACCTTTGGAGCTTTACCAAATAATTATTGCAAGAAAGAAGACGTCTACGTTGCCAAGGCCCAAGGGCAAGGGTCAGCTTGATAAAGCAATTGGTCGATGGCTACTTCCATTCTTTCTGAAAATGAGGGCAGAAGTGGATAAGAGGTTTACGTAAGCGTAAGCGCTATGCGACTGCTGCTACTCTTCTCGCTTTCAACAATAATTGCGTCCCAACTCAAGTTTTTTTTTGAAGTTTTGTTTTGTACACTTACGAGATTTCTGTATTCTATATTCTGTTTTTGGTTTCCAGAATTTAGTATTCAGTTCTAAAATCGTATTGTTTACTTTTTCTTTTTTCCGTATCTAGTTTTTCAATTTTTTCTGTACGTTTATCATTTTCATTTTCGTTTTTACTAACTTTTTTCTGAATCAATTCATTAATGGACCCCACTATTTTCATTTCTAGGAAGACCTAGTGAAATGGGTGGTCTAGTTTAGTGAGTGTTTGTTAAAATAGAGCGGTAGATATGAGGGAGAAGATGTGGTATTCTAATTAGGAGAATACAGTTCCACCCTCCCTTTGGGTGTTTTCAGCTTTTTTAATACTATTTGAAAATTTTATCCAAACCGGAACAAAAAAAAGGTGAACATACAAGAAAAAAAAAGTATCTTTTTCATCATCATTACAAAAATGAAAACTGAAAAACGTAAACGTACAGCCCCTTAATTTTTATAATAACTGCATCAGTAGCCCGAAGTCTTACCGCCACACCATGGGTTCAGCATAGAGGTATCGAAGGGCCTGGCTTGGACTGGCGCAGCCTAGCCCAGGCCCAGAGGGCCAGAAAATGGGCCTGGCCATTTAGGGATTCGGGTCTTGGAAATCGAGCCCGGCCCAAATCTAGGAAATAGAGGCCCTGTCCAGGCCCAAGCCTTAGGCCTTAACTTTAGGGCCGGGCCGGATCTTTTTTTTTTAATTTCCTTTTTTGTGTTACAAAAATATTCATTCACGAAATAAATACAATTAATAGGTCCTAAACCATTCAATATCTCTCTCGTGGCTAATGAAGTGCATTAGAACTTTATTTTTACTCAATTTGAGAATATTTATTAGCAACAAAGAGTAATTTTGTTCGCAAAAAGATAATTTTTTCACAAGAGAAAATATAACTTTTAGTCATGAAGTTTTTTGTTATCTAAACTCAACAATGGATACCTACAAAACTTTTTTCAATGATATCTCTAAAAAATTTCACTCATACATACATCTAGCTTTGCATTTTATGTAGTATTAGGTATCTCATTAAAAGCATGTATCATTAGACCACTTTTACCATGAACCTTCACGTGCTTTTTTGGAGTTATGTTCTCCATTTTATTGCCTAAATTGTGTTGTTTCTAGTTCATTGACAAACAAACATATATTTTCTCTTTATAATTTCATGAAACCAATACACAGGAGCTTTGTAAGTAAAAATAGATAAAGAAGTAAGAACCATCATCATGAGCTAAAAAGAAATGTGCATGTCCAAAAAGTTAAATAAAAAGACAAAAATATGAGGTAGAGAGAAAATGGGCGCGAGAAAGAAGTGGAAAGAAAACAAATATCTAAAAATAGTTTAGGGCCAGAACCGGGGGCTGGGCAAGGCCAAATTTGGAAAATATTAGGTCTGGCCCTGGCCCAAGGCCCTAAAGGTTAGGACCAGCACTATTCATCTTTAGGGCACGGCCAGCTCGGGTCTATTTAGGGCCGGGCCGCCCTTTTTGACATTTCTAGTCCAGCATGTAGTTGGTAAGACCATATACCATTTTGGGGTCAAATTCGTAAACCCCCTACGAGTTCAGCCGAATAGCACTCCTAAAGTGTCGAGTTTCGTAAACAACTGTAGCTCTCTTGGTCGCCGGGGGAGGGGAGTGGTTTATGGAACTCGACACTTTAGGAGTGCTATTCGGCTCTACAAGTTCAGCCAAATAGCACTCCTAAAGTGTTGAGTTTTGTAAAGAGTTCAGCCGAATAGCACTCCTAGTGTCGAGTTCCGTAACCCCCTCCCCCCCCCCCCAACAAACTCAAATGGCGACCAAGAGAGCTACAGTGGAACCGTGAGACCAACTTTTAGAGCTCCATCGGAACTGAAATAGTATAATGCACAAAAATTGCCTGTTGAATGAACCTTGGGGAACATCTGAGGGTCAAAAATGACGTTGTTGGTAATATTATCCTATGTTACTACTTTCTCGGTGTACAAATCAATGTGCATTTTGCATCTTTTGTTATAATAAAAGTAATGAAATTCTTATACTATAACTCTAGTGGTGGTTCACCATGCCCAAATTGATGCATATATTGAATCTTTTGTTAAAGTTTTTTTATAAATATTAGTAAAGATTACGTACTTTACACGTTAAATAGTGATTCGAAATAAAATATTACAAACTGCAGTAAAAAACATAAATAAACTTTAATTAACATAACTATTTCAACTAAACCATAATAAGTAAATCAGTGTAAACTGCTAAACAAATATTCGAAGCATGAAAGTTCATTTTAAAAAATATGGTCTTTCTTTCAAATGCAAATTGGTAATGTCAATTATTTTCACTATTTATCATACTTGTTTCTTTTGTCATACCAAGTTGTCATTAAAGAGAATATCCCGACTATTTCATCATATCCTTATTTCTCAATATACACTACCATCATAAACAGTTTCAAACATCTTTCATGAATATTTAATTCTCAACTAACACTACAAGCTTGGCATTGCAGTAATAAAGATGAAGATAGTATTACAAAGACAATTTGACGAACATAAAATATACACAAAATATAATATGAAATGTATTTATTGGAGTTGTCTAATCTCTTGTAAATATAGTTCTATGGTATGTATACAAGTCTAGAAAATGTGAGATAAAAGTTAGGAAGTAACAAAAAGTTTGGATTATAATTAAATGATATTAACAAACTTTGTAAAAACTTTATAAAAGTTACTTTGAAACTTTGGCACAAACTTTCAAAGTTTGTAGCCTAAAAAAGATCGTAAAAATTAAAGTGTCTGATGGGAAGGAGATCCAGCAGGACACATATAAAAACTCAATTGTTTAGGTAACAAATATAGTGGCTTAACTCTCAAGAATCTTACGAAATTTTTTACAGTTCACTTTTACAGTTTTTGCCCTTTTTTTCCAGCAAGTATATCTACAAAAGTTAAAAATATCACCATATAGAACTTTCAGTATCATTTGTTATCCAGCTTGTTTGTTTTTATACAATGATGGTCATTTCCTTCGGCAATGGTAGTTGGGAGTCAAAATATCCCCTCCATTTTACTTTCTTTTTGTAATAGAAATTTTATGTATCTCATAGTTGAAAGTTGAAATAAGAGCAAGTTCTTCTTTAATTTTTTCTAACATAAGTTTTATTCAAGTACGATTTGTCTAAAGTTACTCCAATCTTTGTGTTATTTTCTTCTTTCTCTTTTTCTCTTAAACAATCTATAATATAGTCTACATCTCTCTTGATAATGTACTCTAAAGTTCTCTTTTTTTTTTAAGCTAGCATGACCTTGTTATCTTAGTAATTTATATTAGGATATGAATTTTGTCATGCATGAAAGTCAACATATATTTGTTACAAAATTTTTACTTTTAGCACGTATTATTTAAATGATAATACTACAAGTACTCATCTAAAAAGTCAATCTATTCTTATATGAATAAATTTAGTTTGCAGTTGCATGCAAAAGATAACGATGTAATAGTCGGTCCATCTTAGAAACAAAAAAAAAGGACATGGTAATACTTAGACCTAGGAACGGTCTTCTAAGGAGTAGTAGAAACTAACGCATTTTTTTATCGAATTTGATATATGCAAGTTTTAAGGTTAAGTTTTGACATGATTTTTTTTTTGAAAAGCGGACAGAGACTTATACAATGAGGCTTGAAGCACACCCGTTTTGATTAAATTCATACTTTTGTATCACTAAAAGATGCATTAATTAGTAACTAAACGTTTCACTTTAGACAAAAATGTCATAATTGATTACTAAATTAATCAAAATTTTAATAAGGTTTTAAATATATAAATGAGTGGAAAAAAAATCTTAATAACATGGTCTTGATGATTACATAAGCATTGCCCTTATGGGATTTAAGCTTGTGAATGACGTGTTTTTAATATTCGTTTATTATGAAGATGGATATATGTTAGTGTCTCATCAAATCTATACACTTGAGTATGTTATTGCACTTGAAAATTTTATGTTATTTTGTCAAGTCTAACTTATTGAGTCTATATTGAATTACTAATTTTTTTTGAAACTATTTATTAATAAGAGGAAAATTGAACGCATCAACAATTCCAAGATTAGGATAACTTGATTTAATGCAAGTTGCTTGTCTCAATAAAATTGTGGAACTCAGTTATTTGCAAGTTTCTGGTTTGTTTGTAAAAAAAAATTGTATGAAAAAAAATGTTGAAACTTCTTAATAAAATTAGTAGTTTTAATGGAGATTTTTTTACGAAAAATTAAAAAGTCCCTTAATTTTAACAAACTCTAAAATTAAAACAGAGTATTTGAATGAAAGAAGGTCAAAAAGTACATTTAATTTTATAAAGCTCTCAAAGTCAAAAAGGTTTCTTTAGAAAAAAAAAAGGCTTAATACTATGCTGAAAGCCAAAAACATCCTTAATTTAATACAAACTTTAACCTATAAAAAGGGCATTTCAAGTAATCAAAATTTGAAAAGGGTATTTCCAAGAAAAAAAATGTTTAGCCACTAACCCTTAAGATCACATTTATACGGTGGCCATCCACACTCACTTTGATTAAGTTCATAATTTTTTGTCGTTAAAAGATACGTTAGTTAGCGTTTAACCTATTTACCAACACAATATTTAAATCTAGTCACAACTTTTGTAATTTAGCCTTACTCTTTCAAAAGTCAAAATCACTTTAATATTTTTTAAACCTTCTAAGTTTAAAAGGGTCTTTTAAGCAAATTGTTTTTAGGCATTTAACCCATTGGGATCATTTTCATACGTTGGGGCTAGATCTCCACCCATTTTATTAAACTCATAACCTTTTCTAACTAAAGATATATTGGTAAACTTTTAATCTGTATAGCAATAAGACATATAATTTAGCCAACAATGTTATAATCCAGCCTCGTGTCATCCTTGTAAAGGTCAAAAGTACCCTAAATTTTTATAAACTTTTCTTAATTTAAAGAGGCTATTATCAAGGAATTTTTTTTAACCATTTAACTCCTTCAGTTCTTTTATATACGTTGGGGCTGGATCTTCAACCGTTTCAATCAAATTCATATTCATTTATTACTAAAAGATGCATTACTGAATTTTTAACCTCTTTAGTGAAAAAATATTTAAACTTTAGCCTTACTCTTCTAAAAGTAAAAAACACCCACAATTGTTAGAAATCTTTTAAATTTAATAAAGATATTTCAAGGAAAAAATGTTTAGCCATTTAACCCCTTCTATATCAAAACTTAAGAGTTTTTGATCAATCAGGAAAAAAAATCATTAATCATTCGAGCTCAAATAAATTGGAGTCTTTATTAATTTTGTTTCAACTAATATCTTTCCTCATGAGAGTCTAACATACAAAAAGATACAACCATATCAAGAACACGTTATCATGTAAGTTTGCAGTATTTTAGGTTACAGTGGAACACACAAAGACAATAATCATGTGAAGAATGTGTTATCATGTAAATAAGGCTACTCTAATCATTTTAATACAGACTTAGGAGTACTATTTGCCATGAATTCCCATTATAATTAGAGCCAAATATTTTGATCTTTGCGATTCTTATAAGTCATGATTATTTGCATTTAAAAAAAAAAACTTCAGTTTACAATAGTTTCTTCACAGAAATGTGTTTGTACTCAGAACCTTAGTTATGATAGCGTCAATATACTAATATGCTGGTAGTGAAATCTAAATACATGCACAATAATTGAAGGGCTACAGAAAAATATTTTATGTGCAGCTTGCTTTCTTTAATTAAATTTGATGGATAAGATGTATTAGCTATAGGGTATATATTAGTTTTAATATGAATAGAGCTAGGTTTTGATAAGTTTTTTATGTAACGATGTTCAGAGAGCATGCAGCCAGCCCAATAGATTTTTTTGAGTATTCAAGAGTAGTCAAAGGTGATTTTGTAGGATTTTTATAATTTTTTTTAGTAAAAGTCAAAACAACCCTTTAGCTTTAGAAAAAACTTATATTCAAGTAAGGATATTTTAAGCTTTTTTTTTTCTCTTTTCATTAGTAAAAGTCAAAATAACTATCAATTCTAATGAAATCATATATTCTAATAAGAGTATTTTAAGGAAAGAAGCTTGATATCCTATGACAAGTAAAAAATGCTCTTATTTTCTAATAACATTCTGACTCCAAAAGGGCATTTTATGGAAAGAAAACTTATAAGTTAAAAATACTCCTAATCACCCTTAATCTTTTATGAAGACTTAAATTCAAAAAGGATATTTCGTGAAAAGAAAAGATTAGTAATTTAAGCTCATACGTGCTTTTATATATGTGTAGGTGTAGATATGCGTTAAATCATGACATACAATGTTGGGCCATTTTCTAATAGTTTAAACTTTTAGAGTAAATAGTAACTTAATAAAATCACTTAAGTGGGATTAGCTACTGAATATTTATAAATAGAACATATTATGATTATTATTCTCAAGTTTCATTCTGAAACTTGGCCTTGGCCTTAAATAACGTGGCACAATAGGAGGCAAGTATTGCAAAACATCTGGTTTAAGTCTCGTATCGTATTGAATTAAGAAATTACCAAATAATGATAACCAAATTTGTATTTGAACTTCAAGATAAAACCTATCCCAACCTAGCATAACGAATAAATACTAGACATTACACACAAAAAAAGAATAAAATATTCAAGTAGGAATGAAATTATGATATACGCTTGTTTCCTTTAGTAAAAGGGAATAACTTCAATTTTCAGTCAAGTTATAAAAATTGCGAGTTTTATTGTCAAGGTGAATATGACTTTTGTCAAAGTAATATACAGTTTTAAAAGCATGAGGTACAAATACCGAAAAAATAGACACTAGTTTGGCTAAAGTCAAAACTATTCTGACAATAATAAGACTGTCAGCAGAAAACTACTCTGAGAAACAACCACCAAACTCCAAATTAACACCAAGGAGCATTATACACCCTACCACTTAGTCACTTACAGATTCAAACATTACGTCTTCTGGAAAAACCTTGCTAGCCTATTGGCTCCAATTATATCAGTGAGCACAGCAATCTTGAATTCATAACATTGAGCCAGTAGTATGTGTTGCTGCTAAAAACATGCTCCGCGTACATTGCGGAACCCTAGCCTGGACCGATGACCTGCAAGACAGAAAACGAGTGATCGCCGGATGGGGTTCCCGACGGAGAACTCTCCGATGCTTAAGTCAGAGCGCAGCTATAGAATAGTAACTTTGAAAAAGCATGAATTGTGTAATTGTCTCATACCTGGAGGGGTAGACCCCTTTATATAACTGTAGGAGAAGACTCCTACTAGGACTGGGCCGTGGCCAGATGTGTTAGGATCACATTAGGATCCTTAAGGATCACGTCACAATCCCTAATAAGGTAATCATTGATCTCCCAGTTTGACTAGGATTACAGGGAATTTCCAATTATTGGAAGTTATATTTGAGTTATATCATAAGCCCCCCACTTCCTTAACTAAAATGTTTGGCTGAGGAAGTTTATACCTGGTGTCTCGAGACACGCATCAGATTTGTAAGTGATTCTCATCCACTTGTAGGGGTAACAATATTTCTCTCTTCCATGTGCTCCGACCTAAGCGGGAGCTTAAGCCTTAGAACTTTGTCCAAGTAGGGCGCTAGAACCTAGCTCTCAAAGCTAAGTCTTAGAATGTCGCCTGAGTAGGCTATTCGAAATCATCTTTAGAAAGACGAATCATGGGATTTCGAGATCCTTTAGCGGCTGTGCCCCATGGTAGCCTCTCTCGGGAGAGGACACAAAGCTGTGCATGCAAGTTGTTGCATGTGCTAAGTGTTTGAATGTCCCCTCGAGGGGTCACCTCTCCATTGGACCATTTTGTGCAAGTGTGTGTTCTTGAGCTCGAGCCGACCACATCATGCTTGCGTTTGACTTTGTCGCAAACTTTTATCATCCGCTAAGAGCTGGCAAAGAAGCCTCTCACTCACGCTTGGCTGGGTTTTGAATTGACAAAGAATGGTGGGGGGATGAAGTCCTATAATCCTTTGCTGTTTCACGGGTTAGAACTGTAGCTAAACCGTTTGGATAGAGCTTGAGCTCTATCCTGTCACCCTTGGGGGTGTTCGTCCCTCGAGGGACCGATGGAGGGCGGAGCTCATGTAAATACCCTCGGGGTTTGACGGAACTTAAGAGTTCTCGTCGTACATGCCCTAGGAGGCGGATGGAGCGCGAAGCTCATGCAACTACCCTCGAGGGTTTGACGGAATTTAAGAATTCTTGTCATACACACCCTCGGGGGCTGATGGAGCAAGAGCTCATACAATTACCCTCGAGGGTTTGACGAAATTTAAGAGTTCTCGTTTTACACGCCCTCGGGGGTTTAACAAACTTGGAGTTCTTGTCGTACGCTCCCTCGGGGGTTTAACGGGACTTTAAAGTCCTCGTTGTACGTGCCTTTGGGGGTTTGACAGAACTTAGAATTCTCGTCGTATGTGCCCTCGGGGGTTTCTCATCCTTGTTGCCGCAGTGCCAAATAAGAAGGCGCGGGTCATGGAGCCCATAATATGGTCGCTGTGGTGAACCTCCCTGTCTGATAAGACACAAGGCATTAAGCCTGTATAAGAATGATCTCATGAAATATAAAGCCCCCCTGCCTTTGAGAAGGCATGGATATATAAAGACGGCTTTTCAGCCTACATGTAGGGCCCGATCACAAGAAGACCTGTGGGAGCAATATAGAAGACCATAATCCGTCTGATAGATTGGACGAGCATATAAAGCCAGAGGATACGAAGTTCGTCAGGTACAGCTGGCGATTCATTAGATACGGTGGCAGCATGTGTGCTTCCATCATTGTTAAACTAGCTTCTCAACGAGCAGCGATGTGAATATGCCATAGATAGAGGTCACTGTATGACCATGAGACGATATATAATGCCGAGACGGTAGGATACTGCAGCAAAAAACCCTAAACGCGACTTCAAGTCGCAGGGTGCTATGAATTTGTTCCTTACTTATGAAGTGATTTATACGCCACCGTTGATGTTCTTAGGCATGGTTTAAACGCTTGCAAGAAATAAAAGTACGTGACTGAAAAAACAGCCTCTGTAGTAATAAAGCATATAAAAATACAATTATGTTTTTAACACAGAATTTAAGAGCGGTGTTCAGACACCGTGGCCCCATTAGGGTCTTGTCGGTTAGCCGACAGGGGTGTGCTGCCTTGCGTGTCGCAGGTGAGCTTAAAAATTCATGGCAGTCGGTAAGACAGGACATGTAATAGACTCCCATCAGTAAATACGACTGGACAATGCTAAACCACAAAATAAGTCTAGATAATATAGAAGCGCGTAAGAGAAGCAGCCTTCGAAAGGCATGCTAACGCCTAAAACTATAGTCGCTTTATTTTTTAGCGACAAATATGCGATAAAACGTACGCCGTTATTAAAAAGTTTATGCGCCATATTTTAAATAAAAAGACACTCTGTGGGTCTTAAGTTTAATTAGACCATCTTCTTAGGTTAAAAGTTTGATGCTTTTATAAAATGAGTGGCCTAAATGAAATAAATGGACCTTTTGGGTCTAAATGTAAACATGCTCTTTTATGGGGGTGCTTATGTCGAATTTGTTTTTTTTATTTAAAAAAAAAAGAATAGACCTTTTTTTTTATTTTGTTGTCTGCCCCTTCTTCTCCTTGACAGGAACAGCACGGCCTAAAGAGGCGGCGGCGCTACTTGATGGCGCCAGCTCTTCACGGCGGTGAGATGACGATGCGACATCGGGCAATGGTGACCATGGAGCTGCGACCAATCACGGTGGGGTGGATCTGGAGTAGATATGGCGCGACTAGTGGCCGACGGTGTGCCAGTGATGGCACCGCTTGGTGCCACTACGAAGCGCCGATTGGGCGGTTAGTGCCTCTGCCGACGCTACTTGTTGCTCTGTCGGGATCGGCGCCGACCACTTTACAGCGATGGTGGTGAAGACTTGAACGGAGCAGCGTGTCCAGCAAAAGCGACGCTGCTACTAGCCATGACGGCAGATAGTGGGCCTTAGCAATGGCGACAGAAGGGAAACGATGAAGGAAGATCTGAAGGAAGGGTGGCAGTGCCGGCCCCTTATTGACAGTGGGGTGGCGACACAGCGATGAGGCAGTAAAAGTGAGGCGATGGCACCTTGGGGTGGCGATCGGCGCTGTTGCTACCTGTTCTCTTTTTCTCTCCCTTTTTTTGGGATCTACTACTGTAGCTCTGCGGTGGCGCCTTTGGTTTACAGTCGTTGTTGCCGGCACTGTGTTGATTAGTGCGGGGGCGACCGGAGGAATCAGTGGTGCGACGGTGGCCGACGTAGTGGATCTTGGAGTACGCGATCTTGCAGTGCCGGTACCTCGCCAGAGGACCTGCCATGGTGGTGATGGCGGGCGCTGACGGTGATCACGTGGATTGGCGTAAGATGTCACGACAGTGTCGTGTCTACCTCTTTTTTTTCTTTTCTGATTTCTGTAACGGTAAGCCATGGGGGCAGCGGTGCGGTGGTCGTCACGGGCTTCTGTGATAGATCGATGGCGACCATGTCTTGATCTCGAGCTTGCACAGCGGTGCCGCTAGTGCTTCTTACGGTGTCAATGAGTTTTTTTTTCTGTTTAGTTGTTGCAGCTGCTCCGGCAGCTTCGTGATGGTGGTCGGCGGTTTGTGGTGTCTGCCGCTCCATTGACTATGGTTGTGCAACTCTGATGGAATCTGTATTGAATTTTTTTTCTGCCTCAGCAGCTTCACGACGGTGGCCATAACTCCGTTGGCTTTGCCATGGTTGTGCGGGCATGGGCCTGCCTCGATAGGCGCTGTTGATGGTGGCGCCTGGGTAGATAGCGACGATGCCGGCGGTGGCTCGGCGGCACTTTGCTGGTTCTGAATTTTCTTCGAACAATGCGATTGTATTTTTGCGACTGTGACGATAATTCAGTCTGAAAAGTTGTGGCAACGGCGGTTCTGTCGGTGGTTCCGACATGTTGTCGCCGACAATTTGGGATAAACTGTTGAACTTTCTTGAGGTCAAACGGCTAGGATGGCGAGTCCACGGATGTCAATCTGTTGCTGCTAAAAACATGCTCCGCGTACATTGCGGAATCCGAGCCTCGGCCGATGACCTGCAAGACAGAAAACGAATGACCGCCGGGTGGGGTTCCCGACGGAGAACTCTCCGATGCTTAAGTCAGAGCGCAACTACAGAATAGTAACTCTGAAAAGACATGAATTGTGTAATTGTCCCATACCTGGAGGGTAGACCCCTTTATATAGCTGTTGGAGAAGACTCCTAGTAGGACTGGGTCGTGAGCCAGATGTGTTAGGATCGCGTTAGGATTATCGAGAATCACGTCACAATCTCTAATAAGGTAATCATTAATCTCCTAGTTTGACAAGGATTACCAGGTATTCTCCAATTATTAGAAGTTGAGTTATATCAGTATGAATGATCATTTTGGCAATAAATATGCAACAACCCAGTCTTAACCTTTTCACAATAAATAAATGTTAATAGTGAAAGAAAATGAAGAAAGTAAGCGCCAGCAATGTTGAATTTTCTTCGATGGCCTTTCTTAACACGCAATTGTCTGATCTCCATCAGAAACTTCCACGAAGGCTGGAAAGAATAGGGAGGTTTCCCACCACTAAACAAGGAGTCAATAGAGAAGAATGAGATGTCAAAAAATAGTCATAAAAGAATAAGAGGAACCCTCTAGACATAGAAACTGGATAAATACTAATTGACGCAACAACTGTTCACAAAGCAGAAGTTTTTGCTTTGTAAACTGGTACTTGAACTAGAATTTCTAAAGCACGTACATTGTTTTGGTTTGATTATGTCACCTTGCCACTTGAATAAAATGTAAGCTGCAAGCAGACATTGTTATAGCAAAACCAGGTTGCAGTTACTGTTGAATTTTTGTTTTGATGACAAACTTCTATTATTTATTTTAGAGATGACATGTAGAAAACTTGTCTATTACCTAAATATTCTTACCTTTCTACTTTTTAATTGCAAAAGAGCACATGACACATTAGCAATGGATCCACATCCACATGAACAACTGGTCCTAAGAAACAAGTGGACATTTTTTTTACACTCCAATGTTTATCATTATCAACCAAACTATACTAAGACAAAATTGTCAAACTGTCTTTTGTATACCATATCCACCACCTTGACATAATTAAAGCCAAATTCTAAGCTTTATATCTACTTTCCCCCCAACCCACTCTAATTGCTTGTTTAATAACACACACAGAAGAATGGAGTGGTCATGGAGGAAGGAACACTTGGACTTGATTTTGGTGCCAATAGGTTTATTCATCATGCTCAGCTACCATCTCTTCCTCCTCTACAGGATCCTAAGATTTCCTCACACCACAGTCGTTGGGTATGAAAACCACCACAAAAGAGCTTGGGTTGAGAAGCTGATGCAGGTAAGAAATCCGGATCAAGATCCGTAAAACTTGCACCAATGCATTGAATTAGTTGACCTGTGACTTTTACTGAACAATAATCTGTTGCTCAGAATGATCTGAGAGGAGTCCGTGTCTAGAAATTCCTGAGTTTTCTTCTGATTTCTACCACATCTATATATGGAACAAGTTAGCTAGATATAGTTTGACCCTCTGTTTTCTGTGATGGGTGTTCGCAGGTTGGGGTCAGCGACAGGGGACTAGCGTGCTCCGTGATCAACAGCAACATATCAGCAGCAACTTCCCTGTCTTCAATCTCTCTGGTACTAACCTCGCTTATCGGAGCATGGATCGGAAACCCTTCTGAAGCCTCCTCCAATGGCATTCTTACAAGCACTCTTGTTTACGGCGACACAAGGCCCTTCACCGTCTCTCTCAAGTACATCAGCATCCTCTCCTGCTTCTTATTAGCTTTTGCTTCTTTTGTGCAAACAACAAGAAACTACGTGCACGCGAATTTCCTAATAAGCATGCCGAACAGTGACATACCTGTAAGCTACGTTGAGAAGGCGGTGATAAGGGGAAGTAATTTTTGGTCAGTCGGCATGCGTGCGCTCTACTTTGCCACCTGTTTGCTGCTGTGGGTTTTCGGTCCGATCCCGATGTTCGTCGCTTCCGTGGTTATGGTGGGCATCTTGCATTATTTGGACACCAACTCGACCCCCCTGCACCATTATCAGCGGCACCCAAGTCAAAACGTTTTCAGGAACGTTGGTCAGGAACTAAGTGTTGTTAGGGCTATGGAGCACCATGAAAGACCAAATGGAAGTGGAAGCAAAACCGCAGATTGACTACAGCCTGCAACTAAAACAAGAGAGCATTTTGGTTCTTTAGTACAAAGCTTATAGAAATTTTCACCTTCCCATTGGTTGTAGATTTTGTTCTTCTTCTTCTTCTTCTTCTTCTTAATACAAGACACCATCATTTATGTGGATCTTTCGGTCTTCGCTACAGGTTGACTAGATTGACAAAAATAAACTAAACTTTCCTTGCCCAAATACATATTAGGATTAACGACAAACTGCCCCGTCATTTACACTTTTTTACATGTTTCTCCCTTTATTTGTAATTTTTACAATATTGCACCATGTAATTCACAAAAACGTCTCAAATCGCTCGAAAAGCTGACGTCCGTCCAATCATCAATCCACCAGCACACAATAATTGCAGCCCAATCCCCATCATACCACCCACCTGTGGGACCCACCCCTTACCACCGCTACCATAGCAATCACCATTATCACCACCTCTGTCGACGACGAGATCAACTGCCGCCGTCGTTGAAGAAGAAGCACTGTCGACGCCCACAGACACCATTCAGACATGACACACACACGTTGTTGAAGAAGAAGCACACGTTGCCGCTGTCGTAGGCGGGTTTGCTTGAGCTACTCACAACCGCCAGCCCACCACCACACACATCCATCCACCCACACACACAACACCGCACACACACCCCCATCTAGCCATACTCCACCACTTGCAACACCATGCACCACACTCCACCACTTGCAACACCATCAAACCCCCACCTCTTGCAACAGCACTGGATTTGAACTCACACCCAAATGACAACTTGCACCACTATCGGCACCATACCAAGATCTGAATGTGGTGGAGATCAAGATGATGGCGATGAATGAAGATCAACATTGGGTGGTGATGTGTCGTGTTAGGTAGTAACCATATATTGGTTGTGGGTAGTGGTGGTAGTTGTGGGCTATCCATAGCAAAGGCGGCGCAGACTTGCGGGTTGTGGTCGTATTCCAGTTGTGAGATGGTGAGGTTTTGGCAGTGGGGTCTTCGGGTCCGCAGGTCCGCAGTAGGGTTTCGGCAATGAGAGCTTAGTGTGGCCAGCAGGGTTCCGACATTGGGAAACCACGTGGTGGCGGTGCGAGCAGAAGGGGATTCGGGTGTTCGCGCGGAAGGGGAGGAATGGGCAACACACGTGGGTGGGTGGGTGGATGGGCAACTCAAAAGGGTGGTGGTTGTTGGTGGTAAGGTGGTTGAAATTGGTGATGGTCGGCATGTCCCCACTTAACGCCCAAAAATAGATGGGCGTCAACATGTGGATTGATTTGTAACGCTTTGCGAATTACAAGGTACACTATTGCAAAAGTTACAAATACAGATTTGCAAAATGTGTAAATTCAGGGGGCAATTTGTCATTAATACTACATATTACAAGAATTCAACTACTAGAGACAAGTGAATTAATGAAGAGAATATCTAGGAATATACGAAGGACGGATATTACTGGACGAACAAGAACCATTCAAGTCAAGTTTTTTGACATACCCTAGTTTGACAAAGAAATTAAAATAAACTCTGCGTGCTGAAACATGATGTATCAGGAACATGACTGGGAAACAAAGGGGTGCCTTCACAAACTTCTGCCAAGTAGGTTGGGCATCCTGATATCGATAATCACACTGCCAATATTGAAGAGAATCTTTCCAGCTATTCTTTGGCACAGTTTTAATGTTCTCCTTTTGACGTGGTTTGTATATCATTTTTGGTTTATCACGATGGTTTCTTTTGGTTTATAATTACATAAAGATTGTTTAATCAAACTCAAGAAGCACAAAAATCAAGTAATGTTAAACAGGGCGCGAAGATTATCCAGCCTTTTTACTGCCAAACACATCTCCTGCTTTGCCAAAGCCTCACTCCCCCCTCCCCAATAAGCCTTACCTGGCCAAGTTATGATCTTAATAACTACAAGAAAGAAGGGCAATGAAATCAAGAAAAAAGCCAATTACAATGAAGCTGCATGATATAAACTGGAAAGATATATGCACTAGAGAGTTATCCAGGAAACTGAAACCTATTCTTTCAATTTGATATTTGTCAAGTCTTCCACTATTTCGTGTTATCTGAGCTTTGATTTCCTGTATTGCTGTTTGTTTCAGAGCTATCCCCAGCTGTCGGATTGGGTGAACTTAACTGTCCTTCATCTTTATTCTTGGTTTCATCACTTGTAGAATCTCCCATAAAGGAGTTTATGGCAAGCTGAACGGAGTAAAGCATTAAGCCTATCGAGTTGATGCCGAAAACGAATGTAGCAAGGTAGCATAGCCCGTTTATAATAGTCCTGCAGACATTAGATGCAGAGGAATTGTCAGTTGAAAATCCAACTTGAAACCAAAGCATCATCGAAGGTGTCGAAGGTGGCGATTGGAACTACCTTATGGTGATTGTGATCTGGCGAACCTGAAAGTGAGAAGACATTAACAGTTTCAGTGTCATGCCATAAGGAACTGAAGGCAAACATAGGACACCCATCTTCAAGCTCTTTTTGACACGGGCACAAAGTTGCCAATATCGTATGATACATGACACATTCAATACAAGCATATAGATGCTAATTCGTGTGTTTCAACACTCATGAAGTATCGAGTGTATCTTACACTGCATCCGGTTATAATATCAAGTTTATCATAATTTACGATTTCATCTTTTTGGTATTTTTCAATGTCTCATTTCTGATATTTATGAAGATCCACGTAATTAGAGTTGCAAAAAGTTGGTCATTCCAAATAGATAGGATTAGGTTAATTAGTGCAAGATGATAAAATTTCAGCATATTTGACATCTTGCATGTTTAGACTAGATGTAATCTTTTGTTTATTAAGTATATAAAACCTTTGCTAACAATGCGTGATACAATAAATACAGTATAGGAAATTCAAAAAAGAACAATAATGTTGATATCGTGTTTTTGACTTGTTTTGCTAGCAATATACCACAAATCAAAAAGGGGTGCAGAATCACCAGTTACACCAGAAGAGTCGATATGACTGCAAAGAGATTGGAGAAAGCAGATTGGTATACAACCAAAGGCGTTGAATTGCCCAACCCGCAAGGTTTTGAGCAGCAAATTCTTGAGGGAATTTTTGTCAATGACCAGTACTTATTTTTAAAGAGTTCCTAAAGTGGTAGGGATTGCTGATCTTGTTGATGGCATATACAAGTTTGAGGTTGCCACTTCTTAACTAATTCACATCTTCTGTTACAACCAGCAGTTTCATGACTATAAGTTTGAAAACCTTGGCTTTGGCAGCGTTTGGGGAGAGGTAAGTACTGTAGGGAGCCCATGCATGGGTGATGAGTGATGACAGTAGTTAAATCTTTACAGATTATCCAAGGACAACTTTTTATCTAAAGGCCCTATCCACATCGAACTTAATCAATAGGGGATGTAGAGACCTCCAGCTTGGTGGGGGAGGGGGAGGGAGAGGAGAACGGGAAGAAGAGCATGAGAAGATGAGATGTAAGATCTGGAGGAAAGTTCTACCACATGATAAAATAAAGTCATTTGGGCCGAAACCAGAAGTGATTAGCTGATTATTTGTTGGTGTTGGTGTCAGGAGAGAACACTATTGGGTATAGCATGAGCAGTAGTTTCAGAGGCAAAAATGCTATTGACAGCCAACAAGCTGAGCTGAGCCAAAAAGAATTGGCAATGTAGCAGTCAAATAAGATTCCTCAGAAAAGTCTAGTTTGTCTCATGGATTATTAGCTGTGAAATAGAATAACTTCTTACTGTAATTACATCGTAGCTTCTTCTGGTACTTGTGGTAGTAGCTCGCTTCGCTTGTCTGTAGTAGCTAAAATAATTGTGGCTTCAAAGTTCTTTTTCAAGCATTAATCAAAGTGCTTTGAATTCAAAGTTTGCTTTAAACTCCCTAAGAGAATTGTCCAAAGAAGGTGTTTACTTAAATCCCTTCCATCCTTAGCAGCGACTGATTACAGTAACCAATGGCATTAATACATACTGGGGGATAAAAAGTTGATCTCAGCCGGAAGATCTGTTGGACATCATGACCAATGGTTTTTGGCATAGCAAGAAGGATAACTGGACATTTTGCACCAAAAAAAAAAAAATTGCACCAAAAAAAAAGTGGACATCAAGTTCCAGCAAGCAGATCACACATCATACTGGCTATAAAATCTAGGTATGAACATGGTTACTTTTAGCAGAGACCCCAGCCCTTGCAGGCTGAAAGTTAGTTTTACTGCTTTCTTGTGAGTGCAAAATTCTAACTTCAAAGCACTTGTGATCGACCAATGGAGTGGGAGGCTCAGGAACTAAAAGTGCTTTTAAAGCAAAAAGAAGAAGATAATGACCGAAAGGAGCTCCTGCAGATGTGCAAACTAAAACCAAAAGGGCCTTGATCACTAAAAAAAGGCGTTGATCGTCAGAACAATAAACTGATAACGGAAGGGACAAACACAAACAGGCAGAGGCGGGGGCAGCAGGAAGAACAGGGGGGACTGCCACCTGTGGCCGCCCAAATCTTTCCCTCTCCATATGCATCTTGCATCACATTGAGGATGTCAGATGGTGCCCCTGTCTCTTCGGACAGCCACCAATATGACGAAGCCGGGACTGTCCACCTCCACCGGTCATTTCAGCAGCGGCATCTAAAATGCCGATCTGATACCTCTCGAGTCATCTCATCCCATCTTCCCATGTCTTCCCCAGAAATCTGTTTTCTTATTTATATTTCCTTTACTTTATCAGCTTGTGTTTGAATCTTAATTTGAGCTTCTTTAACTGCTGATTTGTAGGTTTAACCTTAGTAGCAGGAAACTCCTAATGTGGTGATGCTTCTCTCTCGGAAACTCACTTTTGCGATCCCAAGTTAAGAGCTCCATGGGATCTCGTTCCAAGCTAATATGCAGAGATGCATGGAACAAGTGAGAAAGTACCTGAAAATCAAGCCATTTTCAACTCGATTTCTTATTTCTCTCTTCTTTCAAGTCCTTAAATTCTCTTTGTCTGTTGTTGCCGGCTACCCTCCTCGAGAGAACATAACTTGTCAATCAGTGCTCTCTCTCTCTCTCGTGTAAACTATACTTAGAGGTGTCAATGGGCCGAGCTTGGGCAAGCCTAGCCCAAGCCCAATGGGCCTCCAGCGAAAACAAGCCAGGGTCGGGCCTTGTGTCTAGAAAACGGGCCTGGCCGGGCCCGGGCCTGAAATCTGGATATATGGGCCCAGTCCAAGCACTGGCCCAATATTTAGGGCCGGGCCCAGGCCCAAAATTTTTTTTCCTTCTTTTTTAGTTCCCAACTCCTTGTTATTTATTTGCGTCGATGGCCAACAAGAATACATCAAATTAATTGGTTGAGATTGATACATGTTAATTTGGTGTAATATTGACAAGCCTTTTTTGGCCTACTAACATTATAATTTATAAGTAGCATTTTTCGGAAGTTTGGTAAATAGAAAATGACAATTACATCTATCAAATTGCTTAATACAGTAGCTCTTTAAATTTTTGCAAATGTTTGCACAGTATTTGGCTTTTCTTTCCTTTTATAATATAGTAACATCTTCTTCTCTCTTTTTTTTCCAATAAACATATGTTGAAGTCATATGCACAAACTTTTTACCTTGTGTGTATCCAAGCAAGTAGTAGCAACGCTAAATTGCCCTAGAGACTATTTGAAAAAGACTATTTCTACTATTTGATATTTTATTTCTTCTTTCGTTGCTGAAAGAATAACAATTTTTTTTTAAAGTGATTGAAAACTCATAAAAAGGTGAAAATAATATTATTATTTTACTATCTATTTTGTTATTATTATTATTTAATAATATAAATACTAGCTTTTTATATGTATTTTAACAGTTATTTTTTACGCACGGTGCCAATACTAATTTATTTTTTTTAACAATTAATAATATAAATACTAGCTTTTTATAAGTTCGGCTCATCCAAGACCGCCAAGGCCTCTTCAAGGAGGCTCATGATTTCTCACGGTTCGATTGTAATCTTTGCAAACTAATTCTTGTTTTACGTCAAACATATCTTTGATTATTGCACCAAAGAAGAACGATCATCATAATTCATGTTCAGATTCATTGCTCATTCGATCATCGTTGGACACGCACACTTATATAGAATAATGTGTGTATACAATAATATTGGACCAAAAGAGGACCTGTGTGTAGGGCTAAAAAAGGACCAGAAATAGGGCCAACCTTAAGGCCAAAAGAGGGCCTGGTGTAAGGCCAAAAAAGGGCCAGAAATAGGGCCAACCTTAGGGCCAAAAGGGGGCCAATTTTCGGGCCAAAAGAGGGCCGGGCCAAACCCTGGCCATTTTAGAGTCGGGCCAAAAACGGGACATTTTAGGGCCGGGCCAGGCCTCAGCCTGTTTCTCAAATAATTTGGCCTGGTCCAAGCCCTAAGGGTTAGGGCCAGTCCGAGCCCAAAACGGGCAGGGCCAGCCCGCAGGCCACCCGGCCTTTTTGACATCTCTAACTATACTAAACAAATAGTAATACTCTTTACGCATTTATTTATTCAAGCCGCTCCCAACCTTATATTCTCCCATGTGCTTACGCTCCGCCCCCGCTTTGTGCAACTAAGGTTTTAACACGCCTTTTGTTCTTCCATTTATTAAAAACCCCATCACAATCTACCTTTTATTGCCTCTGTCCTAACAATAATTCCCGGGTTTTGGCAATTAATTTTGGCAAGTTGGAATATGCCGGAAAGCTATTACAGAAAATGGGGCAAAAACTGAGAAAACGAACTGACATGAATAAACATGGGCTTTCCTTCAAATTCACCCAACTAGAAGGGCTGGGAGCAGGTGCATGAAAAGCCGTTTGCTAAGTCTAATTGGCAAGTACATTTCGACGACAGAAAATGCGATTTTGCTAGGTCTAATCGCCAATTAAATGATGAAGCCAGTTAAGCTTTGGTATATTCACTATTTTCGTCTATTAGGTGCCATTCATACGAAGTTTCTGGCTTCGCGACTGCAAAGCAGGAGTACCAGATGACATTGAGAGACCCAATGAATTTCTACCTATTCAGGCAACGATCCTTTATGTTTCCAGTCAGTTTCTTGTCCAATAAGGACATACGGTTGGGGGGGGGGGGGGGGAAGTGAGTTCTTTCTTTCTTTCATCCTATAAGACCTGGTGACTGGTGCCTAACTGAAAGCATGCTCAGGGTGGGACAAGCCCAATAGGTGTACGAGATAAGTATAGCACAACAAAATATAAGGAATAACCATAGACTATGTCTAGGACATGGGAAATGATGGGATAAGGCCTGACGTCTAACACTGAAACATATAGCTCACCAGGAGTAAACCAATCATCTCTTCTTAATTAAATATGTTGAACCTGGAGTCCAACCCAAAAGCATGCTCAAGAGTAAGAGAAGTGCTCCTCTTATTCTCACGATTTGCGAAAGGGCGGGTGTCAAGTCCCACATCGACAATACATGGGGTTTGGTTCTTATGCCTGGTGGGCTTCTCCTACTCTAATTTTATTAGAATACATGATGTGTTATATAATCCCATTTTAGCAAACAAAACGTATGGTAAGATTCTGAACATTGGGAATACTTCTTGTGCTGCTAATTTTGAAGGAAAACTTGACTGGAAGTTCTAACTTCAAAATTCGTTGATTTCCAACTGGATCAAAATAATAACTAACTTCGAAATGTAAATTTCCAGTTGCATACATGTAGCGCAAGAACTAGATTCGAGACATTGGGAATACTTCTTGTGCTGCTAATTTTAAGGAAAACTTGACTGGAAGTTCAAACTTCAAAATTCGTTGATTTCCAACTGGTTCAAAGTAATAACTAACTTCGAAATGTATATTTCCAGTTGCATACATGTAGCGCAAGAACTAAATTAACCAACAGCAGGATAAGGAGTTCAAGAAAACAAACCGAGATATTATCAGAAAGAGTCTGGCGACCGAGAGACGCCTCGATGGTGGTGGTAAACTTGTAAAGAATAAGTGCAATTACTCCAGCTGATATCCCTCCCAACAATGCCTGAACAGGCGACGGCGGAGAATTTTCCACGGCTGATGTCGGCGTCATTGCCTTCAAACTCTCAAGCGCCTCCTCCTTCAACGATTTCTTTGCTCCAGTAGACCTGAATCTCTAGTCCCACCACATGAAAAACAAACCCATTTCAGCAATACACCGTATCATAGCATTTGAGGTTTCGCGAATTTCTAATACATCATATGAACATGTAAGCATTGATTTTGGCCTAATTTTACTTGTCAAACTATATTTATTTGATTTGTAACTTCTATTTGAACAGAGACATGTTTACTCTGAAAATTTTACGAACAGTCAAATGGCACGACCGTTGCGGAATAGAGGGAGCACGAGTTTATTACCAGTTCTTTGGCGCGCTTAGCGCGGCGGCGGAGGGCGCGGAAGAGGAAGACGGAGATGGCGCCGGTGAGGAGGACGCTGGTGGCGACTTGGAGGGTAGAAGGGTCGTCGTCGGTGGCGAAAATGGACGGCGTGGAGGGCGGGAGTTCCGCTGGACCTTCTTCCAAGGTGGTAGTGGTGTTGGTGGTGGTGGGTTCGGGTAGTTGGGATAGCCATGGGCCGGGCCGGGTCCGGAGGTGGGCTGATATGGGCTGGAGTGAGGTGGGCTTGTGGAGGAAGGTGAGGGAATGGTGGTTAGAAGGGAAGGGGAAGGGGAAGGCGAAGGGGAAATGGGAGGAGAGGAGGTGGCGGCACTGCAACATTTGAGGTTTTAGAGAGCCAAAATCGGGGTTTATGCTGGGGAGAGCTTGCTTATTGGGCAGTTCTCTTGGGTTTCTCTGCCATGAATATCTTCATTCTCTGCGAAAACACGGAGAGGAGTGAACCATACCATATCTGGTTTTCGATGTTTTAACCGGATACGGGATAATATCAGAAGTCAAAATATAAACACAAATTATTATACTTCCGTTTAGAAAAGGGAAAAGTGCATAAACCACCATCGTAGTTTGGTTTAGTTGTAAAAAGATTCCTTCAATTTTAAAAGTTGTAAGAAGATACCTGAGGTTAAAAATGTGTTGCATCCGTCAAGAAACCCGTCTCTTTTAACAGCATTTGGGGTAAACGCGCCTAGATGGCAAGTAGCATTGCCAAATATTCATTGGAAACCCGTTTTTACCCTTGGATAGATCTCTTTGACCATTATAAGGCATGAAACCTCTAAACCAGCCGTGAAGAGCTGGTAGAGAGGAAATTGGTGCAAATCAGCCCCCTTCAGCTTGAAGTTGAAGTTCAAATTGACACATTGAAGAGATTGAAGGTATGATATACTGAGTTTTCTTTCAAACTGAATTTTTTCTTTCATTTTTCTTCTATTATTTTTTTGCACACCAAGTGTTTGATGAAATGTCACATTGGCCAGGTAAATGTCTTCTTCAAGCACAAGTGGACAAGCCGTCAGAGCTGTGGTTGATGTAAGATATTCATGGAAGTGTTGTCTTTGTAATAAGAGAGTTAGGATAAAGTTGTTGAAGATGAGAAGAAAGTAAGTTGTGGGAGGCTTTTTTATGTATGTGACAAAGGAGAATACAATTTCTGGGCTTGGTGTCAACCCTATAATGCAAGCCAAGATGAGAAGAGAGGCATTGGGGAAACTGTATGGGTTTAAATGCTCAAAGTTGTGGTTGTAGGTGTAATGAATTGGCTACCAAACTTGAAGGAATTGAAGCCATTGTGAAGTTTATGAAGTTGTTTCTTCTTGGGGGATTGATGTGTACCTTTATTATGTTGTTCAAATGAATAATCACAATGATGTTTCTGTTTGCATTTCTCATGAAGGTGTTTGATACAATTGATGTTTGAGATTTCTCATGAAGGTGTTCAAATGATGTCCTGGCTAAACTAATAGCAAAACTGAAATCACAACACAAAAAATATTCCATCTGCTAATTGTATTCCAAAATATTCCAGTTTCTATTCACAACATATCCTCAATTCCAGATTCTATTCCAAAATATTCCAGATTGCATTCCAATGGACAAATGCTATACACAAGTATCAATTTCAATGGACAAATGCTATTCAAAACATAGATTTGTCCTACCATGATACTCCAAAACATTCTCAATTTTGTCCTAGCTACACAAAATGATGTTTTACAAAATACATATACCACAATTCTGTATTGGGTAAACTGTTCCAAAACAGCCTCAATCCAATCACTTAGTTGTCCTTACTTCTGCCCCTTGTCTCTTTCCAACATGTGGTTCAACCCTGCTCTTAGCAGCTTTGGCAGTTGATGCAATACCCTTGGTAGATGTTGTCTGGCCAACTTTCGATCCCCTTCCCATAGCAACAGATAACATGGACTTTCCCCTTCTTGTGTCAGCCATCACAACTCCTCCAGTGCTACCTTGAGCCCTTAAAGTTTGCATGGGAGCTGTTGGAGGCCTATAAGCAGTAACCGTTGGCCATGATGTTGAGGTTGGCCTCTAACTTGTAGCTCCAGGTGGAACCCAGGCAGCCCTTAGTTGTGTTCTTGTAACAGGTCTTGAAACAGGAGTTGGCTGTGAAGCAGTTTGCCTAGGTGGAGGTGTTGGCTGTGAAACAATTTTGGCAAATAACACGATCTCACTGTTTAAACATAAGGGAAAATGCAAACAAGATAAACACACAATAACAGCTGCATGATGTTACCTGTTCCTTTTGGCTGGCTGGCCTTATGCGAGGAGATGGTTGTGAAACAGTATGCATAGGAGGAGATGGTTGTGGAGGAGTTTGTTGTGTCTGTGGAGGAGTTGGCTGTGGACCTGATTGATTAGGGGGTCTTCTTCCCTAAAAAATGTAAATTTGTAGTGAGTACATTATAGTAAAAAAAAGGCTAATTACACCTATGTCCCTGAGGTTTGGGGGTAATTACACGCGAGGACACATAGTTTCAAAATGTAACACTTATGTCCATTGACAAACGGAATACCAAAATACTTAACGGTTCTGACAAAAAGACCAAGTTGCCCCTAAATAAAAGTTGAAATCCTGATTTGCCCCTGGGACCACATGAAACCCTAATTTTCATTGTCTCCCCCCCCCACTCGCCTGTGCCTCCCCCTACCCCTTCCCCCTCCCCGTCACCCCCACCCTACCCCTTTCCCTTCCCCGTCTCCCCCACCCTTCCTCATCCCCGTCGCCCCCACCCTACCCCTTTCCCTTCCCCTTCCCCGTCGCCCCCACCCTACCCCTTTCCCTTCCCCGTCGCCCCCACCCTACCCCTTCCCATTCCCCTTCCCCGTCTCCCCCCACCCTCCCTCTCCCCCTTCCCCTTCCCCGTCGTCGGCGTCTCCTTCACTAGTCGATCGGAAGAAGCGCCGGAGTTGATCGCCCGCTGTAGTGGTGTAGCAGCACGGTGGCTTCGGCAGTTGCAGTGGTGTAGCAGCACAGTGGCTTCTGCGCGATGCTCGTAGAGGCTCGATGAAGCATCTTCCTCCCCCTTCCCCTTCTACGCTGCAATCCATCTTCCTCCCCCATCCCCGGCGCTGCACCCCAACCTTCCTCCCCCGTCCCCGGCACTGCACCCCGACCTTCGGCGGTTGAATTGAATTGAAGATTGTATACCAAAATACAGATTGAGTTGAAGATTGAATTGAAGCCCTAATTGGTTTTGAAATTTAGGGTTTGTAAATTAGGGTTTTGAAACCCTAATTGGTTGATTGAAACCCTAATTGAGTTGAAGATTGAATTGAATTGCAGATTGAATTGAAGATGAATTGAAGCCCTAATTGGTTTTGAAAATTAGGGTTTGTAAATTAGGATTTTGAAACCCTAATTGGTAGATTGAAACCCTAATTGAGTTGAAAATTGAATTGAATTACCTTGATCTTTAATTAAGGCTTGATATCTTAATATAAAAAAATTTAAAAAATATACAATACATACAGTACAAGGGGTAGCATTGTCATTTTAAAAATACGTATCGATGACATCATAAAAAAGTACACTTTTTGGACGGAACCCTGACGGATGGACACGGGTGATACATTTGAAACACTTTTGGTCACAAAATGTTACATTTTGAAACTTTGTGTCCTTGACTGTAATTACCCCTAACCTCAGGGACGGGTGTAATTAGCCCTAAAAAAAAAGACATGGTACTAAAAAAGGGAGTGTGAATACATGATCCCAATCAAAAAAATATTAAAATTGCATGACAGGGCTTCACCACCCACAGTAGTTTCACCACCCTCAGTTGTCACACCCCCCCCCCAGTTATTTCACCCCCTACATCAGTCATACTACCCCCATCTACTTCACCACCCTCAGTAGCTGCTTCACCACCCTCAGAAGCTTCACCACCAACAGCTGATTCACCACCCACAGCTGTTTCACCACCCCCAACTGCTTCACCAACCTCAGCAGCTTCACCACCCACAGCAGTCACACCCCCCCCCCCCACAGCAGTTACACCACCCCCAACTGCATCACCACCCTCAGCAGTTGCTTCACCACCCTCAGCTGCTTCACCACCCCCAGCTGTTTCACCAACCTCAGCAGCTGCTTCACCACCCTCAGCAGCTTTACCACCAACAGCTGCTTCACCACCCCCAGCTGCTTTACCAACCTCAGCAGCTTCACCACCCACAACAGCTTCATCAATCTCATTAAGTCCTATTCCAGTATTATCAACATCACCATCTCCTATGGCCACATCAACTTCACCTACTAGAGTTGACCCATATCCTATTGTAAGTTGGGGAGGATTGTTATCTACAACTGCTAGGGGATCCATGCCTCTTATGACATATATGACTACATTGTGACCTTGATAATGGTACAATGCATCATTTAAACCCCTATCATCAAGTATAAGCATTAGCCCATTGTTAAATGTCTTTCCAGGTATCCTATATGTCATAGTACTGGTAGGAGGTAACCCTAAACGCATGCACATATCTAACAGCTCCCAATATGATAGGTAGTCAGGGTCACATTCAAAAGTTTCTACTTTATCTCCAGTCCAAGACCTATTGGGTGGATTCGTAAAAACCCCCCCATAACGAATTTTAATAGTGACTTTGCCTGACATTCTGCCAATAGAAAAAAAACAAAATCAATAATGGCCTAACCTAAAGCAGTCCTTTTTAACACATGCAATAATTAACATAAGATAAGGCAGCATATGGTGAGGGACAAAGGGGGACCACAATTAAATTAACAATTGTCAACAAATTTTAGCACTATATAATGTCGAGGGAGGAGGAGGGAAGGGGAGTACATCAGTTGCATGGCTTTGAATTGACGGAAAAAGTAGATTACAGAAAAGCCCTAGACTAGACAGAAACCCTAAATTTTAACAGATACCCTAGAATTAAAGCCCGAAATATTAACAAAAACCCTATAGAAGTTGAAAATTTCTAGGTCTACGAAAGCACGAAGTGAACAGAAATGTTATCCTATTGTCAAAATCAAAAAGTTACCTGGAATCGCTTTTCGATCAATGTAATGTCTTCTTCGATCTCTGCTCGTTCTAGTTTGATTTGATTTATCAGCCGTATGTTCGATTTTTGCCTGATTTGTCGTCTACTTTGTAGATTTCTTAATTTTTCGGTGTTTTGTTGTCAGGTTTTCGTTGAAGGCGACGGGTTCTTTTGAGAGAGTTTATAAATTTTGGATTGAATGTTAGGGTTTCAGAAGCATACAAGGTTGTTATATACAGGGGTAGTTTAGGCAATTCGTTGATTCCGCAACGTTTTTTGACTGATGCAACATATTTTTAACCTCAGGTGTCTTCTTGCAACTTTTGAAACTGAAGGGGTCTTTTTGCAACTGAACCAAACCACGAGGGTGGTTTATGCACTTTTCCCTTTAGAAAATTGTGAACGAATCAAACTAAACACTATTAGTTTGGACGGTTCGATTTATCAGTTTAGACGGTTTAAACGGTTTGTACCAACTTAAAAACGTTGATCCTTTGCATACTAATATACTATTATTGGATCTAATAATTAGGGCTGTAACTTGAACGAGTTAGATGGGCCCAAGGGCCAGATCATACCCAGTTCACTATCAAAAACTTGTGTCCATGCTCAACCCAACCCATCTACGGGTCAAATAATATATATGTCCATACCCAGCCCATGCAAGTTTTGGCGGGCACAGGGTGGACTTGGGCTGCCCACGAGTTGTTCATGATTTCATATCAATTTTTGTTTACCTAATTTTAAATTATATCAATTATCATCCAGGTTTACTAATTAATCATGAATTTTTGTTCATTTAATTTTTAAGCATATCACTTGCCATCGAATTCTACTAATTAGTCATGACAATAAAGAATTAGTTATAAGTATGGAAACAAAGTTTCATGACAAAATAAAAGAAAAAGATAAGGGATTCGAAACAATCTTACGAATTGTAGCCCTGTAATAAGAAACAAGGAAGAAAAAAAAATAAGTTTTCAAAAGTCTATAAACACATATAGTTAGAAGATTTTAAAAGACTTAAGAAAAATACCACATATCTTGTAGACGAAAATTTTATATATGTAATTCATATATTATATAAAATTCGACGGGTTAAGTTTCCCACTGATTGGGTGGGCTTCAGAAAACCTTTCCTTATACTCAGCTCATATTTTTAGCGGGCTCAAAATATTATACCCGCGCCCACGCGGACACTATAATGCTAAACACATGCCCATATTTCAACAGGTTGGCACAGATTGCCCACACGTTGCCACAATAATTAAAAATTAGAACTTTGTTTTTTTTTTTAAATTGTATATAATCTTCTTATAATCGATATATCAGTGTCCATTGATGTATGAGAAATAATGAGTAATATAAAATAGATATTGCTCACAAATTTTTTGTGATTTAAGTGTTCTCATTATCTTCTTTTCTTTTAACTTTCAAGATATGTTTATTTAAATTTGTTTAGTATCGTATATGTTACATTATCAATGAATGTTACTAAAAATATGTTAACATATCATCGGTCAGTTCGGTTCGGTTTGAAATCGGTTGAAAAAAATAGTGAATCAAACCGAACCAAGATCGGTTTGAGATATGTGAAAGTGAACCGTTAAGAACTTTGGACTGTTCAGATTGAATTGGTTTTGTTTGAGTGGTTCAGATCGATTTAAACGGTTTAGTACTCACCCCTACTAGATATTCTAGGCAGTGGTGCCTGAACCTGATCGAGTTTTTCCTTTTTAGCTATAAAAGTGTTGCTGAAGCTATGCACTGTCGCTAAAAAGGTGGAATAGACTTTTTCGGATCGAGTTTTTCCTTTTTAGCTACCATTAGCTCGAGTGACAAACAATTACCTCTGCTCAGCACAAGGCCATTTGGCCATTCAAGTCTTTTGTCATCTTTAAAGGTCACGTTAGCAGTTTTAGGGCCTAATCTACCTGATAGAGAAGCGTTTATTTTGGTTTTGTACAAAACTTTTTTCTTACAAAGTAGAACTCTATAAAAGAAAACAAATAGAACATCTTGTCTTCAAGAGTTAGATCTCCTCCTCTAGCTTTTAAAAAGCCCCGTAAAAGGTTTTATGCATAATACAGAATTGGAAGCCAACGGATGGTTTACATGCCAATATAAATCGCGATAAAGAGAACAAAAGTAAGGGAAAAGTACATAAAATAGCCATAGAAGTAAATATCCAAACATCATATTCTTACTCTCTACTAATTACAGATAAATTAGGAGATTGCCTGTCCCAAAAAGGCCAGTGAAGATGATCTTCTCCAAAGAACTACATAACCAGATATATAAACATTACAACAATGAATTTGAATAATACAGCATACAGTGAAAATAATTGGATTGTAAGGGTAAGCTCGTCTTTTGTCGCTAATGCAAGTCCCAAATCACACTGGCTGTGACAAACTAAAATGGTAGATTAGCAAAGTACTGAGGGAAGTCCAAATCACCCTTTTCTTATTTAATCTGCAATTTTCTAATAATCATTTTTGTCAGTAAAGAAATAAATTGTCGCTAAACATAGATATAGAGACCAATCTTGTGAAATGGTGCAACAGCTTTCACCTCAGATTGGGCATCAACATTCCTGGCGGACATTAGATGCCACAGCTCTAGCCCAAAACTTGATCTGTGACTTCATGTCTGGTGCTGACCTCTTCTCAACCCATTTCGGAACTGTAGGAGCAGAGCTGTTTTCATGCCATGCCTCAGAAAGATAAGGCCTTCTCGGCTTGTTTTTGTCGTCCAATTCGACTCGGTTTTTCTCTTGCAAACCCGGAAGCATGTTCAGAACACCATGATTCAAGTCTTCTTTCTCAAATTTAAAACCCAAGTCCCTAAAACCCTGAACTTCTTCCAACTCCAGATCATTTGGGCTTTTTCCAGCCATCTTTGTTTGCCTGATTTGGTCTTCTTGTCTCATCTCCTTGTATCCCACCATGTTACTGGTTTCTAGCTCTGATTTCTTTCTTGGACGTTGCCTCTGCATGCTAGAGCTTTGTGTCAGACCCTGCAGTATAATTGGTTAATGTTAGATACTGAACGAGTAATTGGAGCAGTTAGAAATTTGAAGGAGTCAGACACCACGTGACCCGGTTGTTTCTTTTTTTTTCATTTTTAGTTGATTGTCCAACTATCGGGGACTCCCCAAGAACACCTAATACACCCTCCCCTTATTCACGATCCCGATTGAAATGTCATGTTACATGTTTATGTGAAATATACATCGGTGTTCTCGGAAACGCCGGCCAATTCTGGTTAAATGAATGTGATATAGGATGGACTAGAAAGCAAGACAAATGCTTGTTTTATCTAACAAAAGTTGTGTAAATTTGGCAAAAAGCAGATTGTATCATCGTGCGGACAAGAACTTAGCAACTGCATGTTTCGGGAAGAAGATCATGATACTATATCCTCTCAAGTATAGGTGATCTGATTTTGATCATCGCAAAACTTGTCCCAATATTGTCATGGTAACTATGGCAATATGTTAAAAGGTATTGCAATTTCAGGCTGATTAACAAGAATAATCTTGTGGGACTACACACACACACAAACACAAGATCATTACATAAGTTGAAGAAACTGCAAGAGGTGGTGCGAATTACAGCCAACAAATTGGCGAGGATCGTATTTCAGTACCTTTGAAGTCCGTCGCGGTGGCAACATATAGGAAGAGCTAAGAGATGCTTGCCGAATCAACCTGCCCATAGTGAATTCACTTTCATGGTCATCATCATCTTCTTCTTCAACTTCTTCCCTACCTATCCAAGGTGGCAGAGATGGCGCCCTAACCAACCCTTTATTCGGCTTCCTTACTTCCTCTTCCCTCTTCGGCGTAGAAGTTGGCAGCGACGGTGTCCTGATCAACTTAGCCGGAACCAGGTCATCCTTCTCTCTGGTTTCTTCTGCTGACAACTCTTGATTGTGACTGAAGTTCAAGGAATTAGGACAAGGATCAGAATAAGATCTAGACATCTTCGCTTTCCTATCATCAACCAGCAAGTTTCCAAAGAACCAGCCTTCCTCCAAAAGGTCTATTCCAGGCTCAACCTTTTCGTGACCTCTACTGCTGGAGGAGGGTTCAAACTTGTCACCACTAAGCTCCATACTAGAACACACAGACACAACTTTTCATCAAAAGAGCAAACTAGTTGGTGACCCACATGGGGATCTTTCTTGGGGTTCTGATTCTTTTGATTTATATATGTGGTTATCTGGAGAAAGCTGTCAATTATGCGGTGAGCTTGACTTGGGGAAGCCATGTGGGATTGGACATGTTGCGCTATAGTATCGCTGCACATTGAATGCGCATCGTGTAGATAAGACTGTCTAAAAAACGGTGTTGGGGCAGCCGCGGATGATTGCTAGAAATGGTAACTAACTTATCATACTTGAAGTACTTTAGGTTGTTTCAGCTATCTTTT